>SJYX01022694.1:29198-51995 GCA_006410675.1 Oreotragus oreotragus
ATTTGGAACCAGTCTATTGTTCCATGTCCCGTTCTAATTGTTCCTTCTTGACCTGCATACAGATTTCTCAGGAGGCAGATAAGGTGATATGGTATTTCCATATCTTGAAGAATTTTCCACAGTTTATTGTGATCCACACAGTCAAAGGCTTTGGCATAGTCAATAAAGCAGAAATAGATGTTTTTCTGGAACTCTCGTGCTTTTTCAGTGATCCAATGGATGCTGGCAATTTGATCTCTGGTTCCTCTGCCTTTTCTAAAACCAGCTTGAGCATCTGGAAGTTCATGGTTCACGCTTGGAAAATTTTGAGCATTACTTTACTAGAGTGTGAGATGAGTGCAATTAAGATACACTATATCAGTTGAATAAAGATAAGGATATTTACAGACTCATAACTAAAATATGTACCAGAAAACATATAACAATAAACAAAGGGAGAAGTTGGTAAAAGGGTATAAGCTTTCAGTTATAAGGGGGATAAGATGTGTATAAGAGACAGGCATAAAGAGTTATTTCTATGTTAAGAATAAAAGTGGAAATTATTAGGCCTTTGAAATAGCTTAAACTTAGATCGTAATATTTCGAACAGGATCAAAGTGCCTGGGTATGGCACAGGACTTTTCATGGAGTCCTTTGTCACACAGGTATGGAAATACACATGGTAGTCAGTCAAAAGTATTTGAAACTTTTATATCCAGACTCATGTTGGAGGAGGTAGGATTACTGGTCAGATAAGGAATACAAGTTTTAAGGGATGTTGGTGCTTCTCAGATAGGAAACCGTTAAATGATTGACCACCAAGTTTCATAATATTCACATGGACCCTGAATCTGATATATTTTCCAAGGAAAACAGCTATCACTCAGAAATAAACAAACATTTCCTATTCATCTCCTACGANTCCCAAATAAAGGTAAATACATGAGATGATGAATATGTTAATTAATTCAAAGAGGAGGGGGTTCTTTTACAATGAATATGTATACCAAACCATCCTGTCATACACTTTAAATATCTTACCATTTGTCAATTATACCTCAACAAAGCTAAAAAGAAACAGTGTAAAGGCAGACAGGTGAAGAGGAATGGATGAGACAAATAGAAAACAAAGAGAAATATGGTAGACCTAAACTAAACAATATTGATAACTGCTTTAAATGTAATTGGTCTAATCCCTCCAATTAAAAGGGCTAGATTGCCCTCCATACTGAACTTAAATGGGGAAATAAGCAATATTCCACTATATGCTATCTATTAGTATGGTGAGGATATTTCAATATAAGGATGTGTGCATGCTAAGTCACTTCAGTTGTGTCCAGCTCTTCTGAACCCTATGGACTGTAGCCCGCCAGGCTCCTCTGTCCGTGGGATTCTCCAGGCAAAAACACTGGAGTGGGTTGCCATGCTCTCCTCCAGGGAAACTTCCCGACCCAGGGATAGAACCCATATCTCTTATAGGAGTCTCTTGGATGGGCAAGTGGGTTTTTCATCAGTAGCACCACCTGGCAAGCCAGATATAAGGATACCAATAGCTTGCATATAATAGGATGTGAAAAACTATAATATAAAAACACCAATAATAATAAAACTAGAATGACTATATTCATATTAGACAAAGTAAACTTTGAGATACTCAGTATTACCAGGAATAAAAAGAGAAGATTTTTATAATAATAACAGGGTCAATTTACCAAGAAGATAAAATTCTAAATGTCTATACACTAATTTCAAATTAAGTTTGAAATTAATGCTTCACTAATTTTTAAGCTTCAAAATAACAGGCATCAAAAAACTGACAACAGTGAAAGGCTAAACAGACAAAGCCACAGCCACCTTTAGAGCTTTCTCACTCCATTCTCAGCAATCCATAGAATAAGCAGAAAGAAAATCAGTAACAATTTAGAAGACAGGACTTGAACAACACTAGCAAGCTAACTTGACCCAATTGACAGTTACACAACATTCCACCCTACAAAAGCAAAATATACATTATTTTCAAGGGCATATAAAACAATTATCAAGATAGTCAATACTCCAGGCCAATGAAACAAATTGCAATCATTCTGGAAGGGTTCAAAGCATACAGGACACGTTCTCTGATGCTAACAGAATTAAATTAAAAATTAGTAACAGAAAGATACCTGAAGAAGCACCTAGGTGTTTGTGAAATTTAAAAATATGCTTCTAAATAGTTCATGAGTCAGAGAAACAGTCACACAGGAAAGCAGAAACTAATCAGACTGAATAATAATGAAAACAGAACATATTAAAACGTGGGGTGCATTGTAAGCAGAGCTTAGACAGAAATATATAGCTCTAATGCTAGATTTTAAATAAGGAANCAGAAAGATACCTGAAGAAGCACCTAGGTGTTTGTGAAATTTAAAAATATGCTTCTAAATAGTTCATGAGTCAGAGAAACAGTCACACAGGAAAGCAGAAACTAATCAGACTGAATAATAATGAAAACAGAACATATTAAAACGTGGGGTGCATTGTAAGCAGAGCTTAGACAGAAATATATAGCTCTAATGCTAGATTTTAAATAAGGAAAGAGCTAAAACCAATTACCTTAAGAAGCTATAAAAGAATGAGAAAATAAGATAAAATCAAACCCAAAGTAGAAGAAAATACTAAGTATTAGAACAGAATCAATTAAATAAAAAATGGACAAGAGAGAAAACTAAACCAAAAAGCAAGTTCTTTGAAAATATCAATAAAAGTTTATTGAAAAATTCCTAGATAGACTCTCATAAAGAAACAAAGGAGAGATTTAAATTGCCAATATCTAGAATAAAAGAAAGAATAATTTGTTCGCATCCTAGCAACATTAAGGGCAGTAAAAGAATATTTTAAACAACTTTAAGTCAATAAAGTTAACAACCTATGTGAAATACACAAGCTCCTTGAAAGACACAATTTCTCAAAAGCCACCAAGACGAAACAGAAAATCCAAATAACACTGTGCTGTGCTGAGTCACTTAGTCGTGTCTGCAACCCTATGGGCTCTAGCCCACCAGCCTCTTCCGTTCATGGGGATTCTCCAGGTAAGAATACTGGAGTGGGTTGCCATACCCGCCTCCAGGGATCTTCCCAACCCAGGGATCAAACCCAGGTTTCCCACACTGCAGGCAGGTTCTTTACCATCTTAGCCACCAGGGAAGCCCAAGAATACTGGAGTGGGTAGCCTATCCCGTCTCCAGGGGATCTTCCCAACTCAGGAATCGAACCATGGTCTCCGGCATTGCAGGCGTATTCTTTACCAGCTGAGCCACCAGGAAAGTCCCCAAATAACCCTATATATATTTAAAATCTTCCCACAAGAAAAACTGTGATTTCAGAGAACTTTAATGGAAAAGTATATCAAGTATAATATTTAGGGAAGAAATAATACCATTCCTACACAAAGTATTTGAAGAAATAGTAGAGAAAGATCATTTCCCAATTCAGTTTGTGAGGCCAAGAAAACTTTGAAGTCAAAACCAGACAGAGATAGTATAAGAAAATTACAGACCAATAACCCTGATGAACATAGCTATAAAAATCATTAACAAAATGTTATAAAATCTAATTCAACAACATATAAAGATGATGATATGTATAAAAATGACCAAGTGGGGTTTACACAAAGAATGCAAGTTGGCTTAACATTTGAAAGTCAAAGTAATTCACCATGTTAAGAAAATAAATGAGAAAAAAAGTATGATTAATGCAATATATACAGAAAGAGCATTGATGAAATTCAGTATCCATGCATAATTAAAAACTTAGCTAACAAGCAATAAAGGGGAAATTCCTCAACCTAAGAAAAGGTGTCTATGAAAATCCTACCGCTAACTTCACAATTCATGATGAAAGACTCAAACCTTCCTCCTAACATCAAGAACAAGGCAGAGACTCTGCTCACCCCACCACAATCTAACAATTACTTGAAGTCCTAGCCATGCAAGTATGGTGGTTATAAACAAAGAAACAAATAATAAAAAGCATACTGATTGGAGACAGAAAAACTGTCTTTATTTGTAGAAAACATGTTTACATCTATAGAAAATACTATTTCCAAAAAGTTGTAAAACAAATTAGTTTAGCACTGTCCTACTCCCAGATACAAAAGGAATATACAAGAGTCAGCTGTATTTCCACATATTGATAACAAATGGAAAATAAGATTTAAAACATCATTTATAATAACATCAGAATGGCAAAATACTTAAGCATAAATTTACCAAAATATGTGCAACTTCTGTACACTGAAGACTACAAAATGCTGCTGAGAAAAAAAATTTTAATCTAAATAAATGGGGATATGTGCCATGTTCGTGGATTGAAATTTTAAATAACTGGGGACATGTGCCACATTTGTGGATTGAAAGCCTCAATATTGTCAGACTTCCCCAAACTGATCTCTAGATTCAGTGCAATCTCAACCAAATTCCCAGCAGGTTTTTCTGTAGAAACTGCTAAGCTGACTCTAAGCTGTATATAAATATAGATAAATCCAAAGACAGTTAAAAGATATCTATAGAAGAAAAAAGTTGAAGATCTTATACTGTTAAATTTCAAGACTTAAACTTATTGTCACCAAAATAGATACTTATCGCACTATACAATAGAACTATACAATAGAACTATTCAAATAAAGTCAACTGATTTTCTATTAATACAAATATGCCAAGGTAATTCAATGGAAAATGACAGTCTTTTCAGCAAATGGTGCTGAACAACTGAATATCCATATGCAACAAAAATGAACCACTACTCTAACCTCACACCACACACAAAATTAATTCTAAATGGACCATAAATATAACATAAAAACTAAAACTGTAATAAAACTTCTAGATAAAAACATATAAAAGTCATTCCTACCTTAGAGTCGGCAAAAATTACTTAGGACAAGAAAAGTACAAACTACATAAGAAAAATCAGGATAAATTAGACCTCAATAAAATACAAAAGGTCTGCTCTTCAAAATACACTATTAAGAAATGAAAAGGTATGCCACAGACCAAGTGAAAATATTTGCAATACATATATCTTATAAACATTCTGTATCCAGAAGATACAAAGAACTTTTACGACCGAATAAAAAGATTTTTTAAATGATCAAAAGATTTGAAGACTCTTCACATATGAATGACCAAAACCACATGGAATAAAGCGCTTAACATTATTCGTCATTGGAAAATACTAATACAAATATTCAGTTCAGTTCAGTTCAGTTCAGTCACTCAGTCGTGTCCGACTCTTTGCAACCCCATGAATCGCATATTAACCACAATGAAATATCACTATATATCCAATAGAATGGCTTAAATATTGAAAATTCTGAATATTGACAAATATTGGAATAATTGGAATTTACACACATTGTTGGTAGGAATGTAAAATGGTCCAATCAGTTAGGAAAACAGTTTGGCAGTTTCTTATTAGGCTAAATGAATGTGTACCCTTGAAAGACTGAAGGCAGGAGGAGAAGGGGGTGACAGAGGATGAGATGGTTGGATGGCATCACTGACTCAATGGGCATGAGTTTGAGCAAACTGTGGGAGATAGTGAAGGACAGAGAAGCCTGGAAGGCTGTAATCACGAGGTCACAAAGAATCCGACACAACTGAGCAACTGAACAATAACAACCCTTGAATGGATCCAGCATTCCATTCCTTCTTATTTACTAAGGGAAATGATAATATCTGTTCACATAAACACTCGAACATGAACATTCATGGAGAATTTATTCATAATAGCTAAACATTGGAAATAATCCGAATCCTCATCAACTGGTAAATCAAGAGACAAATTGTGTTGTTGATATAATGGAATATTACTCAGCAATATATATGAATTACTGACAGAAACAACGTGGGTGAGTCTCTCTCACACACACACAAACATTAAAGTACATGAAAAAAGGCAGGTGCAAAAGAGTGCCTTCTGTATGATTCCATGTATATGAAATCTAAGAAAGACATAACTAGTATATGATGAAATAAACAGATCCATCATAGCTTAGGCTGTATGGGGTTGTGAATATTGGCTGCCAAGGGACATAAGGGCATTCTTGGGGGGAGGGGCAGCGATAATTGTGATACTTGTTACTTGGGCATATGCATTTGTCAAAATTTACCAAACTATATACTTAAGATAGTGCTTTCATTATATGTATATCAATTACATCTCTGATTTTTAAAAACAAAATATATTTGTATAGACTTATTTTAGATGTCCAGAAAGACACATTCAAAATTATAAAATAATAGTATTTCAAAGGTAACGTTAGAAACATTTAATACTTGAGAATTACAAGCACCAACTAGTCAGAACATATGACAGGAAGAACAACTGCTACAATCAATCTAGGTGAATGAGACGTGTATTAGCCCAGGGAAACAATAGTTATCAATAGATGGTGATTATTGAGGCCCTGTTTCCTCTTTTGCTTATTCTCTAATTTTCTATTCTGTATTTTAATCAGGTACTTTAAAGTCAGGGGAGGAAATCTATTTTTAATTATAAAAAAGAAAAATGGTATACCTGTTGATATCACATTTCATACTGTTATAAAATTCTAATGGGTCTCAAAACCCTAATGGAACTTTTAAATAATAGATATGAGAAATGGTATACTAAAACAGCATTGAATTAGAAGTTAAAAATGGATAATGCCATAAAAATATTTCCTATCTACTACAAAGAAAATAGTGAGATATATTTTTAAACTATTTTACCATTTTAATATTCTAAAATGCCCTCCCTTTGCTCCTATTAAACTAGGTCTCCATACAATTATGAGAGAGAATGTGCTGTGCTTAGCTGCTCGGTTGTGTCCGACTCTTTGCAACCCCATAGACTGTAGCCCACCAGGCTCCTCTGTCCATGGGGATTCTCCAGGCAAGAATACTGGAGTGGGTTGCCATGCCCTCCTCCAGGGGATCTTCCCAACCCAGGGGTCAACCCAGGTCTTCTGCATTGCAGGCAGATTCTTTACTGTCCGAGCCACAAAGGAAGCCCAAGAATACTGGAGTGAGTAGCCTATCTCTTCTCCAGGGGATCTTCCTGACCCAGGAATCAAACCAGGGTCTCCTGCATTGCAGGCAGGTTCTTTACCAGCTGAGCTACCAGGGAAGCCCATGAGAGAGAATATCCTTCCTCACATTATCTAGGCTCTGCAAGGCCATTCTGCTCTAAAGTCGTGACATAGCATTTTCTGATGGGTATTTTGGTCTAGGTCAAACTTCAGAATCAGGTTGAGCAAACCAGGAAACCAAACAATAGTTATCAACCCTGGATAAATTTTTATAGCAAAATTATAGCCCATCATAAGGAGAGATGCTGCCGTCTCCTCCTAGCATGGCCACTTCCATCGCTATGGCTTATCACAGCAACAAACCTTTGCTCTGAGCAATTTCTTCAGAGGTAAGCACAATAAAATCCTAGCTATAAGAGCAGTTGCTGAGAAGCTATGATCAGCAAATAATGACCATGGAGTCCCCTTTATCATGTCTCTCTCCATCCACAGAGAAACCATACCAGCTCCCAATCAGCTCAGTGGAGAGTCAGTGACTGGTTTAGCAACAGGACTCCTTTCTGAAATGCTCAAAACCCCAGGGTGAACATGACGCTACTGTATAATCTCCTAATGTTGCTCTACAGTGCAGCTCAAATTTGTGATTCTAAAAGCACCTTAGCCCACTGCAAGTTCACAGTTATCTTTAATGATCTGCAAATCTTAGTGTTTTTAATAGCTCATTTTTGTACTGTGGCTACAGTGGCAACACCTGTACCTAAATAGTCATTGCTTATAATACCCTGGGCTGTCAGGATGTACAGTAAATGAGAGGCAGCAGCAGTATCTCCCACCTTTTGCTAGCCTTAATTTACCCTTCCTCCTCTTGAACATAAGCACAGTGAGCTTACAGAGCTGCTGTGGCAGCTCCCAGAGCCTGTGTGATCTCGGCTGATGGGACCAAGATCAGAGGTCATCAGCAGAGGCTGACCACCCTTCTCCATACATGGATAGAAACAGAAGATGGCAGCAAGAGGCCACCAGGGTCTTTCCCTCTGGAAGCTCTGACTTCTGAACGTGAAGGATCTGTCCCCAGATCAAAACTACAAGGAAAATAAACAGATGTTTTCATGAAGTCCCAGTATGGCATTTCTGCAAGATACTAAACTATAAATTACATGAGCAAATATAACTTCCTCCAGACATTTTAATGCCATTCACCCTCTAAACAAAGAATCATCTTTATAACTGATATAATGAAGTATTATATAATAACTGTTATTCTTGAATTTCAAAACTTAAGATATTTCTTATGTAAGGATAATGGTAGATACCTACTGAACAATTACTATGTGCCTGACATTGCTCCAAGCATTAACTCATTTCATCTTCAACTCTGCTGTTAAAATGAGCCAGGATTTGAACCTAGCATCTGTCTCCAGAGTCTCTGCCACACTGCGATAGAACAAGAATCACAGACCCCATGACCCTAGAGAAAATGAAAGTGAAAGTTGCAGTTGTGTCCGACTCTCTGCGGCCCCATGGATTATACATACAGGTCACGGAATTCACCAGGCCAGAATACTGGAGTGGGTAGCTATTCCCTTCTCCAGGGGATCTTCCCAACCTAAGGATCAAACCCACGTCTCCTGCATTGCAGGTGGATTCTTTATCAGCTGAGCCACAAGGGAAGCCCCATCCCTAGAGAAGTGAACCTAATATAAAGCCACCCAAGGGCTCAGAAGGAAGTTGGTTATGGCCATACTTCAAAATGTCCCTGAATAGCTGGAAAACCCTCCAATGCTGTACATGTTAGAACTGCCTTGCCTCACCTTACCTGCAAAAGTCTTCTGTCTAAACAGAATAGAGCAAATCCCCTACACATGAACAATTTCTGTTCTGAGAGCACATGTGTAAGTCCAATTTGTTCGTAAGGCCAACAAAGTCAGCCTAGGTAGCCAACTAACACAATCGGCTATGTGATACTGTACTGTAGTAGGTTTATAGTACTTTTCACACAAATAACACAAGGAAAACAAACACCAAAAATAAAGAAAACATTTTTAATCTTACAGTACAGTACCTTGAAAAGTACAGTAGTACAGTACAACAGCTGGCATACAGGGGCTGGCATCAAGTGAACAGGCAAGAAGAGTTACTAACTGGAGCTGGGAGATGGTAAAGCTGAAGGATTGTCAGCAATAGGAGATAGAGGACAAGCTGCAATTTCACTCATGTCTGATGCTGATGGAACACATGTTCACATCTTTGAAAGTTCTCAACTTGAGGGTGTGTACACAGGGGACTTAGCATACGGTTGGTTGGTTCTGAGGGAAGACAGCATCTGTGATTTTCAAAAATAGAAATGCCCTCATTGTGATTCTTTAGGTTTAAGGTTTTCTAAGCAAATTCTCTCATGTATGTAACCATCCTCATGCTCCCACGTGGTATACAAATTGCTAATGATCACAGCTCATCACAGGGTCACCAGCTACCCTGGAGGTTGATTCCCATCTGCAGATCTCAGTTGGGATCATGTAGGAGAAGCAGCAGAGGATGATGCTGCCTGACTCAGTTCCCTAGCACTTAACCTCTTCTGCTTCCAACAGTCAGCAACTGCTACCTCTTTGTCTAAGATCTGCTTTGCCTACCAGCAGGGAAGACCAAAAGAACCCCTCCAGATCAGTCCTTGGTCAGTGACTGGAAGCCTGAGGGTATAAATATCTCAGCTCCCTCACCTTGATGGGACCAACTCTGAGATGTGATTGCATTGTCTTCAGAGGCCCCTGCAAGGTCCAGCGAAAGTCTGCAACTGCAGAACTTGACTTCGTGCCTTAGGCTGGTGTCCCACGTCCCCACTCTCAGGGTGTTTCCTGGGATCACTGCTGAGTCAGTCACTTTCATGGCCATCATTGCCTTGGGTCTACTTCTGGTGGTGAACCAGAAGAGGGACAGAACAACATGATTTTAGATCCCTCTAAACTCCCACCTCTCTGGATAATCTAAACAAACATCTTGGGATCCTTAAGTCTCCTGCTCCCCATGATGAATGAAATGGAATTATCCACTTATACTATCCTTATCCTTGCTTATCCATGAGCTACTTACCCCTCAAACATTTTTTAAAAAATTACAGAGGTTAAGTTATTGTGAGAAAGATGGCCAGGGTGTCCCACACCACTGAACACTCCAAACAGGGGAACTTTGAACTGATGCCCACCTAACTGTGGTTTCAAAATAAAGAAAATAACAGTGGATTTAGTTACTCAAAATGCTGGCCTGCAGCCTGGAAACCAAACAGATCTCTGGCCCTTGTAACACTGCTCTCTAAATGTGAGGTCTAGAAAGGACAGATCTTCAGAGGATACCAGCCCAAACCCCTCATTTTACAGTCTTGGTGCTCTGAGTCACATCTTTGTGTTAAACATTTCTCACAGTAGTCTTAAACTTTACGTATTCTACCAAAACAAAGATTGAGATCTCTACAAGGGTTCTTTTTTATTTTTTATGATGAAGTATTTATTAGTATGTCTTTTTGGAATAGGTTTTCATATGCCAGGCTTGAAAAAAAATTCCACATAGAAATTACTCTCTATTTTATACATAATAGTTTCTAACTTTTACTACAAGGACATACGGTATAACATGGAAAACATAGCTGATATTTTATAATAACTATTAATGGAGTATAACCTTTAAAATTGTGAATCACTATATTATAAACCTGTAATNCTTGAAAAAAAATTCCACATAGAAATTACTCTCTATTTTATACATAATAGTTTCTAACTTTTACTACAAGGACATACGGTATAACATGGAAAACATAGCTGATATTTTATAATAACTATTAATGGAGTATAACCTTTAAAATTGTGAATCACTATATTATAAACCTGTAATTTATACAATATTATACATCAACTGCACTTCAATAAAAAAATAATATAGGAAAAAAAAAAAGAAAGAAATTACTCTCAAAACACTTTTTAAATAGTTTAGAGTATGTCCACCTTTTTCATTGCTCATCAATGACTTATTAATGAGGAATAATTAAAATAGATTCTTATTAATAAGAATGCACTGCATTTCAAAAAACAAATTTTTTTTAATGTAAAATCTATGCACCAGTACCTGTGCAGAGAAATTAGGGTCCAAAGTTTCATCCATACGGAGTATCTAGATGTGGTGCATTGCAAAATAAATCAATGTGGTAGTAACAAAAGATCTGTGTCATGCAATGGTTGAAGATATAATTCAACCTGATTGAATAGATTTAATTACACTCTGTTAATATCCATGTGGATTAAATAGAAAGTCATCACTCTTCTATGTACAGGACTATAATAGTTCTGTGTTTCTTTCCATCCTGGAATCCGAGGACTGATTTCCCTAAATGACTGTGATCCAAGGAATTTCAAAGAGATTCCTCCAAAATGTTTCAGAGTGAATTCCAAAGAGTTGTTCAGAAGGACCCAGCCAGCAGCTTCAAGTTATGACTTTGCCTTGGATGACTTGCTGAGGGGAAACCCACCCCCAGTAAAACGAGGGCCACTTGTTTTGGCCATTGAGAAGGTGTCCTCCATGCTCACTCTGTCCTTGTTTCTGTAAGAGAGGAGGTGAGAGTTAACTTTCTTACCATCTTTTTCCTCTTCTAAGTTTGGTGTTAAGTTCTTAGGGTGAGTTAACCACTAAAAACTGCTTTGATCAAAGCTTCCAGTTTGAGATGAGGTGGTGGTTTAAATGTAATTAGGTGTTACTGATAACACACAGAATTAGGGAAAGACACGATTAAACATGCCTTCCTAATGCTGACCTAAATACAGACAGAAGGCCTCATTATAGCTCAAGCGCTGGGACCTAGAGGTTCCTGACTTGTAATCAACTTCCTATTTTATAAAGCATTTGTTTAGTTCCAAAGATCAGTCAGAGGAATCTTTCTCTTGGCTCAATTATAATGACTAATTCATCATTTATCAACTTTTCTATTCCAAAGTTTCAGTGGAAATTTACAAATATTTATCATACACACACACACACAGACACAGGGCATTTTCATCAAACTTGGACATTAATAAAATACAAATTTTCCTATAATTTTAGATGAGCAGCAGTAATTATTAGAAATACTTTAAAACACAGGAAAAGCTGGAAAATATAAATAAGATAGTACTTTTGGCAATAGATAAAGGAAGAAATTCCCTAAAATCTACAGTATATCTTCTATGTAGATCTTTAAATGATCCTTCCCCACTCCCCCACACACACACATTCAGGTTTCCTGTAGAAGTATCTTAAATTTATATAGATTACCTATTGTATAATTAGGGTCTTATAGAAAACATCTTTGGAGTCCCTTTTTCAAAACAAAAATTGAGCAAACTACTAAGATTAAAACCAATTAGATTTGACTGCTAGAAATGAGTTACTTCAGAGAAGAGAATTCTACTTTTTGCAAAACAATCTGACTTGTACTGCAGACTCCACGCCAGCCTGGGGTATAGAGTAGGGGAGTCAAGGATAGGTGGGTGGGGTATATAGGTTAGGATTGGAGCATGAAAAAATGGTGTTTGAGAAAAATGGAAAAAAAAAAAAAAAGCAAAAAGGTAAAAATGATATGAGTTGCTATTTTATAAAGAGTATGTGTGAGGAGAATATCCGCAGAGATTATTCTAAATTATTCCATTTGGAAAGAATCTGTAGAGGATTGGTTCATCAATTCAGCTGTCTCTTAGCAGAATTGATTTCATTATTATAAAAACCATCGTCCATAAATAGTACAAAAGCTTTAGCCTTGAGTGGATCCAGTAAAAAAAAAAAAAAAAAAAGCAAAAAGGTAAAAATGATATGAGTTGCTATTTTATAAAGAGTATGTGTGAGGAGAATATCCGCAGAGATTATTCTAAATTATTCCATTTGGAAAGAATCTGTAGAGGATTGGTTCATCAATTCAGCTGTCTCTTAGCAGAATTGATTTCATTATTATAAAAACCATCGTCCATAAATAGTACAAAAGCTTTAGCCTTGAGTGGATCCAGAAAAGGAGATGCCTTCAAGTACTCTGACAACTTGTCTACCTCCTGACTGTTGTTAGATGCAGGCAAGGCCCCCTCTCCTCCTGCCCTCTCTTGCCTCAAATAACCTAAATTTTCCTCTCCAAAGGAACTAAAGCTTAATGCTTCTGGCCTGATCTAAGCCGACTAACGGGAATAATGTCTCCTTTGCGTGATCTTTTTAATGTATTTATAGACCATCCTAATGACTCCCTTCAGCCTTCTTCCTTTCAGCCTAAACCATCTCAGCCCTTTTGTTCTTGCCTGGTCATATTTTCCTTCAGCTCCTTAATCTTTTTCTTGTTCCTGCTGTTCTCCTCCTAAGAAATATTTTTCTGTCTCCCTCCAGTTTATGGATCCCAACTAAATGGAATCAGCATTGATGCCCTCTGGAGAGGTCAGTCACAAGGAATAAGTATCAAGGCAAAAGCAGAGAGTCTAGAGCAGGGTACTAGAACTTTCCATGATGATAGAAAAACCCTGTACCTGGCCTGCCAGATAGAGCATCCACTAGCCACATACAGCTACTAAGTAGGTGAAATGTGACTAGAGCAGTTAAGGAACTGAATTTCTAATTTGATTTAATTGTAATTCACTTTAATTTAAATAGCCACAAGTGGCATACTGCCTGGGGCAGTGCAGTTCTAGTGGATGGGCCACTGGGAGGGGCTGAGCTATCAGACTTTATTTTTGCAGGCTCCAAAATCACTGCAGATGGTGACTGTAGCCATGAAATTAAAAGATGCTTGCTCCTTGGAAGAAATGCCTTCAAGTACTCTGACAACTTGTCTACCTCCTGACTGTTGTTAGATGCAGGCAAGGCCCCCTCTCCTCCTGCCCTCTCTTGCCTCAAATAACCTAAATTTTCCTCTCCAAAGGAACTAAAGCTTAATGCTTCTGGCCTGATCTAAGCCGACTAACGGGAATAATGTCTCCTTTGCGTGATCTTTTTAATGTATTTATAGACCATCCTAATGACTCCCTTCAGCCTTCTTCCTTTCAGCCTAAACCATCTCAGCCCTTTTGTTCTTGCCTGGTCATATTTTCCTTCAGCTCCTTAATCTTTTTCTTGTTCCTGCTGTTCTCCTCCTAAGAAATATTTTTCTGTCTCCCTCCAGTTTATGGATCCCAACTAAATGGAATCAGCATTGATGCCCTCTGGAGAGGTCAGTCACAAGGAATAAGTATCAAGGCAAAAGCAGAGAGTCTAGAGCAGGGTACTAGAACTTTCCATGATGATAGAAAAACCCTGTACCTGGCCTGCCAGATAGAGCATCCACTAGCCACATACAGCTACTAAGTAGGTGAAATGTGACTAGAGCAGTTAAGGAACTGAATTTCTAATTTGATTTAATTGTAATTCACTTTAATTTAAATAGCCACAAGTGGCATACTGCCTGGGGCAGTGCAGTTCTAGTGGATGGGCCACTGGGAGGGGCTGAGCTACCAGACTTTATTTTTGCAGGCTCCAAAATCACTGCAGATGGTGACTGTAGCCATGAAATTAAAAGATGCTTGCTCCTTGGAAGAAAAACTATGACCAACCTAGACAGCATATTAAAAAGCAGAGACATTACTTTGCCAACAAAGGTTCATCTAGTCAAAGCTATGTCATGTCAGTAGTCACGTATGGATATGACAGTTGGACCTTAAAGAAAGCTGAGCACCAAACAATTGATGCTTTTGAACAGTGGTATTGGAAAAGACTCTTGAGAATCCCTTGTAATGCAAGGAGATCCAACCAGTCTATCCTAAAGGAAATCAGTCCTGAATATTCATTGGAAGGACTGATATTGAAGCTGAAACTCCAATACTTTGGCTACCTGATGCAAAGAACTGACTCCTTGGAAAAGACCCTGATGCTGGGAAAGACTGAAGGCAGGAGGAAAAGGGGATGACAGAGGATTAGATTGTTGGATGGCATCACCAACTTGATGGACATGAGTTTGAGCAAGCTCTGGGAGGTGGTGATGGACAGGGAAGCCTGGCATGCTGCAGTCCATGGGGTCACAAAGAGTTGGACATGACTGAGGGACTGAACTGAACCAAGCTATCAGAGGGGTGTTCTTCTGTCAGTCAGTATGTTCTCTTTGTCCAGAAAACTCTGTGTGTATGTATGTGTGTGTGTGTGTGGTGGGAGGATCGAAAGCCCAAAGGAAACTAGGAACTGTCATCTAATGTGGAATGAGGGGATATTCCGATTTACAAAAAGGGTAGATTTTTACTGGCAAATGAATTTGCATCTGCTGCTGCTAAGTCGCTTTAGTCATGTCTGACTCTGTGCGACCCCATAGACGGCAGCCCACCAGGCTCCCCCGTCCTGGGATTCCCCAGGCAAGAACACTGGAGTGGGTTGCCATTTCCTTCTCCTATGCATGAAAGTGAAAAGTGAAAGTGAAGTCGTTCAGTCGTGTCCAACTCTTAGCGACCTCATGGACTGCAGCCCACCAGGCTTCTCCCTCCACGAGATTTTCCAGGCAAGAGTACCAGAGTGGGGTGCCATTGGAATTTGCATCTAGCTACTTTAAATAGCTATTTGCCACTAATGAATCATAGGGGATGCATTCAGACCCTCTTTCACCATGTCCTTGAAATGTCCATGTGGATGACACACCAAGCCTGACTTTCAACTCCCAGTGTGAGCCTCTGCAGAATGAACTCTATGACTTGGGCAATGCCATACAGCCAAGGTTCAAACCTACAGATTCATCTGGGTCCCCTCGTTCAGCACAGGATTAGGAAAACAATAACAAAATGAAGAGAACATTTGTTCTTGATAATATCAGTTCAGTTCAGTTCAGTCGCTCAGTCGTGTCCGACTCTTTGCGACCCCATGAATCTTTCAGCTTCTTCAGCATTACTGGTTGGGGCATAGGCTTGGATTACCGTAATATTGAATGGTTTGCCTTGATCATATAGCCATCCTGAAACCCAAACTGTTCACCTGACACATGCAATATCATCTCCTAGAAGAAAGGCATTCCATGCTGATACCCTACATCAAATTTAGAAGTCAGGCACTAGACAGAGAAATGGTTCAGAAACGGCTTATCTAAAACATAGGTGAAAATTATGTGCGTGTGAACTACTCATAATTACAGTGGTCCAGCTATGTTATTAGAAAGCACAGCTTTAGCAAACCCAGACCTCTTAAGAAAATTACCTGTGGTTTTAAATGTGAGTGTGCTTGAGCCCATGCCACACTGACTGTGAAACTACTTTGCAGGCACAGTCCTGGCATGGTCAGCCCCAAACCGTGAGAACAATGTGGGGGAAAATGTCACACTAGGTTTCCTCTGCTCCACAGGGGGTCCACCAGAGAGCTGATATTAATGGATCTCTGTTAGGGTCCTCGGAGAAGGCAATGGCACCCCAGTCCAGCACTCTTACCTGGAAAATCCCATGGACGGAGGAGCCTGGTAGGCCACCATCCATGGGGTCACCGAGTCGGACACGACTGAGCGACTTCACTTTCATTTTTCACTTTCATGCATTGGAGAAGGAAATGGCAACCCACTGCAGTGTTCTTGCCTGGAGAATCCCAGGGACAGGGGAACCTCATGGGCTGCCGTCTATGGGGTCGCACAGAGTCGGACACCACTGAAGCGACTTATTAGCAGCAGCAGTTAGGGTCCTAAGGAGGGGTCAAGTCAGACAAGACACTCATCTTGCTCTGACAACAACCCACTGAGCGACCCTGCAGAAGGTCATTTGCTCACCCCTGACTTAGTTTACCCCAGTGAGGTCTGCGGCTCTGTAGCTGTCCATAATTATTTTTCTCATCAGAAGTTAAAAGGCACAACAAAACTGGAACATTTGACTAATTCTTACTTCTGAATGTATTCTTTACGTTTCTGAGCAAGGTATTTCTTCTTTAAATTCAGCAGTTCGTTGGTAAGTTTTTCAATCTCGTACTTGTATTCTTGGCTCTGTGATTCATACATATTCAGTTCTGAAGACAAAACCTAGTATGACAAATAAAGCAGCATTAACAGAAGATACATGGTGAGACAATATCCTTTTCTGAAAAATCTTTTTAATCTGCTGCCACTTACCTTGGTGAGGCTAGAAATACAAAACCATGCCCAGATTTAATGGTTAATCTGCACACTTCTACCGGTTCAACGTCTGTATCTGGGTAAAAATCTGATGAACGTTCTGAAGACTCATAATCCAGTGACCAATTTAATGAAACCTCATTCCCCTGCTTAAAAGAAGAGCTATCAGGCACATCCAAACAGGCTCACATATGAATGGTGTAATGCACTCAAGAATATTGAGAGTCAAAAGAGAAAAATTCTCAGACATATCCTATAAAACTGCTTCTTAAAGCCTTTTTTTAAATGTTCAGAAAAGTCTTCACTAAGCAGTGTGATTCATCTGAGGATTATTGTAAAAACTATTCAGAATCATCCTGCCACCACCACCATTAAGTAGGCATTCAATTTATGTGTTTTCCAAGGTTGTTGTTCTGCTGAATGTCAATCACCTCTTTACTGCACCCTTTGGGACTATTCACAGGTTCTCTCTTTATCAGAACACTGGGATATTTACCTCTAAGATGCAGAGGGCTATGGCATATGCATGGGAGAGGGTACTACATGTAAGGGGCTGTGTTAGGAAGCTAATTACCTGCCTCTTGCTCTGTTGTGTTCAGTAGATGCTACTGGTTTCAGGGTGGACAAAAAAAGAAGACATCTACTCATCTAAACAGATGTGTAAAGGATGCTAAAGTGAGGGGTGCCCCCAACAAAAATCAAGGGGGAAAAAGGGAGGCTATCGTTGTAAGGGACATGCAATAGATGCAACTGTTTTTCCTCTAGCTCTCTATTTTTTAAAGTTTACATAAAAGGCGATCTTTATCTTTTGAGTGTTCATCTGCTTCTGAACAGGTGTCTTAGGTGGTACTAGTGGTAAAGAACCTACCTGCCAATGCTAGGAGATGTGAGAGACATGGGTCAGGAAGATCCCCTGGAGAAGGGCGTGGCAACCTGGCCCAGGATTCTTGCCTGGAGTATCCCATGGACAGAGGAGCCTAGCAGACTCTGATCCATAGGATTGAAAAGAGTCGGACACAACTGAAGCAACTTCACAAACTCATACACACTACTGAATTCCTTCCTCCTAACTGTTGTGATTCTACCTATCTATCCTATCTGACTAAGAATTCTGACCACGTTATCATAAGCTAGAGAAAATGATTTTCATGTTGGAAGAAAATTTGCCTTAATAGTTAAACTGTTGAAGCTGAAACTCCAATACTTTGGCCACCTGATGTGAAGAGCTGACTCATTTGAGAAGACCCTGATGCTGGGAAAGATTGAGGGCAGGAGGAGAAGGGGACAACAGAGGATGAGATGGCTGGATGGCATCACTGACTCAATGGACATGGGTTTGGGTGGACTCTGGCAGTTGGGGGTGGACAGGGAGGCCTGGCGTGCTGCGGTTCACGGTGTCGCAAAGACTTGGACACGACTGAGCGACTGAACTGAACTGAATTTAGGAACAAAGACCTTGCTTCCAAATAATGGATGTGGAATTTCTTAACAGAGTCCAGATCATGAGGACAAATTGATGGGCAGGCTTGGTACTATGCACTGCTGAATCTTCCACTAGGGGTCACATGTCATTCAGAGAAAGACACCTGTATACCCTGAGATAAAGGGTTAAAGTGCCAAAATCCTCCTATGAACCACTGAAAGCAGCCCATTGCTAAGAGTGCCTATCTGACAGTGGTATACAGAGAGACACGGGCTTTTCTAATCTACACCCAACTTCTGAGAAAATAAGGTTTTAGTTTGCTTGTTATATTCAATTGTTTAAAGGGATGAAAATAATCAAAAGATTATGCCTCTTGCAAAACTCAAATTATGTCTCAGGATACTCATGTAAAATGAATGCTTAGAGTGGTAAGTTGAAAATTAATGCTTTCATTACAGTTCTGTTTCATCTGCCTTTTTAAAGTAAAAGGATGTGATTTTACAACATTCTCTTTGCGAAAGGATTAGTACCATGTTAGTCTCACAGCACCTATTTTACCCCAGGCAGAAAGGCAATGACTATTACACAGGTAAATGCCAGAATTCAGCTAGCATATGCTACAGTCTGTGCCTGTGTGTGTATAAGGCTTCCCTAGCATGCCAAGAATATCTAAGTACTTTTTTAGGAGGTAAAGCTGAAAATAGAGTGGGAACACACAGTTTTTGAGAAAACTTTAAAATGTGTAATTGTAAAACATTCCATCGCCCCAGCTAAGGTTCTTGTGTCACTGAGAAGAGAACTTATGCTAACGGAATCCTAAAGTGATTTGACTTCCCCTTCATGACTACTTATTTAGACAGTCCTGAAGCAAGGCCCTTGGGGACAGGGGAGTGGCCTGTGCTTTGTGTACATTTATCATAGGTGGATAAACAGTAAAAACCTGCTCTGACACAGTGATCTGCTTTAGTGGGCCCTAGTGGACTTCCCTGGTGGCTCAGAGGTTAAAGCGTCTGCCTCTAATGAGGGAGACCTGGGTTTAGTCCTGAAGCAAGGCCCTTGGGGACAGGGGAGTGGCCTGTGCTTTGTGTACATTTATCATAGGTGGATAAACAGTAAAAACCTGCTCTGACACAGTGATCTGCTTTAGTGGGCCCTAGTGGACTTCCCTGGTGGCTCAGAGGTTAAAGCGTCTGCCTCTAATGAGGGAGACCTGGGTTCGATCCCTGGGTCGGGAAGATCCCCTGGAGAAGGAAATGGCAACCCGCTCCAGTATTCTTGCTTGGAGAATCCCATGGACTGAGGAGCTTGGTGGGCTGCAGTCCACGGAGACACAAAGAGTCAGACACGACTGAGTGACTTTACTTACTTACTTACTTACTTACTTAGTGTTAAAATATTTCTTCTGTTCTTCCCCACCATCCAAATCCTCCAAATCGTGTTGAGATAATCCACACAAACCCTATTCCCCAAATTTCCATTCCATTGCCATCATCCTCTCTCCAACTGTTTCTCCACTTGCTCATCTACCTGTTTGGTGGGAGTCTGTTAGTCTAGGAGCAGGGGGCACCTTTGAGGCTTGCCTGGGACTGCAGGGCTAAAAAGCTGAATGCAATGGAGTGCAGCCTTTGGGAGACTGGCTCCTCGGGCCACGGCGGGAGACTTGTCCAGGGGTGTTCCCCAGAGTGTGGCCATCCTTCAGCTAGGAAGGCGCAGAGGCTACCACTTACTTTAAGCTGCTTGGTCTTCTCCCGCAGTGTGTGGCGATAGATCTGCAGCTGCTCTGCAGCCTCGGGCCCAGGCTGCCGAGCCAGGATGTGCTTTAGTTCCACATACAGTTTCTCCTTTTCCTGGTGGAAAGCATAACCACAGATAGAGATAAACAGTCCCATCAAGACAAGGACAATGACTTTAACAGCATGGTCAGGATGATTTGGGATCATCCTAAGGTCCTTCTCAGCTCCACACTGATTACATTCACTCGTAGATTCATCCAGTCAAGCATCAAGCCATAGAGGGTCCTGGCCCTGCCCATCAGCTGGTCGGCAGCAGCCTCGCGATCCCCAGGCTATGCAGCCAACCACATGGAAAGCCTGACCTCCAGGGGACTGGCAATCACCACATGAGGAGTGGCCTCACAGCCACCCTGGCCAGGGACCACCCCCACCTACCAGCATGCCCACAGCAGTCAGCCCTGCTACACAGGAGGACACGCAGTCCACACAGGTGTACCATTGGAGCATATAGCTCTGGTGACCAGAGGGGAATGGTTGTTCCAAAGGAGATCTCCTACATAAGGCAATTTTCCCAAGACTGGAAAAGGTAACCAATGTATCTAACACATAGAAACAAACAGAGAGAACTGAGCAAAATGAGAAGACAGAGGAATATGTTCCCAATGAAAGAACAAGACATAACCTCAGAAACATGACTAAAGGAAGTGGAGATAAGCAATCTATTCAACAAAGGGCTCAAGGTAATAGTCATAAAGGTGCTCACTGAACTTGACAGAAGAATGGATGAATGCAGTAAAAATTTCAACGAAGCATTAGAGAATATAAAGAACCAAACACAGATAAAGAATACAATGCTGCTGCTGCTGCTAAGTCGCTTCAGTCGTGTCCGACTCTGTGCGACCCCAGAGATGGCAGCCTACCAGGCTCCTCTGTCCCTGGGATTCTCCAGGCAAGAATACTGGAGTGGGTTGCCATTTCCTTCTCCAAAGCATGAAAGTGAAACTGGGATGAAAACAAACAAACAAACAAACAAAACACCATAAGGAGTCAACAGCAGATTAGATGATACAAAGGAATTATAAACTGGAAGACAGAGTAGTAGAAATTACAAAAGCTAAAAAGAAAAAAAATGAATTAAAAAAAAATGAGTACTAGTTTAAGAGAATTTTGGTATAACAACAAGTATAATACCACTTGCATTATGGGGCTCCCAAGAAGGAGACGTGAGAAAGGGGCAGAGAAAATATTTGAAGAAATAATAGCTGAAAACTTCCCAACCTGGGACAGAAAACAGACAGCCAGGTCCAGGAAGCATGCGGAGGAGTATCAAACAGAATCAATCTTAACAGGACCAAGGCAAGATACACTCTAAGTAAAATGGCAAAAATTATAGATAATAGGAACATATGAAGAGCAGTAAGAAAAAAAAGCAACTAGTTATATACATGGGAACTTCCATAAGATTATCAGCTGACATTTAAGAAGAAACTTTGCATGCCAAAAGGGAGTGTCACAATATATTCAAAGTGTTGAAAGGATAAAACTTACAATCAAGAATTACCTACCCAGAAAGGTTATCATTTAGATTAGAAGGAGAGATAATGATAAACCCATGTTTGTATGGTCAATTAAACTATGACAAAGGAGGCAAGGATATACAATGGGGAAAAGACATCCTCTTCAATAAATGGTGCTAGAAAAACTGCACAGGGCGCATGCAAAAGAATCAAACTAAACTAGTTTTTCACGCCATATACAAAAGTAAACTCGAAATGGATTAAAGACTTAGATGCAAGACCTAAAGCCATGAAAATTCCTGGAAGAAAACAGGCAGTAAACTCTTTGACATCAGTCTTTACAAACTTTTTTTCTTTTTTTTTTGGATCTATCTCCTCAGGCAAGGGATACAAAAATAAACAAACAGAACTACATCAAACTAAAATGCTTTTGCACAGAAAAGTAAACTATCAACAAACATGAAAAGGCAATCTACTCAATGGGAAAAGATATTTGCAAATGATAAATCTAACGAGTTAATATCCAAAATATACGAAGAACTCATACAACTCAACATCAAATAATAAAAAACTAAGTGACTCAGCTAAAAAACAGTGGACCTGAATAGACATTTCTCCAAAGATGACATACAGATGGCCAACAGACACATGAAAAGATACTCAACATCACAAACCATTAAGTGAAAGAAAGAAAGTGAAGTCGCTCAGTCATGTCTGACTCTTTGCAACCCCATGGACTGTAGCCCACCAGGCTCCTCCGTCCATGGGATTCTCCAGGCAAGAATACTGGAGTGGGTTGCCATTTCCTTCTCCAGGGGATCTTCTGAACCCAGGGATCAAACCCAGGTCTCCTGCATTGCAGGCAGACACTTTTACCTCTGAGCCAAAACCACGATGAGATACCAACTCAGAATGGCTATCATCAGAAAAGACTATAAATAAACGGTGTTGGTGAGGATGTGGAGAAAAAGAGTATTTGTGCACTGTTCAGTTCAGTTCAGTTCAGT
>SJYX01022694.1:64747-107846 GCA_006410675.1 Oreotragus oreotragus
CCTTGGAAGAAAAGCTATGACCAACCTAGACAGCATATTAAAAAGCAGAGACATTACTTTGCCAACAAAGGTCCATCCAGTCAAAGCTATGGTTTTTCCAGTAGTCATGTAGAGATGTGACAGCTGGACTATAAAGAAAGCTGAGAACCAAAGAATTAATGCTTTTGAACTGTGATGTTGGAGAAGACCCTTGAGAGTCCCTTGGACTGCAAGGAGATCCAACCAGTCCATCCTAAAGGAAATCAGTCCTGAATATTCATTGGAAGGACTGATGCTGAAGTTGAAACTCTAGTACTTTGGCCACCTGATGTGAAAAATTGACTCATTTGAAAAGATCCTGATGCTGGGAAAGATTGGAGGTTAGAGGAGAAGGGAACAACAGAGGATGATATGGTTGGATGGTATCACTGACCCTATGGATATGAGTCTGAGTGAACTCCAGGAGTTGGTGATGGACAGGGAGGCCTGGCGTGCTGCAGTCCATGGGGTCACAAAGAGTCGGACATGACTGAGGGGCTGAACTGAAGTCCAATTTAGCAGGTGCACTGGGAAGGTGAGGGGAGAAGAGAGGTCAAAGGCTGGGTATGTAGGTTGGCAATGTGTTTTGGGACCACGTCCTTAGGCAACTGGGAGCAAAGGATAAGCCATGTCTGGGTTTGTTTTCAGAGGAATAACTGCAGCAGGAAATCAAAGAACAGAATAAGCCCCAGTACAAGCAGAAGATGAAGAAAACTGGACTCAAGATCACTAGAATGGGGAAGTGGGTAGATGTGAAAAGAGTTCTGAGGTAGGACCAGGGGGATTGGGGGAATGACCAGACAAGTGAGGAAAGAAGGAACAGGAGCCAAGAGGACCTCAGAGTCTTTAACATGGACAGATCGGAGTCTGGAGGGTGTCTGCAGTAGAGGCAAAGAGGCTGGGACAGGGGAGGATAGGGTGAGAGGGCAGGGAACTGTTACTACACTCTCTGCTGACCTTCAGTGGGTTCCTGAAATGTTAAGGTTGAAGCCCTGTGGGAATATCTAGAAGAGGAGTTGAAAGTAAGTTCTCAGACTTGAGAGTTGAGGAGCATGTTGGATCTAGAGGTGGGTCTTGTCCAGAGCCACGAAGGTGGATCCATCAGCTGGGATGGCTTACAGGGGGGGCCAGGGCAACCAGAGTTTTGGGAAAACTAGCATAGACGGGGTGGGTAAGTGAGAGAGACCCAGAGAAAGAGAAGGAGGGAGAGTAAAACAGATGTCTAAAAAGGCAGGAACGCTTTGAATGGTCAGTGATATCAAAGAGAAGATACAAAAAGAAATAGGAACAGAAGACTGAACGCGGCCGCTGAGGTGGGCTGTGAGGACCAGGCAACCTTGGTCAGACAGGCAGGAGCAACACATGGGGGGCAAAGGTCACAGAGGCTGAAGACCAAGTCAGAAGTAACAGAAAGTGAGTCTTTTAAGAAATATGACATAGGGAGAAAAGAGATCTGGAACTGGTTTGAGGGAGTAGTAGAAATTCAGGAAAACTAGGATATGCAAATTTGTAAAACTAAAGGAAAGGACTTCCTAGGATTCCAAAGCAAATCATAATTCTACGACTTAATTAAACCAATAAACAATACAGAATTCCCACTTGTGCTCTGAAGTTTAATTGCTTGTAACGTGTTTTCAAATCCTTGAACTAAGGATATTACATTGGAGCAAAGATTTATTTCTAAGGCATCTCAATTCTGGATTCCCATTTCTCTAAACTGCACTCATGTGAACAAACATTGAGAAAGACTGGTGTGTCTGCTCATTTGTCTCTGTATTTACCACTCACTTCCTTAAGGTAATTAATTATGTTTAAGGGAAAAAATATAAGTAATAGCCATCTCATTAAATGAAACATTCAGTCAAATGGAAACTAATTTTTATCTAGAGCTAAGTAATCTTACATTGTCATCAAATGACTGGTTAGTGAATTTTCTTTTACCTATTATTTAGATGACATTTATTTTCTCTGGCAAAAAAAAAAAACAGATTATTTGATGACAATGTAAGATTTGTTTTAATTTTTCCTTTTTCTGGCCAAATTATAGAAAATTTATTACAAATAACATGATTCTACCTTCACAAGAGTTTATTCAACTTAAAAATTAGTCAGATGGCAATAAGCTTCTAGAGAAACAAATATCAAAATAATACTTACTGTTTAAGAAACAATTCCAGAAGTGACATGGAAACCCAAAAGCCAGCACAAAAAAGAAAACTTGGACAAATAGAATTACAAAGTGGCAATTTTCCTTTGCTGTACAACACCTCCTGTCACACCTCACAATATAACCTTCTCAGTAAATGGATGCAGCCAGCAATGAGAAAGATATCAGGAGGTGAGTTTATTTTCTATGGCCACTTAACACCTGCTCTGTTGGAAAAATAACACATCTGACAAGACTTCAAGATTCAATTTGGAGAGGGTAATAAATATGTGGGGAAACCCATGAAACTGTTTTGCCCATTTCTTTAATCTCACTGTTCTCTATACCCAGAGTACAGGGAGACTTGAAAAGCAAAGAATCTCCCAGTGGTGAGGGGGAGCAATCCGGTTTGGGGTATAATAATGTCTTAAACCGAAAAAGGTCATCTTATTCCAAGAACCCTCAAACGTTTCACAGGCATAATTCTTTTCAATTGTTCCTGGTAGGGAAGGAGGAATGAGTCACAGAAAAGCCTTCAAGAAGCAAATATCTTTTCCTCACCTCACAGGTGAGAATCACAAGGTCAACAGGAATGAGTGGTATGTGTGATTCCTTCGACAAGTCAAAAACCTCGTCGTAATATACTGGAGGATCACTGTTCCCATTGCAACACCTCCTCTGGGGCTTGAAGACGTGTTACAGCCCTGAACATAACCAACCAGGGTCAGACTGAGTTACAGAATTCCTCAAGGCTACACGATTACATGGATGTGAACGTGAGCAAGCTCCAGGAGATAGTGAAGGACAGGGAAAACTGGAGTACTACAGTCCATGACGTAGAGAAGACTTCGACACAACTCAGAGACTGAACAACAACAACACAGTAACACCAGTAGGGGAATGGGGCCAGGTACAGAGCCAGGTGAGAGGGAATCAGAGGTCAGAGCATGACTCGAGTCCCTCTTCTGTTGACCCAGCCCATCTGGACAGGCCTTGCCATGTCCTCTAACAGGACAAGCAACCTTCATACACAGAGTGGATGATGTTGCCACTTGTCCTGTCTTCTGTAACTTCCTGGGGTTTTACTGTGGCTGTAAAATGAAATGAAATAGGTTTATTCTAAAGGATAACTGAGTGACTGAATAGTGAGGGTCCACAAGTGTGGAGAAGAAATGAAGAAACGGAGTGAATTATCATGAAAACTGCCTGAGTAGTCAAAGTCAAAAAGTGCTGAGAGTGAAATAACCCAGGACAAGTGATGGATGTGCATTCATGGTGGGTGGAAAGAATACCAAACGATACTTTAGTATGAAGACAGTAGAAGCAGGAATGGAGCTTAGTGGTGGAAACGGGAAGAGGGAATGGAGCTTAGTGGTGGAAATGGGAAGAGGGAATGGAGCTCAGTGGTGGAAATGAGCTGCCAGGCTTCAACATGCGTGAACTTGGGTCTATGCTTACAACAGAAAACCTAGCTTTTGATAAAACCAACGTGAAGCCTGGTCAACATTAACATTCTAGCCATGTGTATCATACAGATTTGTATTTGGGGAGAACGTGCTAGTAATTTAGATAAACATGGAGTGTTTGATGGATTGAAGGTCTTAAGTACGATTGTTTTCCAATTTATTTCTCTCCTAACCCTCTACAAGGGCCAACCAAGCTCTTCAAACATTGTGCAATGGTGTGTATAATAACCCCATTTAGAGACAAAGCATGCAATTCTATTATATAGAGAATCTATCTTATGCAACAGAGACTCATTAGCTGTCCGATGTATATTGTCTCCATAAGCCAGCAGTGGAAGAACCAGCTGCCTTGTAATACATATCCTGTCCTTCCTCATTAAGCCACATCCATTTCTTTTTAAACCAAGTCAATTAATTTGTCACTGGGTTAGAAGCACCATATGCCAATGGAACATCATATGAAAATCATAAATAGTTTATTATTTCCCCACCAACAAAATATCACATCTTCGGGTTGGCACTTCTTTATTTATTCAGAGTCTGTGCTTAATGCACATCAATATTACTTTGTAGCATGCTTCACACTTTAAATTATTTTATGAACAGTTATATTGGGGGGGAAAAAAAGCTCAGCTATTAATACCAAGAGACTAGCCCTCTCTTTGACTGAGCATAACATTAACCATACTACTTCCATCCTTGAAACGATGCTCTTTTCCTAGACATCGCAGTCTCTCAGGTGGACAGACTGTAAGATATGTTTATGGATTCTTTTGCTGCAAGAATCACTGACAAGTGATTCTGGATACCAGCACGGCTCATTGTCAATATTGGCTGAGTACAGTGGTAAGAAATTAACTACAGTATTAGCTTCAGATAACGATGTCATTACATGGTGACAGTCTGAACCCCATAGTGGAAACTCCAGATATGGAACCACTCAGACTTCAGGTGTTTGGATTTCATCTAAAAATAAATTAAAAGTCTATATTCTGAACAGTCTATGCAAATAAGAGTCAGTGCTATTCTGGCTATAATTCAGAGGAATAAATTGAGTTGTCCACAGAACCCCTTTCCCCACCCAGCCACGGTTTTATATGCACTGTCTTTCTTTTCCATGTCTTCTGCTTCGCCTCTTCAGCTGAAGACAGAAGGTAGTTCACGTTCGGTGTGCAACTTAATGCTCTTCTTCCTCAGCTCACCTACTTGGGCAACAACTGACTAAGAGGAACTAATGTATTCTGTTTTAATCTGAATCCAAGCTTAGCAAATGCCAGTGCCTTGATTCTGTTCACCCTGAATTCATCAGTTTGCTTGGGCGAGCGTTGGGAATAATTACTGCATCCTTGGACTAACTCACTTGTGCACAACAAGCAACTCCTTTCCTGATCCAAATGCACACACTTATCTACAACCACCAGGGCGAAAACCACCCACTCAGATGTTTAGACATCACACATTCCAAGGAAGAGACACCTATCTTGCCTTCACTCTGGCTCACTCAATGGCTTCCAGACAAAGTTGATTTTTTTTTTTATTCCATAGCCACTACTTCCGAGAAAGCCTTCTTCACAGAGTATACAGAAAATCTCATTTCCAACATGTCAACAGATGCCATTTGTGTTACTTCAATATTTAATCTTTATGAGTCCATTCTTTCTTTCCAGTTGAGTTATGAGGCTTTAAGGTCAGAACCACAACAGATTGTTCTAAAGCTCCCTCTCAACCCTACTACTAATCTAAACACATTCGAGTTACTCAGTAATTTTGTTGCTTGCAATTTATATTGTCAGCAAACTATGCCCATCATATTTTAGTAGGACACATCAATAGAGGTAAGATATATTTATGTTGAGAACTTTTACTTGAATTAGGCCATTGGGTACCATCTTCCTGTTAACAGAGCTTGTATATAATTCAATACTGTGAGCCAATACTGTAAGTTTTATAGATTTGAGCTAAACTTTTCATTGTGTATATTGTATGTAATTGAGGAAATCACTTGATCTTTTAGTTAAATGTTTACAGTGGTTTCCTGATCGTGCAAGTTGTTTCAAATACTTTTTTTAATTCTTAAGGCTTACAAATGTATTCACTTAATTCTGAAAACTTGGCTTATATGTGCACGTGCATACTGATACATGTAAGAATGAAAATGCAAGCATAATTCTTAACTACAGTGCTCAACTAAATAATGTGCTGACATTTTTAACAACCTCCTTAAACACAGAAATTCTAATTGCACACATCACTCTTTTCCATAATTAAAAATGCAATACACTTTTGCCTCTTTGCTTGGCTTCAGTCCTTTTCTATTTTCCCACCCCCATCCACAATTTTTAACAAAAGACTAAAGCCAGATTTAAATTTTTAAACAAAATTGCTTCCCTCTCTCTATAAAGGCACTCCAGAACACTGCCTAATTTATCTAGGAATGCCTGTTTTCATTAGTAGGAAAATAAATTAGAAACTTTGTAAACATATTACATTTCTATCTAGCGTTTGAAAAGGAAAAAATAATGGCTGATACCTTGGGGCTTTCTTGTTTATTAGGTTTATAACAAAAATGTCAGCTAAACTGAACTCTGGACCTATCTTGTTTATGATGTCATGAAGTAGTAAAGCTCCCTGGAGAGGATAGGAGATGCTAGATTTGGGGATGAAATAGAATTACACAGCTGACTTCCTTATGAGCATGGAACCACTTGGTTACACAGTGGTTCTTGGCTTCAGATGTAGATGATTAAGTGTTTTATGAGGCATGGGAGAAATTTGCATGCACTAACCTTCACCATTTTTGTAACAATAGAAAATACTTTCTATTGCTTTCTGATATAAGCAATGCAGACTTTCTTTTTTCTTCTTCTTTAACACAAACTTTCTTGAGAGATCTTTTCACAAGGGATTTTATTTCCAAATGCAAGTATATGTTTAAGAAGACCTGTGCAAAGTATATAATTGTCTAGAGCAGCCTTAACTTTATTACCGCGACTATTGGCTTGTTATACCTTTGTACCTTACCTAGCAATTTAATGTACGTAAAGAATTAGCACATGTTACATAATGATAGTGTTGTCTTTTCTTAAAGCTTGTAATGAAACAGGTATAGATAAATTCAAGCCAAATAAGTTTTTATTTAGTACCACTACATGTGATCAGTACTAATCACATGCAGATGATTATGCCAGAGCCATACATACAAAGACAAGTAAGGTCAAAAACTTCAAGGAGCTTACTATTCAGTTGAGGAAAAACAAATAATAAGCCATAATGCAAGACAGTAATGCCAGGGCTGCGGAGAGGTGGTAGGCGTGGTGTGCAGTTTGCGAGTAGGTTCAAAGGGAGAGATGAGATTCATTTGGTGGACCACAGAGAGGGAAATATCAATAGTTCAGATTGGTCTTGGTCGTAGTATTAGTAGCAGCAATATTTGTATTCATGAATTAGAGAAGGGCCTCACTATCAAAGGACAAATTTAATAGCTAAAGCCACTTGAAGTCCATCCACTTGAAATGTGATCATTTTTCATAGGAAATAGGAAGAAAACTCAAATGAGACGTTTCTCCTTGAAAAACTCATCTAAAACTCATAAAAAGAAGTTTATCTTGTCTTATTTAATATTTTATATTTTAATTGTAATGATATACTACTTACTAGAACAAAAATCAATTTAAATGATTGGATTTTTTAACATAACTAACAGTTTTATAGCACAATTTGATTTAACTTCATATATCTGACTTCTGCAATACACCATTTTCTTAAATTTTTATTATTTAACAACCATACAAAAGAATATCAATACCATATACAACTACAAAGCACAATAACAAACTGAATGCTCATGGCTAATCAATCCCCAACATTATGAAACAGAACATCATTAATACCTAAATCAGTATATTCCTTTTTCTGTCCCATCCTTGTGACTACACTGTTATTACCGTCAGTCAAGGTAAGCACCATTCTGAATCTCATTATTATCCTTCCCCAGATTTTTTTATGGAGTTTTATTATATACCTATTATTTTAATTTTGTTTTGCTTTAAGCTTTATAAAAACATACCCAAGTCTACCCAGTTTCCTTTGACTTGCTTGTTTTATTCATCATGATGGATCTAAGATTTGTTGATGTCATCAGGTGCTTCTGTTCATGTAGTTCACCTGATGTTCTATTGAATGAGAATTCTACAGTTTACTCATTCTCCTGTTGGTGGGCATTCGGGCTGTTTCTAAGGTTTTTGTTTTAACCAACAATGTAGCTAGGAACATTCTCGTGCATATTCTCTAGCTCAGAAGTACAAGTGCTTCCAGCACATAGAACTAAAAGTGGAATTGCTGCATCTTCAAGACACATGAATGTTCAATTTTGTAAGACCATGTAAAATAATTTTCCAAAGCGTTGTGTAAAAATCCCCACTGATCTACATCCTTGCCATTACTTGACATCATCAGACATTCCTCAGCACAGTACCCAACTAAGCCATGCCCACACTCCTGGTCCACTGAGATTATAAAATAATCTATATTGCATTAAGCTGTGAAATAGGTGGTGATTTATAACAGAGCAATAGATAAACCTCTTTTATCCCTCTAGAAATTGCAAAATTGTATCTCAACGTAGTTGTATATTTCATTTCTCTGCTTAGAAAATAAAGTTGAACTTTTTTTCATGTTTATTCATCATTCGTGTTTCCTCTTCTGAGAAATGCCTATTTACATACATAATTTTCCTGTTTTTCTACTGAGTTGTCTTTCTCTTATTGACTTATGATTTTTAATATATTTTATATATAAAGATATACAGAGCTTGTGACTTGCTTTCTTTGACTTCTTTAAAGGAGCAAGCATTCTTACTTTTAATGTACTTAGTAAGATTTACCCATAATTTATTTCATGGTTAATGCTTTTTGTATCTTGGTTAAGTGCTCAGACCAGTTACTTTAAAAAGATTTCCCTTAGCAGAAATATTCAAAGCCCTCATTAATTCCTCCCAAATCCCATTAATCCTTTGATATAAAACATTCTTTTGCGGTACCTATACTTTACTTGTTAAATTTCCTTTTTCTATCAGATGCTGATTCATACTTTGTATGTGATTGCATCATTTTTCTAGTAGCTCTTGCATTGACTTCGTGAGACTTGACATCTTTTATAAAGTTTACAGTTTTACTTAACAACTGCTTTACATTGTATTTGCACTTCCTGTTGGGTACTAATAACATTGGACAATTCTACTGAAAAAGAGAGACCAGTGATGTCAAGATGGGTAGGAGTTAGTCACGTGATGCTGGTTAGGAGGTCTGAGTAATAACAGTCGTATAAATTGCAAGCTCATTAGTGAACATATTTACATTATGACAACATTCACTTTCCTGCACAATCTCACAATTTGGGAGAACCAGACAAAGAAAATTGGATAAAGGGTATCGTAAGCCATAGCAGGAGCTCCCATTTATAGAACAGGTATTATGGATGTGCCAGGCATGATACTAAGCTCAATATGTATGTTATTTCAATAACTCATCAAAACAAACCTGAGAACTGATTGTTATTATTCCTGTTTGCTAGATGAGAAAGTTGAGGCTCAAAAGCATCAGTGCCTTCACCAAATGAAACAACTAGAAAGTGGCAGAACCAAGATTTGAACCTATATGAAACAGAATATTCCAAAGACTGAGATATGTCCATTTTGCTTTTAAGTAACACACGTACTGCTTCTTACAGCAAGTGGAGAGTAAAAGAAGAGAAAAACATAAACAAAGGTATAAAGCTAAAGAGTAGGAAATGAAAGCCTGCAAACTTACTAGAGTAAAAAGAAGGATTGATGGGTCTTGAGTGACAGGCAGATGACTATATTTTCAACATAACAGGCAGAAATCATTGAGAGTTTCTTCGTGGGCAATATTAATATATCATTACTATAGTATTTATACAATATTATTATATTGTATATATGTATGGCTCAAATTACGTGCAAGATAAATATATATATATAATAGAACATTTTAAAGACTGAGATTAAACTATGTATAAGTATACATGTATAAATTCTAATATTTTCTTCCAAAATTTAGTAGATTTTCTCAAGTGCTCCACTTTGAAGAACACAGGTCTAAGATAATAGAAATGAGGACCTAAATCTAGGTGATGCCTGGGGGCAAAAATATAAGGTTAGGAATAGACTCAAGCGCATCTGAAGATGGAATTTACTGACATAGTAGGAGGAGAATAGAGGAATTAGACATGACTTTGGTATTTTAAGCCTCTTCATAGCTGGAAAAACTGCCACACCATGAAAATGTGCATGCAAGCCATGGGAAGAGCTGGATTCAGGAAGATGATCAGCTCGGTTTTAAAAAGTGAATCAATAGGACATCCTCTTGACCAACAAGTATTAAGAAATATGAATCCAAAATGCAGCAGAGTCTAGATTAGCCTCTGGGATTGTATCTATATAAAGGTGAAAATCACAGCCTTAATTAAGAACAAGATCCTCGGAGGAGAAGGCAGTAAAAACAACATTCACAGACATGCCTCAGAGAAGGGTGACCATCTAGGGAAGCAGAAAAGAGGGAAAAGAGCTAAGAAAGAAAAGAGAGGGAGCAGTCAGCAAAGGAGGAGAACCAGCAAACTTGTGAGCTCAGAGATAACAGAAGAAGAAAGTGTAGAAAGTGTTTGATAGCATTCAGTATGGTTGAGGTCAACAAGGACAAGTGACGAAACCACTGGAATTGTTTACTCATCTATTTAAACATGAATCCAAGAGCTAAGACAGGGAAGCAACCTAAATGTTCATTAACAGATGAATGGATAAAGATGTGGTATTTACACACACACACACACACACACACACAGGAATATTACTCAGCTACAAAAAAGGATAAAATAATGTTATGCCATTTTCAGCAACATAGATAGACCTAGAGATCATAATACTGAAGTGAAGTAAATCAGAGAAAAACAAATATCGTATGATATTGCTTATAATCTAAAAAAATAATACAAATGAATTTATATACAAATAGAAATAGACCTGTAGGCACAGAAACAAACATATGGTTACCAAAGGGGAAAGGAGGGAGAAGGTAAAATAGGAGTTTGATATTAACATACAACTGTACACAAAATAAATGTCCAACAAGGACCTACTGCATAGCACAGAGAACTATATTCAATATTTTATAATTACCTATAAGGGAAAATAATCTGGAAAAAGAATATATATATAATTTCCCAAGCACTCAAGGGTTTCATCTTCAAAGACCACCTGTCTGGGTCCATATGTTTCTTTCCCCTGGATCTCTCACTCTCTCTGGGATCCTTGCATCTTAGTGATTTGTTCAGGTGACTGAATTAGGTTGCCTGAACCTTTGGTTTCTAAAGACAGTGTTCAGTTCAGTTGCTCAGTCATGTCTGATTCTTTTAGACCCTATGAACCTCAGCATGCCAGGCCTCCCTGTCCATCACCAACTCCCAGAGTCCACCCAAACCCACATCCATCGAGTCGGTGATGCCATCCAACCATCTCATCCTCCGTCATCCCCTTCTCCTCCTGCCCTCAATCTTTCCCAACATCGTAGTCTTTTCCAATGAGTCAGCTCTTCGCATCAGGTGGCCAAAGTATTGGAGTTTTAGCTTCAATATCAGTCCTTCCGATGAACACCCAGGACTGATCTCCTTTAGGATGGACTGGTTGGATCTCCTTGCAGGGGCATGCTTTAATCAAGCACATATCTGATGCTGCTGCTAAGTCGCTTCAGTCGTGTCCGACTCTGTGCTACCCCATAGATGGCAGCCCATCAGGCTTCCCTGTCCCTGGGATTCTCCAGGCAAGAACACTGGAGTGGGTTGCCATTTCCTTCTCCAATGCATGAAAGTGAAAAGTGAAAATGAAGTCGTTCAGTCATGTCCGACTCTTAGCGACCCCATGGACTGCAGACTACCAGGCTCCTCTGTCCATGGGATTTTCCAGGCAAGAGTACTGGAGTGGGGTGCCATTGCCTTCTCTGAAGCACATATCTAGGGCCTCCTAATCTCTTCTCCTTAAAGCCTAGTGGTGAAGGGTCAGGCCAGACACTGAAGGTCAATCTTCCTCTCACCAAAGTGCCACTGAGGTAGGAAATAAAAAGGAAATCCTACAACCATAAAAAAATTAATTAGGCCTATCATATAAACGATCCCTTGGGGATTAATAGGAAAAGACAGGATGCTTCCAATTATTCACAAAATAGTCACTATAATACCTGTCTCTTATACACATCTAGATGTGTATAAGAGACAGGGATAGGAGATGCTAGATTTGGGGATGAAATAGAATTACACAGCTGACTTCCTTATGAGCATGGAACCACTTGGTTACACAGTGGTTCTTGGCTTCAGATGTAGATGATTAAGTGTTTTATGAGGCATGGGAGAAATTTGCATGCACTAACCTTCACCATTTTTGTAACAATAGAAAATACTTTCTGTTGCTTTCTGATATAAGCAATGCAGACTTTCTTTTTTCTTCTTCTTTAACACAAACTTTCTTGAGAGATCTTTTCACAAGGGATTTTATTTCCAAATGCAAGTATATGTTTAAGAAGACCTGTGCAAAGTATATAATTGTCTAGAGCAGCCTTAACTTTATTACCGCGACTATTGGCTTGTTATACCTTTGTACCTTACCTAGCAATTTAATGTACGTAAGAATTAGCACATGTTACATAATGATAGTGTTGTCTTTTCTTAAAGCTTGTAATGAAACAGGTATAGATAAATTCAAGCCAAATAAGTTTTTATTTAGTACCACTACATGTGATCAGTACTAATCACATGCAGATGATTATGCCAGAGCCATACATACAAAGACAAGTAAGGTCAAAAACTTCAAGGAGCTTACTATTCAGTTGAGGAAAAACAAATAATAAGCCATAATGCAAGACAGTAATGCCAGGGCTGCGGAGAGGTGGTAGGCGTGGTGTGCAGTTTGCGAGTAGGTTCAAAGGGAGAGATGAGATTCATTTGGTGGACCACAGAGAGGGAAATATCAATAGTTCAGATTGGTCTTGGTCGTAGTATTAGTAGCAGCAATATTTGTATTCATGAATTAGAGAAGGGCCTCACTATCAAAGGACAAATTTAATAGCTAAAGCCACTTGAAGTCCATCCACTTGAAATGTGATCATTTTTCATAGGAAATAGGAAGAAAACTCAAATGAGACGTTTCTCCTTGAAAAACTCATCTAAAACTCATAAAAAGAAGTTTATCTTGTCTTATTTAATATTTTATATTTTAATTGTAATGATATACTACTTACTAGAACAAAAATCAATTTAAATGATTGGATTTTTTAACATAACTAACAGTTTTATAGCACAATTTGATTTAACTTCATATATCTGACTTCTGCAATACACCATTTTCTTAAATTTTTATTATTTAACAACCATACAAAAGAATATCAATACCATATACAACTACAAAGCACAATAACAAACTGAATGCTCATGGCTAATCAATCCCCAACATTATGAAACAGAACATCATTAATACCTAAATCAGTATATTCCTTTTTCTGTCCCATCCTTGTGACTACACTGTTATTACCGTCAGTCAAGGTAAGCACCATTCTGAATCTCATTATTATCCTTCCCCAGATTTTTTTATGGAGTTTTATTATATACCTATTATTTTAATTTTGTTTTGCTTTAAGCTTTATAAAAACATACCCAAGTCTACCCAGTTTCCTTTGACTTGCTTGTTTTATTCATCATGATGGATCTAAGATTTGTTGATGTCATCAGGTGCTTCTGTTCATGTAGTTCACCTGATGTTCTATTGAATGAGAATTCTACAGTTTACTCATTCTCCTGTTGGTGGGCATTCGGGCTGTTTCTAAGGTTTTTGTTTTAACCAACAATGTAGCTAGGAACATTCTCGTGCATATTCTCTAGCTCAGAAGTACAAGTGCTTCCAGCACATAGAACTAAAAGTGGAATTGCTGCATCTTCAAGACACATGAATGTTCAATTTTGTAAGACCATGTAAAATAATTTTCCAAAGCGTTGTGTAAAAATCCCCACTGATCTACATCCTTGCCATTACTTGACATCATCAGACATTCCTCAGCACAGTACCCAACTAAGCCATGCCCACACTCCTGGTCCACTGAGATTATAAAATAATCTATATTGCATTAAGCTGTGAAATAGGTGGTGATTTATAACAGAGCAATAGATAAACCTCTTTTATCCCTCTAGAAATTGCAAAATTGTATCTCAACGTAGTTGTATATTTCATTTCTCTGCTTAGAAAATAAAGTTGAACTTTTTTTCATGTTTATTCATCATTCGTGTTTCCTCTTCTGAGAAATGCCTATTTACATACATAATTTTCCTGTTTTTCTACTGAGTTGTCTTTCTCTTATTGACTTATGATTTTTAATATATTTTATATATAAAGATATACAGAGCTTGTGACTTGCTTTCTTTGACTTCTTTAAAGGAGCAAGCATTCTTACTTTTAATGTACTTAGTAAGATTTACCCATAATTTATTTCATGGTTAATGCTTTTTGTATCTTGGTTAAGTGCTCAGACCAGTTACTTTAAAAAGATTTCCCTTAGCAGAAATATTCAAAGCCCTCATTAATTCCTCCCAAATCCCATTAATCCTTTGATATAAAACATTCTTTTGCGGTACCTATACTTTACTTGTTAAATTTCCTTTTTCTATCAGATGCTGATTCATACTTTGTATGTGATTGCATCATTTTTCTAGTAGCTCTTACATTGACTTCGTGAGACTTGACATCTTTTATAAAGTTTACAGTTTTACTTAACAACTGCTTTACATTGTATTTGCACTTCCTGTTGGGTACTAATAACATTGGACAATTCTACTGAAAAAGAGAGACCAGTGATGTCAAGATGGGTAGGAGTTAGTCACGTGATGCTGGTTAGGAGGTCTGAGTAATAACAGTCGTATAAATTGCAAGCTCATTAGTGAACATATTTACATTATGACAACATTCACTTTCCTGCACAATCTCACAATTTGGGAGAACCAGACAAAGAAAATTGGATAAAGGGTATCGTAAGCCATAGCAGGAGCTCCCATTTATAGAACAGGTATTATGGATGTGCCAGGCATGATACTAAGCTCAATATGTATGTTATTTCAATAACTCATCAAAACAAACCTGAGAACTGATTGTTATTATTCCTGTTTGCTAGATGAGAAAGTTGAGGCTCAAAAGCATCAGTGCCTTCACCAAATGAAACAACTAGAAAGTGGCAGAACCAAGATTTGAACCTATATGAAACAGAATATTCCAAAGACTGAGATATGTCCATTTTGCTCTTAAGTAACACACGTACTGCTTCTTACAGCAAGTGGAGAGTAAAAGAAGAGAAAAACATAAACAAAGGTATAAAGCTAAAGAGTAGGAAATGAAAGCCTGCAAACTTACTAGAGTAAAAAGAAGGATTGATGGGTCTTGAGTGACAGGCAGATGACTATATTTTCAACATAACAGGCAGAAATCATTGAGAGTTTCTTCGTGGGCAATATTAATATATCATTACTATAGTATTTATACAATATTATTATATTGTATATATGTATGGCTCAAATTACGTGCAAGATAAATATATATATATAATAGAACATTTTAAAGACTGAGATTAAACTATGTATAAGTATACATGTATAAATTCTAATATTTTCTTCCAAAATTTAGTAGATTTTCTCAAGTGCTCCACTTTGAAGAACACAGGTCTAAGATAATAGAAATGAGGACCTAAATCTAGGTGATGCCTGGGGGCAAAAATATAAGGTTAGGAATAGACTCAAGCGCATCTGAAGATGGAATTTACTGACATAGTAGGAGGAGAATAGAGGAATTAGACATGACTTTGGTATTTTAAGCCTCTTCATAGCTGGAAAAACTGCCACACCATGAAAATGTGCATGCAAGCCATGGGAAGAGCTGGATTCAGGAAGATGATCAGCTCGGTTTTAAAAAGTGAATCAATAGGACATCCTCTTGACCAACAAGTATTAAGAAATATGAATCCAAAATGCAGCAGAGTCTAGATTAGCCTCTGGGATTGTATCTATATAAAGGTGAAAATCACAGCCTTAATTAAGAACAAGATCCTCGGAGGAGAAGGCAGTAAAAACAACATTCACAGACATGCCTCAGAGAAGGGTGACCATCTAGGGAAGCAGAAAAGAGGGAAAAGAGCTAAGAAAGAAAAGAGAGGGAGCAGTCAGCAAAGGAGGAGAACCAGCAAACTTGTGAGCTCAGAGATAACAGAAGAAGAAAGTGTAGAAAGTGTTTGATAGCATTCAGTATGGTTGAGGTCAACAAGGACAAGTGACGAAACCACTGGAATTGTTTACTCATCTATTTAAACATGAATCCAAGAGCTAAGACAGGGAAGCAACCTAAATGTTCATTAACAGATGAATGGATAAAGATGTGGTATTTACACACACACACACACACACACACACAGGAATATTACTCAGCTACAAAAAAGGATAATAACACTTACTGAGCATGTATCACAAGCTTTGAAAAATACAGACACTATGCATGTAATCCTCATACACAAGCGCCATTTCACAGATGAAGAAACTGAGGCTCAGCAAGGCTAAGTAACTTGCACAAGCACACCTATGAATTACAGAGTCAGGATTCTAACTCAGACAGTGTGACTCCAAGCCTGGACCAACACACTCCTGGCTTCTTTCCAATCCACTGCCAAACAACCTCCCTCCACTACTCTCAGCCACCAGCCAAACCAGAGGGAGAGAGGGATCAGGGGAGGATAGAGCAGCTGTATGTAGAGCTGCATAAAGCACCCTACACAACCAAGTTATTAAAACATGCCATGTGTACAGTGAAAAGTAGCTCAGGGATATCTTGCTAACGTGGAAAATTCTTCAGAAAGTACATAGTTCTGAGTAAGCCAGCTCAATATCAAAATAAGAAATACTCTAATGGAATTACATACTCAAGTTTGAAATAACTCCAAGTAACTTAGATTTTGTGATTAAATCCTAAACAGCCTCCGAGCAAAAATAGAACCATGACATCACAGGATGGGCTCAGAGCATGGAGGGCTCCGTCTTTGCTCCCCTTCATGTTCCCTGTGAGCCCACCATGCTAAGTCATTGTCACTCCCTAATCCTCCAGATTCTTTCAAGCCTTCATGCCTTTGTTCTGGGCACTCCTGTCTCCAGAAAGTCTAGTCCCACCTCAATCCCTGGTCAAACACCTTATCCTTTAAGACTCTGCTCAAAGTAACTTCCTTAGGAGGACTTTCTAATTTCCTCTAATTAACTGCATCTTTGGTGTTATGGTGTTCTTGGGTATTTTAGCCTTGGATTGATTTAGCCATATTCTTCAGTTCATGATACATTATTCATCACTGGTCCATCTTTAACTTTATATATGGTATAAATAACACTGAAATATCTACATACACTGCATCTTCAGTACAACATTTTATACAACTGACTTATTTTCCCTGAATTAATTTCTAAAAAAGTAGAAATTCTAAGTCTGACATACTACCAATCTCTTCTAGAACATTTACATCAATTCAAGCTCCACCCACAGTATACAGAAGTACCTATTACCCCTACATTCTCAGTTCAGTTCAGTTCAGTTCAGTCGCTCAATCATGTCCAACTCTTTGCGACCCCATGAATTGCAACACGCCAGGCCTCGCTGTCCATCCCCAACTCCCGGAGTTCACTCAGATTCACGTCCATCGAGTCGGTGATTCCATCCAGCCATCTCATCCTCTGTCATCCCCTTCTCTTCCTGCCCCTAATCCCTCCCAGCANCAGGGTAGGGAATACGCATTTTTAAATGCATGAAACATGAGCCAGACTTGACACCCATCTATCAGAGCTGCTTTAAGGATAATAAAATCAGTGCTGCCATAATAAGGAGGGGGAACTTGATGACCCACTGGAGATTTCTTCCAATCTAAATGATTCTATAAATTCCCCTAAAATCATAAAAAAGCAGATTAAGGATTCATGTAGGCGTTTGGACTATAAATACAAATTAATTTCTGCTCCAGTTGCAGTTTTTTTTCTCATCTTTGCAAGAAGCACCTCTATCTCCGAGATATTTCTGGGTGAAACACCAATATAACAGCTAAAGATAGATAGGACTCCCCCAGGTTCTTGCTGGTGACTATTTTCTTCTAATTTCACAAATAAATCTGCATCTTGAAATGCACTGAATTGAATCTTGCTGCTGTCCAGAAACATTTATCACTGGAAATCTGTTTTGTTTGGGGAGTAAGATATAATTATGTACAGATTCAATAAGAACTTAAATGTTCCATTGAGAAATTCTTTATTGAAAATGTTTTGTTTTAACTCTAAGTAATCTGTTTCCATTTTCAGTTACTAGCCATATTACTGCAATTCTTTTTGAATTTTTTAAAAACATTTCCTTATCAGAGCTCAATAACTAGAAATCAAAAGAAAACTATGAACATTTTTAAAAGATTATCTTATCAATCTATATGTTTTTGGTTCACATACTTGCTCTTATTCAATATGAAGTTAGAGACCAAAATAGAAATGAACAAATGGATTACAGATAATGTTTCCAAATGCACAGGGATAAATGCATATCCCTGAGGAAACGTGCTCCATTATGACATCACAGCTGTTTCTCCTATAAAAAGAACCATGTCCTGCAGCAAACTATAATTTCCCAAATAAAGGGAATAAAAGATTAAAGAAAAGAAAAACATGTCAGCAATGGATTTCTCAAATCCAAGGATAGCAACCAGATGCCAAGCATATTAAAATACCATATCTGACAAAGGATTTAAAAAAAGAGATCTTGTACCACTTGAACGCTTAAATACAAAGTATTTCCCCCTTTAAATATACCAAAGAAAGGAGACTGTGGTATATTGTTTCAAGAATGGCTGCATGTCTCACGATCTTAGTCCTCTCCCACATTTACTCCGGGCTTGGTCCTGTGACTAGCTTTGGTCAATGGCACACTAGCAAGCACGACATAAGTGGAGGCTCAAAAAGCACTTGCATGTTGGGGCTTGTCTTTTCCTGCTGCTCTTGGTAACCCTGAAATTGTTCTCAGTTTATTCAAGAGAATAAACCTAGACTAGCCTAGTGGACACATGTGGTCTGTCACTTCCACCACCCCAGCCAGCTGCCAGCACCATACATGTGAATTATGCCATCTAAGTTAACCAGCTCCTAGCAACCTGCCAGCTGACTGTAGAAACGCAAGTGAGTCCTGGCAAGCCAAACAGAAGAACTGGCTGGCTGAGCCCAGCCTAAATTGCCAACTGAAGAAATCAAAATCTAATAAATGGCTTTGTTTTATTTCCCAAAGTGAGCTTGCCTATGAAATATTGAGTTCTATTAAGCCATTTATAAGCTAGTAGCTAGGAAATCCTTCTAAAATCTACATCCCATGTACAATCTATGATATCTAGCAGGTATCACTCATTCACTGCAAGCATGAGGCTATGTGCTTGATGATAAAAATGGCCTTGATTAATCTATACAAAAACTTCATATGAAAGGTATTATTATAACCTACATTTTACAAATCAAGAACTGAGGCTTAGAAAGTAAGTTGGTTGGGATTACATGGTATTATGAGTAAGCTTGGACTAATACATCTGATTTGCTCAAGAGTCTGAGCTCTTAATCACTGTGTTTTTCCGTCTGATATCACCTATAGCATCTGCTAAAAAAGGCTTCTCTTGTCCATTGGGCTGGAGAATTGTTGGGGCTGTGATATTCTCTTGAATCTTAAGTGATCAGGCAGAGCAGACACAACGAAGCCTAGCCACCAATTGAAGATACAGTGAGATGGATGGTGGATGTGGTGGGAGATGTGTATAAGAGACAGCCACCATCACTCACAGTTAGCTCTCACCACCCTGTGTGTCCAGCTCTGTCCTGAGCAGTGTGAATGAGTTCTCTCATTTCATCCTCAGAACCGCCCTAAAAATCAAGGACTCATTCTCGCCACTTTAGAGCTGGAGCCACTGGGGCTCTGAGAGGGTGAGCTGCTTGCCCAAGGTCACAAAGTCAGCCACTGGAAAATCAGAACTCAAACACTAGGTCTGAACTCTCAACTGCTACCCCAACCTTTCTCAACACATATTTTTGGGCAATGGCTGGATGAATCACCTTAATATGTCAAAATCCAACTCAGTCACATCTTCTTTATCCTTGAGGAAGCTAGTTCCTACTACTTCCCCCTGCTCCTGCCTCTTTGGCACTTAACGGTGGTTTTAAAGAACACACATCTGTCTCTTATACACATCTAGATGTGTATAAGAGACAGCTCTTACACTCTATTTTTCTGCATTAACATTTTTTCTCCAAATGAAAAAAAGAAGGACAGCATATCCCACCTACCAAGAATATATAGAAATTCACTTTTATTTTCTTCTACATTTGCAATATTTCTTAAAATTTATGATATAAAATAGGACTCTAAACTAATGAATGAATGAATAAGTGAACCAACAAAAGCAAGTGAAAGAGTAAATGAATGAAAAGAACGAATGTATGGCTAATCCATCTAAATGACTACATTATTCTCTCTCTCAAATTCAGATTATGTAAACGTACTCAGTGAATCAGGAAGAATTTAGCAGCCATGCTGACATTCGAATAACTGTGGCCATAAACCAGGTTGACGCCAATCCATACAGTAGCCACTTGCCATAGGCGGCTTATCAAGCACTTGAAATGTGGGTTGTCTGAATTGCTATGTGTTGTAAAAATGTGAAAAACATACTAAGGTACTCTGAACTTAGTAGCCCCAAAATGTAAAATACCATATTAATAACTTAAAACTCATTTCATGTTAAAATGATATCTTGGATCAATTGGGTTGAAAGATGTATACTATTAAAATTAATTTCACCTGATTCTTTTTATCCTGTTATTGAAACTACTAGACAATTTACAGTTACAGATAAGGCTTACATTACATTTTTACTGGACAGCAATGAAATAGAAAAACAGTGTTGTTTTAGATCTAAAATTGCAGAAGAAAAAAACATGTTCATTTTTCACATATGCCTAATCTGAATGCAAACCATCCACCTCTTTATACAAATAATGACATGAAACTAGATGAAAAAATATGAGGTCATTTTGCTGCACAGCCGACAACTCGGAAAATTAGGCCTTACGCAAATTGTTCTATAAAGCACTTAATAAAATTTTAAGGAAGTGGAAAATCTTTTATTAAGTTCTGTAATACAAAGTAGATTCATTTCCAAAAGATCATAAGGTGAGAATGTAACATGAAAAACAACAGCTGGAATGAAACGGCATTTTGTTGCCAGTCTTCCCATGTTTCTGTTGTCCCATGTGCTGAGTGCTGAGTCGCTCAGTCGTGTCCGACTCTTTGCAGCCCCACGGACTGTAGCCCGCCAGGCTCCTCCGTCCATGGGGATTCTCCAGGCAAGAATACTGGAGTGGGTTACCATGCCCTACTCCAGGGGATCTTCCCAACCCAGGGATCAAACCTGGGTCTCCCCTATTGCAGGTGGATTCTTTACCATCTGAGCCACCAGGGAAGCCCAAAATGTAGTAAATACAGTTCCGTGGATCATCACTATATGAATTCATGTTATTTCAGTGGTCCTGGGGTTACTCTCTTTTTAATGTGGTCTATTTTTGACTGGAAAGTGATGGTGCTAATAAGGCCCTCTTGATACTAAGATCCATGAGGTCCAGTCACAGAGTAGTACTACTGGTAGCCAAGAAAGTTAGTAGTAATAAACAGTCATTTCAGACTAACTTCACAACTTCCTTGGTATCAACTACTGCAAAGGGGATATATTATCTACATCAGTTCTTAAAATCCCCATTCCCTCATAATCTGCAGCTATGCTCACATCCTTGACCCAACAATTCCTAGAAAAACTTCATTCATGTGCTGTCTGTCCCTCCCTCCTTCACTGAGATTATGATAATGTGTCCCAAAAGCCAGGAGAAAACCAGACAGACAAGGACAGATCCTTTCTTCCAAGTGTAGAGAAGGGGCTGACAGTGAGAGGGCAAAGCAGAACCCTCTCAAGCAGGCAGAAAAGAGGAAAAGTTGTGAAAAAAAAAATTAAGTCTATACTTGATATCCTGTCCAAACCAACCAAAGCTAGGCTAAGGGTCAACACAGGTGTATGCTGCGTGCTTAGTCACTCGGTGGTGTCTGACTCCTTGCGATCCCATGGACTGTAGCCCGCCAGACTCCTCTGTCTGTGGGATTCTCCAGGCAAGAATACTGGAGTGAGTTGCCATGCCCTCCTCCAGGGGATCTTCTCAACCCTGGGGATCAAATCCAGGTCTCCCGTATTGCAGGAGGATTCTTTACCATCTCAGCCACCAGGGAACACAAATAGCTAAACATATTAAAAGACATAATTTATAAAATAAAAGCAAGGCATGGTATAACAATGTACCTTGTAGCCATCTTTTACTTAGACCTTGTAGAAATGGAAGGATTTCACAAGTCAGACAGCATCTGTAATAGGCTGTATTAAAGAGAAATTGCACATATTCTCCGAATACGTGCCATTGTGAGACACAATGATTTTCAGAAATGACACTAAGGGATGCTTTGATAACAAGGAAAATTTCATAAACAAATTCAGGAAATAGAGTCTGATATACCACTATAGGCACTGGTGTTTCGTTTTTTTGTTTTTTGTGAGGTTTTTTTGCTTTGCTTTTATCCAGTTGAAATAGTATACCTGAAATTCCATAGCCAGTTTAATATGAATGTCATTACTCCAAGAGCAGGCTTTAAAATGCCCCAATTCTACGTTCCCCTCTCTGAATGCAGGCTCCTCACTTATTATTTCTTTCACTCCTTCACTCTCTACCCTCCTGGGGACCTACTGTCATTCAACCTTCCTGCTCCACACTGCCCATTAGCCTCTTCCTGGCTGTACTGTCCTGTTTCCCCTACCTCTATCCAGAGTCAAAGACTTGCCAATGCCCTCTGCACTTTTAATTCCCTGCCCCCTGATCTGCACACCCACTGCGCATACACCCAGTTTTACCTCTCCCCAACAGGCGGGTTTCTCAGCTCCCACGCTACCCAGTGCTGCCAGAGCCCTCTACAGAATGAATGTACCCAGAGGACCATTACTAAGTCAAGCTGTGCATGGTGACTTGCTTCCTTCCTCTGCTTAGCAATTCTCACTTTCATTCTTGTGAACACCCAGATGTCACCTCCCCAGCAGCCTCTCCGGACTCCAGGACTCCAATTTCACCTTGGTCACACTCCCTCTCAGTAGATGACTTGATCTGAACAGACAGAGGTGTCTTAAGAGACCCCAATCTTCATCACAAGACATCAGTGCTAATAAATGTTCTTTTCCTTCCTGTCCGTGACAAATGAAGAGCTGGATGCCTTCATCCTCTCTCCCAGTATGTGTATAAATAAATGCATGTAGAATACACCCAGGGCTTCCCTGGTGGCTCAGATGGTAAAGAATCCGCCTGCAATGCAGGAGACCCAGGTTTGATCCCTGTGTCAGCAAGATCCCCTGGAGGAGGGCATGGCAACCCACTCCAGTATTCTTGCCTGGAGAATTCCAGGGACACAGGAGCCTGGCAGGCTATAGTCCATGGGGTCGCAAAGAGTCAGACATGACTGAACGACTAACATCACACTAAATACACCCATGCACAAAACCCACAAATATTACACACACACACCCAGCACACACACACACACATACATCTTGCCTTCCTTGAACCTTCTCCTCTCCTTCTTCTGGGCTCACTCTGCTCTCATGGCCTGACATGCAAATGAATCTCACCCTCTCTCTCTAAAATGTTTACCAATGATTGAAAGAGCATGTCACTCCATTACACTTGGAGATGCAACAAAAAAGGTCAGAAGTGTCACATAGTTTATTCTGTGTTTCTAAGTTCTTTGAATCTTTTATAACAGTTCATATTAATGTTTTTAAATTTTTCATAACAGTTTATATGTATATATTTTTTTAATTTTCCCAAATCCTTCATAACTAAATGTTTTACACAAGAAACCCAAGTCTATTTCCTCCATTCTCACGTCTCTTCCCTTCTGAGCCCCTGGTGGCCAGGCTTCCATGCCCAGCGACCTCCAGAACTGGACTCTTAAAGGGCACCAGTGGGCAACTACCTTATGGCCACATCCTTCCCTCTGTCCTACTCTTAAAAACACCAAAATGATGACCTACCCCCTCTTTGAAACTCTTTCCTCCCCTGGGCTCTACAAGACAAGCTCTGAGTTCCATTATAAAACCAGATACACTTTACTGAAAGATCCTGCAAATGATCAAATGAGTTTTCCCTTTCCTTCTCCTAAAATCAAAGGAAGTGAGAGGAGCTGCAGAATGGAAGCCTCTATATGCATGTATGTGTGTTTGTTTATGAAACATCATCCTCTAAACTGCACACTACACACTCTCACACTATCTTCTCCACTGGCTCCACTTCAGGGGAAAGAAAAAGGTGATCAGGCCACATCAAAGTGTCCATAACCCTCAGCATTGCCAAAGGAACTTCTTGTCAGCTGTCCTCTACATACACCCCGCTTCCAGGGCCACAGGGTGGAGCTCTCCCTTCCTGAGCTACTTTGCTCAGCTTCCCGCCACTCCACCTCTCTCCTGTGAGGAAGAGGCAAAGATAATGTTTTCCTTGAACAAGATTTTGAGACATGAAGAAGGGTTCCATGTATGGACAAGGCAAGATTGGACATTCTCCATGGGGACTTTCACTTTCAAAGACAGAAAGTCCTCATGTAGAAAACTACAATTAGATAAGCGTTTTGGGTGCACATTAGCAATCAGTGAGGGTGAGCATTCAATGAGGTCATGTAGGTGGGAGAATTTTGCAAACTGTAACTTGCTGAGCAAATGTTAGATTTTCTCGCATCATCTATCTCAGAGTTGTTGGAGACAAAATGAGACAATATATGGAAAATGGCTTTGTCAACTGGAGAAAACATTTATAATTTATATTATATGATGTTTTGCCTCTAGGTAGATTGAGTCGGACCATGGCAATATTGAAGAAAATTAAAATACCTGCTAATTTCTTTTAAATCTACATTCATGGAGCAGTTTATAAACTGAGAATTCTAACTAATTTCCATCTTCTCACCTCTTTTCAAATGAATTGATTGCAATAAGCTTCCAACTCTATTAACAACAGAGTCAAGTTCCTGGTGACTCTAAATTACCAGACTTTGGATTTGAGGCCTAAAAGTCAACTTTTATGCCCAGGCCACAATAACAAGGCCAGTCCATTTTCTCTTGTGACTATTTCCTTCATTTCAATTGCCTTGGGCATCATAACATTGTGATTATATTGCAGTAGCCTCCTGGCCATTCACTCTGTCTTTAGCCTCTATGATTTATAATCCATCCTTCCTACGCAAAGAGTCGGACACGACTGAGCGACTGAACTGAACTGAACTGAACTTCCTACAGATGCTCAAAAAATCAACACTGTTTTTCCTATTCCAACTATTTTTTTAATAACTGATATCATAAATGAAGTGGTCAGTCAAGAAATTAAAACAAATTGAATAATTATTGAAAAGGAAGAAGAAAATCATCACTCCTTAGAAGACCTAAAAACCCTAGAAATTTTACTGAGAAGCTATGTAGTATGGTAGATTGGATACAAATAAGCATGCAAAAATCAACAGCTTCCCAACATGCCAGAAGTAACCAACTGGAACACATAACAGGGGAAAGATTTTTTCACCCTAGCTGCCAATGCCCACCAGAGGCACAGTCAGGAAGAGTGAAAGTGGGAGGAAAGAATTATTGGAGTGTCTGATTCTTCCGTGATGGTTACTATCTGCAGCCTTTTTATGACACAGAGCTTCTTTCCTATTTTGCTTTGTATTGTTTTCATCTTCTGTTTAAGATTTAAAGAGACTCATGGTTCAAGTTTCAGCCTGGGAAGCTCTGGGTTTGGGTGGGGACATGGGGGAGATCATGGGAGAGTAAGAGCAAGATAGATGGGATGTGGCCAACAGGCCCCAAGGCCACAACCAGCTGCACCAAGCTGGGAGTTATCACTGACAGGGATGGAAAACTGAAAGCCACCTCTAACTCTTCTCCTCTGTACTGCACAGACATTCATTTGCCAAGTCCTATAAATTGATCCTTTTAAAGAATTCACGGATTTACTCCTTTCTCCCCGGCCCTAGTCCTGTCCCTTGCCAATATCCTCAGTAATTTGGGCCCAGATTATAATCATCTCTTAGGGGCTCCTTCAGCTGCAGTCCCTAATCCATGTCCCTTTCTGTTTTCCTTTCTCATCACTTTACTGTGTCACACTCTTGACTGGTTAATATCCTATAGAATGTACGCCTGGAAGGCCAACCAATCTGGGCTAGAATACAAGGTTCATCTCTCACTCCAGACTGAATGGGTTTGAGCCCCAAGTCTTCCTCTGGTTAGCTCTGTGACCTTGATCATATTACTTGATCACTCTGAGTGTCAGTTTCCTCATTTGTAAAACTGGCCTACTGTATATGTGATAAAAATTATTGTGAGTATTATAAATAATACATAAAATATAGGATCCATCTAGGGATTGGACACACAATAATTCAACAGGCATTCATAACCCATAACTTTTCTGCCATGAGAGTTATGGTCGTTATCACAATTAGAGTCTACAGTTGTCTGCTGGAGCAAGTTTAATGCCAGTTCAAGTTTCAGCCTGGGAAGCTCTGGGTTTGGGTGGGGACATGGGGGAGATCATGGGAGAGTAAGAGCAAGATAGATGGGATGTGGCCAACAGGCCCCAAGGCCACAACCAGCTGCACCAAGCTGGGAGTTATCACTGACAGGGATGGAAAACTGAAAGCCACCTCTAACTCTTCTCCTCTGTACTGCACAGACATTCATTTGCCAAGTCCTATAAACTGATCCTTTTAAAGAGTTCACGGATTTACTCCTTTCTCCCCGGCCCTAGTCCTGTCCCTTGCCAATATCCTCAGTAATTTGGGCCCAGATTATAATCATCTCTTAGGGGCTCCTTCAGCTGCAGTCCCTAATCCATGTCCCTTTCTGTTTTCCTTTCTCATCACTTTACTGTGTCACACTCTTGACTGGTTAATATCCTATAGAATGTATGCCTGGAAGGCCAACCAATCTGGGCTAGAATACAAGGTTCATCTCTCACTCCAGACTGAATGGGTTTGAGCCCCAAGTCTTCCTCTGGTTAGCTCTGTGACCTTGATCATATTACTTGATCACTCTGAGTGTCAGTTTCCTCATTTGTAAAACTGGCCTACTGTATATGTGATAAAAATTATTGTGAGTATTATAAATAATACATAAAATATAGGATCCATCTAGGGATTGGACACACAATAATTCAACAGGCATTCATAACCCATAACTTTTCTGCCATGAGAGTTATGGTCGTTATCACAATTAGAGTCTACAGTTGTCTGCTGGAGCAAGTTTAATGCCTATGCTTGTGTCTAAGACCATGTAATTTGTCCCACCCAACTTACGCAAGGCACTCCCCAACACAAAACCACCAGCTCTGGGTCCATGCTACTCAGCCCCATCTCCAGAACCCAAACATCCTCACCCCCATCCCAGAACTTTGACTCTTCATCTTCTTTCAGCCTAATGTGCCCTTTTCACATGTTTCCAAATATGCCTACCTCAAGGACTCTTTCCATCACCTGCCTGCCTTGTGTTTCCACAGTGCCTCTCCCCCCCCACCCCTGTCTCTTATACACATCTAGATGTATCTCGCCACTTTAGAGCTGGAGCCACTGGGGCTCTGAGAGGGTGAGCTGCTTGCCCAAGGTCACAAAGTCAGCCACTGGAAAATCAGAACTCAAACACTAGGTCTGAACTCTCAACTGCTACCCCAACCTTTCTCAACACATATTTTTGGGCAATGGCTGGATGAATCACCTTAATATGTCAAAATCCAACTCAGTCACATCTTCTTTATCCTTGAGGAAGCTAGTTCCTACTACTTCCCCCTGCTCCTGCCTCTTTGGCACTTAACGGTGGTTTTAAAGAACACACATCATACGGTACACTGTCCTATACCGTGTCTGCACTGGATAATTGGGCACTCACTTTTGCTGGGATCTATTATAATGTGATTGTGCACAATTGGATATCCTTTACTAAGTGCCACCATGAAGGACACACACTGTTCTTAGAGACCAGTCTCATTTCTTCCCAGATATACCTCAGGAATCTTCTCCAATAGAATACAAATTTCTTGCAGGTAAGAACCACATTTTATATTTCTTTGTGTCTCACAAACTTCTACAGATATTAGAGATACCCTCAAAACACCTTTTGGCTCATAGTTGGTCTAAGCAGGCTTTCTTAACTAGGGGGTGGGGGGAGGGACTGCAGGTCCCTGGAGGTATGCAGGACAAAAGGAGAAAGAAGGAATGGATGATCTTCTGTTATCTTATCAGAAGAGAGAGAACAGCTGGGTCCCTAAACACACTGAGGAAAATGTTTCCAGTTGTCAGAAGCCTGAAGCAAACTGGGTTTGATGACGTCAATATAATGCTTATTATACTACATATTTGGCATCAATTCCAGAGAAGACTGTGAGTCAGAACTCAGAAAAAGTCTCCTGGGCACATAGGCAACTCCTGGTCTGTCTCTTCCACATTAAATACACTCAGGGTAGGGAATACGCATTTTTAAATGCATGAAACATGAGCCAGACTTGACACCCATCTATCAGAGCTGCTTTAAGGATAATAAAATCAGTGCTGCCATAATAAGGAGGGGGAACTTGATGACCCACTGGAGATTTCTTCCAATCTAAATGATTCTATAAATTCCCCTAAAATCATAAAAAAGCAGATTAAGGATTCATGTAGGCGTTTGGACTATAAATACAAATTAATTTCTGCTCCAGTTGCAGTTTTTTTTCTCATCTTTGCAAGAAGCACCTCTATCTCCGAGATATTTCTGGGTGAAACACCAATATAACAGCTAAAGATAGATAGGACTCCCCCAGGTTCTTGCTGGTGACTATTTTCTTCTAATTTCACAAATAAATCTGCATCTTGAAATGCACTGAATTGAATCTTGCTGCTGTCCAGAAACATTTATCACTGGAAATCTGTTTTGTTTGGGGAGTAAGATATAATTATGTACAGATTCAATAAGAACTTAAATGTTCCATTGAGAAATTCTTTATTGAAAATGTTTTGTTTTAACTCTAAGTAATCTGTTTCCATTTTCAGTTACTAGCCATATTACTGCAATTCTTTTTGAATTTTTTAAAAACATTTCCTTATCAGAGCTCAATAACTAGAAATCAAAAGAAAACTATGAACATTTTTAAAAGATTATCTTATCAATCTATATGTTTTTGGTTCACATACTTGCTCTTATTCAATATGAAGTTAGAGACCAAAATAGAAATGAACAAATGGATTACAGATAATGTTTCCAAATGCACAGGGATAAATGCATATCCCTGAGGAAACGTGCTCCATTATGACATCACAGCTGTTTCTCCTATAAAAAGAACCATGTCCTGCAGCAAACTATAATTTCCCAAATAAAGGGAATAAAAGATTAAAGAAAAGAAAAACATGTCAGCAATGGATTTCTCAAATCCAAGGATAGCAACCAGATGCCAAGCATATTAAAATACCATATCTGACAAAGGATTTAAAAAAAGAGATCTTGTACCACTTGAACGCTTAAATACAAAGTATTTCCCCCTTTAAATATACCAAAGAAAGGAGACTGTGGTATATTGTTTCAAGAATGGCTGCATGTCTCACGATCTTAGTCCTCTCCCACATTTACTCCGGGCTTGGTCCTGTGACTAGCTTTGGTCAATGGCACACTAGCAAGCACGACATAAGTGGAGGCTCAAAAAGCACTTGCATGTTGGGGCTTGTCTTTTCCTGCTGCTCTTGGTAACCCTGAAATTGTTCTCAGTTTATTCAAGAGAATAAACCTAGACTAGCCTAGTGGACACATGTGGTCTGTCACTTCCACCACCCCAGCCAGCTGCCAGCACCATACATGTGAATTATGCCATCTAAGTTAACCAGCTCCTAGCAACCTGCCAGCTGACTGTAGAAACGCAAGTGAGTCCTGGCAAGCCAAACAGAAGAACTGGCTGGCTGAGCCCAGCCTAAATTGCCAACTGAAGAAATCAAAATCTAATAAATGGCTTTGTTTTATTTCCCAAAGTGAGCTTGCCTATGAAATATTGAGTTCTATTAAGCCATTTATAAGCTAGTAGCTAGGAAATCCTTCTAAAATCTACATCCCATGTACAATCTATGATATCTAGCAGGTATCACTCATTCACTGCAAGCATGAGGCTATGTGCTTGATGATAAAAATGGCCTTGATTAATCTATACAAAAACTTCATATGAAAGGTATTATTATAACCTACATTTTACAAATCAAGAACTGAGGCTTAGAAAGTAAGTTGGTTGGGATTACATGGTATTATGAGTAAGCTTGGACTAATACATCTGATTTGCTCAAGAGTCTGAGCTCTTAATCACTGTGTTTTTCTGTCTGATATCACCTATAGCATCTGCTAAAAAAGGCTTCTCTTGTCCATTGGGCTGGAGAATTGTTGGGGCTGTGATATTCTCTTGAATCTTAAGTGATCAGGCAGAGCAGACACAACGAAGCCTAGCCACCAATTGAAGATACAGTGAGATGGATGGTGGATGTGGTGGGTCTTGCTCTGGCCTGCTGACCTCTGACACAGAAACTGGAAGAGCAAGAGAGCTTCAGCAGAGGGGCAGGAGCTATCTAACATATGACAACCTGGCCCATCAGCAACAAGTGGCCCAAGTCTCAGGCTATGACCAATAAGATGAATACTGTCCCCCTTTCCAGTCTTAGGGGATGAGTGTGAGGAGGAAAAGGAGTCTTGGCAGGAGTTGGAGAAACGGGTGGGAAGTTGGGCAGAAGTCCCCTTCTTCTCGTGAGTGTAGAAGGCATTCCCATGAGGAGAGAGAAGAGCCTCAGTATATACAACAGATGTACTGTCTGTCCGTTCTTTGCTAATGAACTCTCTGGAATCAGGCTTGCTTTGCTCTGGATTTCTAACATTTTTTAAATGCCTCAACCCTAACTCAATACTGAGATGAAACAGGGGTGAGGAGAAAGAAGTCGATCAAAACAGCCCCTTTCGAAAACGACTTGTTTCAAATCACATAACATGAACAAAACCCTTCCTAACCCAATCAAAGGTCTAGCCCACCAGTCAGCTGTGTATTTCCTTGGGCTGGGTGAAATCACAAGTGTTTAAGGTACTTATGGTTGAAGGTATAAATTGGTTTTTAACCTCCATCTGCCTAATGGAGTCTACCAGAGCCAATCTCTTTTTAAGAAACTCCTAAAGCTTGCAGAACTCTAATCCTAGAGGAAGTTATTGCTGGCACATTTATAGAGAACTAGTAAGAGGGAATATGAAAAGGGCTATGATAATTGGGAACATTAAGTATACCTAGGCGAGTGCGAAGAGACACAGGGTGAGAAACTTATTTACCTTAAATGAAGCTGAACACAATTTTCAGAAAAGACCAAAACATCTGCATATTAAAATCCTGTTCCCATAAAGGAGACCAATGGGTCCTAGACAAACAGCACAATTGCCCTTTCTCTGAGGGCTGCCAATAAAGGCAGAGGCATTTTCTGAGGACCCACAAAGCTCTCTGACCGTTAGTTTCTTGACCTGTTAAATGGGGTCATTACAAAGTTTAAGAGATAGAGAAGTAGTTTCTATTTTAGATTTCTTGGATCTGAGTAAGTCCCCTCCCCAGATCTTGAAAGCATCATTTTGCATCTTCTTTTGCTAAGTTTTGACATGAAAAAGAGAAAGACTAATAGGTAATGTAGTGTCTGCTCTGTGTCTGGGATTGTTCTAAATGTTTTACATATATGAACATAATCTCCCCAGCAATGCTGTGAGATAGGCATGACTATCCTCACTTAACAAATGCAGAAACTGAATTAGTGTTTCTGAGCTGGTGGCAGGCTTGTGGGTAAAGAATTTGCATTATGAGTAAGCTTGGACTAATACATCTGATTTGCTCAAGAGTCTGAGCTCTTAATCACTGTGTTTTTCCGTCTGATATCACCTATAGCATCTGCTAAAAAAGGCTTCTCTTGTCCATTGGGCTGGAGAATTGTTGGGGCTGTGATATTCTCTTGAATCTTAAGTGATCAGGCAGAGCAGACACAACGAAGCCTAGCCACCAATTGAAGATACAGTGAGATGGATGGTGGATGTGGTGGGTCTTGCTCTGGCCTGCTGACCTCTGACACAGAAACTGGAAGAGCAAGAGAGCTTCAGCAGAGGGGCAGGAGCTATCTAACATATGACAACCTGGCCCATCAGCAACAAGTGGCCCAAGTCTCAGGCTATGACCAATAAGATGAATACTGTCCCCCTTTCCAGTCTTAGGGGATGAGTGTGAGGAGGAAAAGGAGTCTTGGCAGGAGTTGGAGAAACGGGTGGGAAGTTGGGCAGAAGTCCCCTTCTTCTCGTGAGTGTAGAAGGCATTCCCATGAGGAGAGAGAAGAGCCTCAGTATATACAACAGATGTACTGTCTGTCCGTTCTTTGCTAATGAACTCTCTGGAATCAGGCTTGCTTTGCTCTGGATTTCTAACATTTTTTAAATGCCTCAACCCTAACTCAATACTGAGATGAAACAGGGGTGAGGAGAAAGAAGTCGATCAAAACAGCCCCTTTCGAAAACGACTTGTTTCAAATCACATAACATGAACAAAACCCTTCCTAACCCAATCAAAGGTCTAGCCCACCAGTCAGCTGTGTATTTCCTTGGGCTGGGTGAAATCACAAGTGTTTAAGGTACTTATGGTTGAAGGTATAAATTGGTTTTTAACCTCCATCTGCCTAATGGAGTCTACCAGAGCCAATCTCTTTTTAAGAAACTCCTAAAGCTTGCAGAACTCTAATCCTAGAGGAAGTTATTGCTGGCACATTTATAGAGAACTAGTAAGAGGGAATATGAAAAGGGCTATGATAATTGGGAACATTAAGTATACCTAGGCGAGTGCGAAGAGACACAGGGTGAGAAACTTATTTACCTTAAATGAAGCTGAACACAATTTTCAGAAAAGACCAAAACATCTGCATATTAAAATCCTGTTCCCATAAAGGAGACCAATGGGTCCTAGACAAACAGCACAATTGCCCTTTCTCTGAGGGCTGCCAATAAAGGCAGAGGCATTTTCTGAGGACCCACAAAGCTCTCTGACCGTTAGTTTCTTGACCTGTTAAATGGGGTCATTACAAAGTTTAAGAGATAGAGAAGTAGTTTCTATTTTAGATTTCTTGGATCTGAGTAAGTCCCCTCCCCAGATCTTGAAAGCATCATTTTGCATCTTCTTTTGCTAAGTTTTGACATGAAAAAGAGAAAGACTAATAGGTAATGTAGTGTCTGCTCTGTGTCTGGGATTGTTCTAAATGTTTTACATATATGAACATAATCTCCCCAGCAATGCTGTGAGATAGGCATGACTATCCTCACTTAACAAATGCAGAAACTGAATTAGTGTTTCTGAGCTGGTGGCAGGCTTGTGGGTAAAGAATTCGCCTGCAATGCAGGAGACACAGGAGACATGGGCTTGATCCCTGGATCGGGAAGATGCCCTGGAGGAGGAAATGGCAACCCACTCCAGAATTCTTGCCTGAAAACTCCCATAGACAGAGGAACCTGGTGGGCTACAGTCCAAAAGAGTAGGACACAAATGAGTAACTAAGTACACTCCCTCGAGCTGGTGGCACAGCCAAGATTCAAACTCCAGTCATCCAGCTCCAGGACCCACATCCTTGACAACCGGGAAACTCTCAGGAGCTCTTACCAATCGTTTCATAAAGGAAAGGCATGCACAAAAATAAGTAAATACAAATACTATCATTTCAAAAAATAACATCTTACATCTCCAAAGGCAAGAAAGAAGGACCAGGGAAAAAAAGAGGTCCCCAAAACTGAAAAATAAAACTGACTTTATGCTAGACATTGCGCTCACTGACATATATTAATAAGCAGAGACATTACTCAATTAACAAAGGTCTGTCTAGTCAAAGCTATGGTTTTTCCAGTAGTCATGTGTGTATGTGAGAGTTGGACTATAAAGAAAGCTGAGCTCCGAAGAATTAACACTTTTGAACTGTGGTGTTGGAGAAGGCTCTTGAGAGTCCCTTGGACAGCGAGGCAATCCAACCAGTCCATCCTAAAGGAGATCAGTCCTGAATATTCATTGGAAGGACTGATGCTGAAGCTGAAGCTCTAATACTTTGGCCACCTGGTGCGAAGAACTGACTCTTTGGAAAAGATCCTGATGCTGGGAAAGGTTGAAGGCGGGAGGAGAAGGGGACGACGGAGGATGAGATGGTTGGATGGCATCACCGACTCGATGGACATGAGTTTGAGTAGGCTCCGGGAGTTGGTGATGGACAGGGAAGCCTGGTGTGCTGCAGTCCACGGGGTCACAAAGAGTCGGACACAACTGAGCCACAGAACTGAACTGTGCTCATTGCATTACAGACCAAAGAATGTTTGGAAACATACAGGTTTTCCCAGTCCTCAGAGGAACATTTGGGAATGGCAGAGACAGATATATGGAAGGCGCTCTGGTAACGTGCCCACCAGACACTAATGGTTGCTGTGGCGCTCTGAATGGTTTCTGTGGTGCCACCCTCGCCAAGCGCTCGCACTGAGGTTGTCTCAGACAAACAAGCGGACAGAGGTATATGGGGCCCGGCAGGCCACCCACATGGATGTGTGCACAGCATTAGCCTCCTGTGTTCTGAGCAATCTATCTCCGATTGCTCCTTCTGTGCTCCCTGACGTGGAGCAGCATGTGCCAGACAGCAGTAATTCCCTGGGAAGTTCCAGAAGCCCCTGCCGCCATTCCCAACATGTTAAATATTCTCCGGTGAGGATGGGAGGCTCTGCAGGAGGTATCTCTCCCGCACTTCATTCATCTTCCCTTTGATGTTAGACCAGAGCAAAAGCCTGCAGATGGGCTTCTAGTCCGTAGCTTCAGCTCACACTGTGCCTTTCTGTGCATCCATCTCTCTAGGCCGGGAGTACCTTCAACAACTTGAGCTCTGTTTGGGAAGGGTGCTCACTTAGCTATCCACTAACAGAGTGGGCAAGAATCATGGCTGGTGTCTGTCACACCACCCGTGACTGGGACATGATGTCAGAATTCACCTTCCACACCTATGGCAGCTCATTAATAACTGAACGATTCCTTTGGAATCAGGGAGATGGAGCAGTCACAGAAATGGGATGCTTAGTGGCTTTAGGAGGAGGTGTCATAGAACAGTGTTGAGAGGCTCAGTTCTGGATGCCAGTGATGGAAGTTTCTAGGAGGAGGCAGGAAATCCTTACCGTCAAGGGCTGGAGAATAACTGCTGTGGACTTTGTGGGCCATATAGTCTGTGTCACAACTACTCTGCTCTGCTGTGGTAGCACAAAGGGAGGTGTGGACAAGAGATGAGTGGATAAGCGTGGCTATGTGTCAAGAGAGCTGGATCTGTGGACACTGAAATTTTAATTTTGTATCATTTTTACATGTCACACAACAATCCAACAGGCATTCCACCCAATATTGCCGGGGCAACCTTCGGCCAGTGAGGGATGGGAGAGAGTGGACAGCGCCAGCCTCTCTTCCTCTGACGGGACGGTTCTGCAGCAGTTAAAGTGAGATTCCTCAGCGGAACACCAGTGTCCCCAGAACTCGGATGGCCACAGCGGTGACCAGCTCGCTCCCTCCTGCACTGGCTCCTCCTCCTCCCCTCCCTCACGCTCTGCTCCCTCCCTCCAGCTTCCTGGGACCACCCCCCAAACCACCAGAACCCCAGCCCTCATCTTGGTCTAGGGGAGCCCAAACTGTGACCTTCAGCCACTCTAGAGCCTTGTGCAGAGTGGCACTGAGTCCTGTGCAGAATCACAGGACTCGTCACACTGCCCTGTGGTTACAGAACCAGGAGGGTTGTCAAGGCCAGGACTGCATCTGTCTCATTTACCCTGGTACCCCAGGGCCCTGGCATGTTATCTGAGCAGATGCCTGCCGTCCATCTGCTGCCCACGCATCGAGAGGGGCAGGAAGCAGCCCTTGGCTTCTTTGATTCAGAAAACACTTTTCCGTTTCAGAAAAGCTTGTAAAATGAAATCAAGGTAGAGTCATTAGCAGCAGGGGAAACGATATCTTAAAAAGACATCTTCTGTTAAGCCCACCTACAGCTGCCTCCACAAAACACACCCTGCCTTCTCCGTCTCTGGGCTCACCTCCTCCGAGGATTCCAGCCTCACTCACTTCTGACCATCACTGCACAACCCGCAGCCTCCACCACCTCCTCCCTCCCCGGCTCCTCTTTCCCTTGATTCTCACGCTGTGTACTTCTGTCAGGAAATCATAACAACGGACTAGATCAAAGAAATTGAAACAAGTAAAGCTGATCGTGCTGCTGGTGCTCCTTTAGCTCTCTTTCTCCCCCAGGCCTTAAAGCTAGAGGCTGCAAACTGCCTCCTATGGGTCAAGGGTGGTTGGTTAATATATTTCTGGGAGGCCTGGGTGATGTTCTTAAAGGTGCCAATATTTTAAACTCAGTACAGTGAACATAAAAATCCGTATATCTAACTATTCTTGAAAAAAATTAAAGATTTGATGACTTGGGCCTGCAATCAGCTGGGCTGAGGTTAGCTGCTTACTGGAGAGGGGACCCAAAGCCCCCTGGGTGCTGCAGTCCCCACCACTCCCTTCTGACTCTCATTCTCAGGCCTCTTGTCAGTTGCCACTTATGATCATGATACACAAAGTTCACCTTGCTCTTTCTTGATACCTGTCTGGCCCTGAAGGTGAGGGTTTCTGAGCTAAACACTTGGACAAAATGAGTCCCAGCTGTTATACATGTTCCTTGTGTTTCTAAGTGCCTCTGGCAAGGGATCAGCCTCCTACTCCAAGGCTAGCAGGACTTATGCCATTATTTGGAATCCCTTCTTGATGTGATCATGATGATGTAATGATACCCCAGTAACAGAGAGCAGTTACTCATGGCACATATGCCCTCCTAATCCTGCAGATGCTTTAAAAAAAAAAGAAAGAAAGAAAGAAATCATTACTACTGAGGGATTTGGAGATACGGACACAACTGAGCCACAGAACTGAACTGTGCTCATTGCATTACAGACCAAAGAATGTTTGGAAACATACAGGTTTTCCCAGTCCTCAGAGGAACATTTGGGAATGGCAGAGACAGATATATGGAAGGCGCTCTGGTAACGTGCCCACCAGACACTAATGGTTGCTGTGGCGCTCTGAATGGTTTCTGTGGTGCCACCCTCGCCAAGCGCTCGCACTGAGGTTGTCTCAGACAAACAAGCGGACAGAGGTATATGGGGCCCGGCAGGCCACCCACATGGATGTGTGCACAGCATTAGCCTCCTGTGTTCTGAGCAATCTATCTCCGATTGCTCCTTCTGTGCTCCCTGACGTGGAGCAGCATGTGCCAGACAGCAGTAATTCCCTGGGAAGTTCCAGAAGCCCCTGCCGCCATTCCCAACATGTTAAATATTCTCCGGTGAGGATGGGAGGCTCTGCAGGAGGTATCTCTCCCGCACTTCATTCATCTTCCCTTTGATGTTAGACCAGAGCAAAAGCCTGCAGATGGGCTTCTAGTCCGTAGCGTCAGCTCACACTGTGCCTTTCTGTGCATCCATCTCTCTAGGCCGGGAGTACCTTCAACAACTTGAGCTCTGTTTGGGAAGGGTGCTCACTTAGCTATCCACTAACAGAGTGGGCAAGAATCATGGCTGGTGTCTGTCACACCACCCGTGACTGGGACATGATGTCAGAATTCACCTTCCACACCTATGGCAGCTCATTAATAACTGAACGATTCCTTTGGAATCAGGGAGATGGAGCAGTCACAGAAATGGGATGCTTAGTGGCTTTAGGAGGAGGTGTCATAGAACAGTGTTGAGAGGCTCAGTTCTGGATGCCAGTGATGGAAGTTTCTAGGAGGAGGCAGGAAATCCTTACTGTCAAGGGCTGGAGAATAACTGCTGTGGACTTTGTGGGCCATATAGTCTGTGTCACAACTACTCTGCTCTGCTGTGGTAGCACAAAGGGAGGTGTGGACAAGAGATGAGTGGATAAGCGTGGCTATGTGTCAAGAGAGCTGGATCTGTGGACACTGAAATTTTAATTTTGTATCATTTTTACATGTCACACAACAATCCAACAGGCATTCCACCCAATATTGCCGGGGCAACCTTCGGCCAGTGAGGGATGGGAGAGAGTGGACAGCGCCAGCCTCTCTTCCTCTGACGGGACGGTTCTGCAGCAGTTAAAGTGAGATTCCTCAGCGGAACACCAGTGTCCCCAGAACTCGGATGGCCACAGCGGTGACCAGCTCGCTCCCTCCTGCACTGGCTCCTCCTCCTCCCCTCCCTCACGCTCTGCTCCCTCCCTCCAGCTTCCTGGGACCACCCCCCAAACCACCAGAACCCCAGCCCTCATCTTGGTCTAGGGGAGCCCAAACTGTGACCTTCAGCCACTCTAGAGCCTTGTGCAGAGTGGCACTGAGTCCTGTGCAGAATCACAGGACTCGTCACACTGCCCTGTGGTTACAGAACCAGGAGGGTTGTCAAGGCCAGGACTGCATCTGTCTCATTTACCCTGGTACCCCAGGGCCCTGGCATGTTATCTGAGCAGATGCCTGCCGTCCATCTGCTGCCCACGCATCGAGAGGGGCAGGAAGCAGCCCTTGGCTTCTTTGATTCAGAAAACACTTTTCCGTTTCAGAAAAGCTTGTAAAATGAAATCAAGGTAGAGTCATTAGCAGCAGGGGAAACGATATCTTAAAAAGACATCTTCTGTTAAGCCCACCTACAGCTGCCTCCACAAAACACACCCTGCCTTCTCCGTCTCTGGGCTCACCTCCTCCGAGGATTCCAGCCTCACTCACTTCTGACCATCACTGCACAACCCGCAGCCTCCACCACCTCCTCCCTCCCCGGCTCCTCTTTCCCTTGATTCTCACGCTGTGTACTTCTGTCAGGAAATCATAACAACGGACTAGATCAAAGAAATTGAAACAAGTAAAGCTGATCGTGCTGCTGGTGCTCCTTTAGCTCTCTTTCTCCCCCAGGCCTTAAAGCTAGAGGCTGCAAACTGCCTCCTATGGGTCAAGGGTGGTTGGTTAATATATTTCTGGGAGGCCTGGGTGATGTTCTTAAAGGTGCCAATATTTTAAACTCAGTACAGTGAACATAAAAATCCGTATATCTAACTATTCTTGAAAAAAATTAAAGATTTGATGACTTGGGCCTGCAATCAGCTGGGCTGAGGTTAGCTGCTTACTGGAGAGGGGACCCAAAGCCCCCTGGGTGCTGCAGTCCCCACCACTCCCTTCTGACTCTCATTCTCAGGCCTCTTGTCAGTTGCCACTTATGATCATGATACACAAAGTTCACCTTGCTCTTTCTTGATACCTGTCTGGCCCTGAAGGTGAGGGTTTCTGAGCTAAACACTTGGACAAAATGAGTCCCAGCTGTTATACATGTTCCTTGTGTTTCTAAGTGCCTCTGGCAAGGGATCAGCCTCCTACTCCAAGGCTAGCAGGACTTATGCCATTATTTGGAATCCCTTCTTGATGTGATCATGATGATGTAATGATACCCCAGTAACAGAGAGCAGTTACTCATGGCACATATGCCCTCCTAATCCTGCAGATGCTTTAAAAAAAAAAGAAAGAAAGAAAGAAATCATTACTACTGAGGGATTTGGAGATGAGAAACAAATGGAGCGAAAACAGAAAGGAGAGGGCAGCAGAAGGCCTGTCTCAGCGAGGCCTGCATTGCCCTCACTTCCTTGAATGGGAGGGTGGCCTGGTGGGAAAAGAAAAAACAATCCTTCCCATCCATGCTTTAGATTCCAGTTCTGGCAAGAATACAGACTTCTTACAGATGCCGTAAAGCCAAGTTCAAGAACCATGTCCATGTTCACCCTGAACAAAGGGAAAAATCTGAGTGCACCGCATGAATTAGCCTGCCTCAGCACGCAAAAGCAGTTCTCATCAAGTTTATTGATTCATAAACCACAGTATATCCCAGGATCCTGCAAAGTTAGAAGTTAATAACAAAAATGCAAAGGCAACAGGAAGAATAATTCCCGTAACCTCTCGTAGCTCAAAGACAGAACTCAAATGACTGTGCCACACACTACTTACTAAAGAACCACTATTCCTGCAGTATCTAATCAGTCACTAAACAAATATTTGTGAGGGATGAAATAATCATTACCGCAGACACAGGAAATACTTTGCAAAGTTTATGGTCAAGCATGAAAGTCATTAAGCACACAGTTACAATTATCTCATTAGTTACAAGTGTGACAGTGGTAAGAAAGCAAAGTCAAGTGCCAAGAAACCTAACCTAGAGATCTGAGAGGGACTCCTGAGGAATGAGCACTCAAGCTCGGAGCTGGGCCTCCCAGGTGGCACAGTGGTAAAGAACTTGCCTGCCAGTGCCGGAGACATGAGACGTGGGTTTGATCCCTGGGGCGGGATGCTCCCCTGGAGGAGGGCATCACAACCCACTCCATGGCAACCCACTCCAGTATTCTTGCCTCGAGAGTCCCATGGATAGAGGGGCCTGGAAGATGATGGTCCACAGGGTTACAAAGAGTCAGGCATGACTGAAGCAACTTAGCACACAGGTGAATAGGAGTTGCCCAGGCAAAGAGCCTGTCCATCTTCACTGAGCACCTCTTATGTTCCTGGTACTACATCAGACACTGCAGTTAGAAGATGAATAAACAAGTGCCTTTCCTCAAGGAACTCACAGTCTACTGGGGGCAAGCAGACTTCCTTTACATCTGCTGCCAGGACATGATAGGGGCTCTTCAGCACCCTGAAACAAACCGAAGTCATTTAAAAAATGTTCTGATACTCAGAAGAATTCAACCAAAAATCTTCCTAATTGCAAAATGTTCTGTTGTGTATTCAGAGAACCTCTCTAATAATTTAATAAAACAGAAGAAATTGAGAAACTGTCAAACCCTGTGGAGCACCTGGGGTTTCACCAAGATAACAAGGCTTGTTTTCTGCAGATGCTCAAGCTCTGGAAGAAAATTCACAGCAGGCCCAGGGCAGCCCAACCATCCAAAAAAAAAAAAAAAAGTGAAATGAGGAACTGGACAGAGGGGAGTGAGGCAGACTATTAAACTTTGGAGACCTGGAAAAAATGCTTTTTGGTTAATAATATTAATAATCATCACCATACTGATAACAGTAACTAAACACCCTGATCACCCTGTATGAGTATTTACACTCAGTTCTGTGGTGGGTCTCAGTTTGTAGATGAGAAAACTAGGGATTAGAATAAATGAGAAATTTCTGTTTACGGCATTATGGTATACTAAATAATGCAAAAACTAAAGTTCCCGAAGCATTAGACTTGCTCAAAAAACAACACATCCTTTCAATCACAAAATGGCAGTTGCAAGCAGTTTGATCTTCAAGTGTCAAAACCAAAGGGTGAACTGCACGTTAGAACAGTAAATAGATACTGCAGCTCTCCCCGTGGGGCGCTGATTGGGACAAGTGGCCAGACTTACTGAGCAAGGGGCTTGGATTTGAATGGCCATAAGAGGCTAAACGAGGAGATGCTGAGCCTGCCTGAAGTGGGCACTTCCACTCCACGGAGACTCCTCCACTTACAGTTAGGGACTTACAGGAGTTACACCCTCAGTGAAGAGAGACAACAGAAAGAAATCCATCCACTAGGACAGGAAGACCACAGTGAAATCTAACTCTCTCTCCCAGGTTATGGGTGGGAGAAAAATGGCTACCCTAAGAATTTGTATCCATGGGTCTTCAATCATAAGAGTTCAGAGTTCTAATATATATTAAATAGGTTACCCAAAGTGAGAATCTGATACAAAAACTTATCCCAAGTAAGTGATGTTTCCTGGGGCACCTGACGAAACAAATGAAAGGACACTCCCTTAACCTGGACCATTCCCAAGTTCTGTAAATAAAGTCTTTCCGAAAATGAGTTCATAATCCAAAATCCAACACAAAAGGAAAAAGTCCACCATGAACACCATGAATGAAAGTCATCATTCACAGTAAACAATAGGTAAGAAAATCCCATGGACAGAGGAGCCTGGCAGGCTACAGTCCATAGGCTCACAAAGAGCCGGGCACGACTGAAGTGTCATAGCGTGCATGCAGCTTAAAGGCATATATTGGAAATTTAAATTTATACTTCTAATTACCATAGAAGAAATAGTAGATGTTTTAAATAGTGGATATTTTCTGCCATCCACAGAAATAGGGGCTATTTTAAGACTTACTCTCAAAGGAGAAACTATTTAGGACTGAATGAAAATGAAAATGCCACTTTTCAAAACCTGTGGGAAGAAACTAAAGTTTTTAAAGGACATTTTGCAGCTGTCAATGCTTATTTATATTAGAAACATAGGCTGCACATTAATGAGCTGAGCGCCAACCTTAACAAGGGAGAAAAAGAACAGAATGAATCCAAAGTACGTAGAGGGAGGTTAAAAAGTTAGAGCGGTCAGTGAAGTATGAAACAAGCTGCCAATAGATGGGTCTGGCAAAACACAAAATTTGGTTCCTTTTAAAACTGACAAAGTGATAAGAATAGGAGAGGCCGGGTAATGATGAAGTGACAGGAAGCATGGGCACTGGAGCTGATGGCCTTGTGACTTGCGGCTGGCACCGGTGGGGCCACAGGACAAACCTTGGATCATGGGCCCTGGTGCCCGTGCACTAAGTCATCACCCTTACAAGAGCCCCTCTGAGTCATGCGTTCAGACAGGAGTATCTTCCTCCCATAATGAAACTGGGCATTTGTATCTCCATTGGAAGGACTATTGGGGAAGCTGAAATTCCAATAATTTGGCTGCCTGATTGGAAGAACTGACTCATTTGTAAGGACTCTGATGCTGGGAAATATTAGGCAAAAGGAGAAGAGGATGGCAAAGGATGAGATGGCTGAATAGCATCACTGACTCAATGGACATGAATTTGAGCAGTAGGAAAGGGAAAACTCAGCAGTGGCCACAGGACTGGAAAAGGTCAGTTTTCATTCCAATTCCAAAGAAAGGCAATGCCAAAGAATGCTCAAACTACCGCACAACTGCACTCATCTCACACACTAGTAAAAGTAATGCTCAAAATTCTCCAAGCCAGGCTTCAGCAATATGTGAACCGTGAACTTCCAGATGTTCAAGCTGGTTTTAGAAAAGGCAGAGGAACCAGAGATCAAATTGCCAACATCCGCTGGATCATGGAAAAAGCAAGAGAGTTCCAGAAAAACATCTATTTCTGCTTTCTTGACTATGCCAAAGCCTTTGACTGTGTGGATCA
>SJYX01022694.1:110519-188260 GCA_006410675.1 Oreotragus oreotragus
AGGAGGAGAAGGGGACGACCGAGGATGAGATGGCTGGATGGCATCACAGACTCGATGGATGTGAGTATGAGTGAACTCTGAGAGATGGTGATGAACAGGGAGGCCTGGTGTGCTGCGATTCATGGGGTCGCAAAGAGTTGGACACGACTGAGCGACTGAACTGAACTGAACTGAACTGACAGGACAGAGGAGCCTGGCATGATGCAGTCCATAGAGTCAGGCACAACTTAGCAACTGAACTACAAGAAACAAACGGAGAAGCCAAGATTAGGGGAATATAAGTAATTCTCCTGAAGTCATGAAATATAAACTGTTAGAACTGATCCAAGACCGGATTTTCCTGACTCCAAAGTCTGTCCTCTTAACTACCTGTGCTCATCTGTAAAAGGAGGACGATCCCTGTTAGCCACTCACTGTGCACTCAACTTCAGGGAAAATGTCTTTTCTAATGCAAAGTGTAAAATAAGAGGGCCAAGTACCCATGGCTCATATAGAGAAGCTCCTACTTTCAGTAACAATAACCCAGCGGTTAAGATTATGGGCTTTGGAATGATAAACAATAATTGGCAATTTTTATGTCAAGCATAATGTTAAACTCTTTCAATCCTTCTTTCAACATCCTTTTATTTTTTCACATTTTGCCAATTTTATTTCATTGATCCTCCATCTGCACATCCACATGTCTCCCATCGCCTCTCCCTTTCCTTCATTTCTTTACTGGAAAATTCTAGAATAAACTCCGGACTGTGTATCATTTCATTTGTAAATACTTCAGTACATCTCTCATATGAAAAAGGCTTTTTTTTTTTTTACAAAACATAACCATAATACTCTTATTACACTTTACATAATCAACACTAATTTCTTAATATCCTCTAACACATATCCCACATTCAGATTTCATTGACTACAGAGAAAACAATGAGCGGGGACACACAGCTTGCCTGAGGCCAGCCTAATGGAGGGCCCAGGGGAAGGAGGGAGCTACTGTGGCTGCTATGTGGTGAATGGGGACCCAGGACACTGAAGTGCCCCCCTTTCCCCACGTGGGGCTGGATCAGAGTGATGAAGCCTGAGAGGGTGACTGAGGGCAGGTAAAGTGAAGGGAGATAAATGACTTCTGTTGACACAGTTACGTGCTAGGTTCTGTGCGGCCCACAGAGTGAAGCCACGCTCTTTCCCGCATTGGATTACTCAGTTTTGCAGGGAGCTGTTGAAGTTCAATGGTTAAACTCCTGGGAACAAGTAGCCTTATATCCTAGAATTATCTACCAAGTGCTGTTTAATTTTATTACACGGCAGAACCACAGACTTCTCCCATACTGGGCTACCCTGGGAATCAGAGATAGGGGCTGGGAGCAAAGCTCAGCAGCTTTCTTCTCACTTCTGGGGAGTCGGGACCAGGAGCATCGCTGTGAGTGTACAAGATAGGGCAAGGCGCAATGTCAGGGAGGGGGTTCCTGAGCCATCAGTCTTTCTATGTGTGATTTAACTCAGTAAAAGTTTATTTCTCATTCCTACAAAGTCCATTATAGGGTTGGGGTCTCTCCAGAACAGGTTTCCCTCCCTAATATAAGGGGCTTGACAGTCCAGATTGTTCTGATCTTGTAGCTCCTCTCTCTGTATGTGCTTAGGAGGCAGGAAAAGATAGCACTAGAGTCCTGTATCAACAAATAAATGCCTCAGCTAGGAAGTGAGATACCCGCTCACAACCCGCTGCTCAAAATTATTAATATCTCAGGATCCTGTCTAACCGCAAGAAGCAAAAAAGTCTAGCCACTCCCTTCTTATTCTTCACTAGGATACAAGCTCCATGATGATGTGCATTTTGTCTCCTTGTCCAGTACAATACCCTTAGATAGAAGAGCACCTGGGCATGTTATTAAATTGAATGAAGGAATGTAATGCCAGCAAGAAACACACTCTTATATCTTGGGAGAAGAGACAGAGTCCCAGGGGTGTGAGGCTGAGGGTATTGGGTAAGATCTATGCACACTGGAGCTTCAGAGCTGGCTGCGCTTAAGGAATAATACTACTTGGTGCCGTTCATCTCAGGAAAGAAAATGAAATCCTGCTGAGAGCGCCAGACCGACACCTCAGGTGGCTTTACACCATAAAACACTGAAGCCGAGGCCCAAAGCAACTGAGCAAACAACCACCACGAGTATTCAGTTCCTGGAAGGAGCTGCAACGACCACAAATGCATCTCTGAGCCATCAGTCTTGCACACCCTTAATGTCCCAATAGCATCCTTTTTTCAGGTTCTAGTATTATCCCATAATACAGATCAAGAACGTCAGGTGCACAGAAGTTAATTCCACACAGCTACAGATTTGCAGAAGCAGGATTACAAGCCAGGCCACTTAACACTAGAGCTTGTATTCTTTATCCATAATCAAACTCCTGGGATCCAACTTTCTCATTCACTGATTGGGAATGGCAAACCCCACCATCTCCCCCAGAATTGTGCAGAGGAATGGAGGATGAGGGGATAAAGCCACCAGCACAGTATCTGGCACAATGATGATAACGATGATAGTAGTGACAACTGGTACTTCCAAAGATACAGATACACAAAGATGTTACCACTGTTGATTGCTTCAGAATAACTTACTACATAAAATCTTCAAAAAGATACCTTTTCTTCCATTTCACTCTCACAAACCTTCAAGAGGACATTTGTGTTCTATGTGAAGGCTAGTTTTCAAAATCAAAGTCATGGCATTTCACATTATATGAAGATACGAAGAAAAGCATTTAAAAGAATCTAACAAAACTACAGAGAAGTTGTGGGGAGGGGAGCTCACATTACTCAATGCAGTGGATGTAGCTTTGAACTTAATTTTCTAGAATTCTTGAAATATTAGTGATGGCAGCATAAAAGACCAATTAATCAGGTTGTTTGTTCTCTGTGTGTGAGTCCCTGTTGCCATCTACAGTTAAAAATGGGGCATGCAACGCTGCCAAATATCTAGCTCTAAAAACATAGTACTGGAGATGATGATGCTAAGGAAACAGGCTTGTTTGATGAGCACAGAAAACAGAAATGGTACCTGAAGGAGCAGCTCTTTTTCAACCACCTCTTCCGTCTTGCTGATGAGACGCTTCTGCAGTGTATGTATTTTCTGTATCAGCTCAAAGGTACTGGGGTCACTGGCCTATTCAAGGGGAAAAAAATTAAGCAGCTGAGATTACCAGGTTCAGAGCACTGAGGTCCCGACAGAATTACTGTTCTATTAAAATCTATTGCAAAGTTATAGGTCCAATATAGACAAGAATCCGAAACAAGACAAAACAAAATGCATTGCACAACAGATGAGGCAGTCATCAAAACAGACTGATGTTTGGCTAGTATCGTCTCTGTTGTCCCTAGTGAGCCCATAAGTGGAAAGTGAGTATGTTTATTCCAACAGGGGAAATAATAACAGCAGCAGTGATGGCAGCTCCTGGGCCTAATAACCTGATTCTTTGCACCATCTGAACACTATGTTAAGTGCTTTTCACACATTATCAAATTTTAGTCACTCGACAGTCCTGTTAGTATTGCTGCTGCTGCTAAGTCACTTCAGTTGTGTCCGACTCTGTGCAACCCCATAGATGGAAGCCCACCAGGCTCCCCCATCCCCGGGATTCTCCAGGCAAGAACTCTGGAGTGGGTTGCCATTTCCTTCTCCAATGCATGAAAGTGAAAAGTGAAAGTGAAGTTGCTCAGTCGTGAGCAACTCTTCGCGACCCCATGGACTGCAGCCCACCAGGCTCCTCCATCCATAGCATTTTCCAGGCAAGAGTACTGGGGTGGGGTGCCATTGCCTTCTCCAGTTAGACAGTATTACCTTCCCCTTTTACAGATGAGGCAACTGAGGCTCAGAGGAGGTCATTTACCCATGCTGATAAAGGTCAGGGCTGGATTCAAGCCCAGATATGCCTGGTTCTAAAGCCCAGGCTTCTTAATTACTATGCTCTGAGGTTTTCCCTACCATCATTTGTTTACACTGGAATGAGACAGGGTTCCCTAACTCATTCGGTCTCAGGGCTCTCCTTTTATAATTATCAACAAGAAGATTCATTACAACCTATGATGGGGCAAGTTCCCAGGATGTGGAAGTCTGCTAATTATTAGCAGCAGGACACAACCACGGCATTTAGCTTTCAAATGGCATTATCAATCCGTAAAGCTCTGCTGCACCTTTAGTAACTATCTGTGTACAATTCAAACGAGATCTGCTGCTATATATTGATAATTTGTCCTCTAGACATTGAGCCAAAGAAGGTTCACTTTCAACTATACTGACATTTGGAATTAATCTAGTAGCTAAACATTTTCAACTGCCTCCCAGAGTCTCTGTTTTCCAATTTTTTTAATAGAAATTGACATGGAACTGGAAACTTTAAAAGATCTGCTCGAAAATACATGGAATAAACTAATGTGACAGTAAATGAATTTACAGTTATCATCTCTCTTCCCCAGACACATTCATGTTATTGTTAGTTTAGTAAACTACCCCACTCTTGGCATTTGAAGAGGAATAAATGAGGGTCCAAAAGGCAGGAGATATTCCGCTATGACTTTGCTTAAGAAATACTAAAGCAGTGCCAACTGATATCCATATTTTGGAAGTAGATTTGGCATACACGTTCACTTGGCAAGACTGGACACTGTTAAAATTCAGGCCTCATGTTTACATAACAATTTATAATGCATTATCCTTAATGCTTTCTCCATTTAAAGGAAAAAATGAAAATGAAAAACAAAAACCTACTTGGCTGATTTTCTCCTTTTCCTTGCTCTTTCTTATATCACGTATGCCTGTTCTCCCAACACTCCAACTGTTAACTTAGTCAAAGCCCCTTCTTGCACCCACATTACTGGGGACTACTAGAGGAGATGGCCATCTTTTTACTGAATAAGCAGAGCTTCTCTTTTACTGTTATCTGCTGGTGGAAATGAATCTCAGGAGGTCATAAAATAAAATAAGAGGTTTATTATCCATCATCTTCCAAAGGGACTTTGGCTGTGTCCCCAGATCCTAAAAGAAGGAGTCTGACGAACACAATAGTAGTTCTTTGAAAAGAGGGCAAGTTTAAAAGCCACATTTCCTTTTGGGAAATAAAAGGATGCAAAGGCTTTTAAAAAACAAAACCCAAATCTGGAACAATCTAGTTTACATTTGATCCAGTCTTTTACATTTTGGGTGACAATGGCACAGATTAAATAAAACTGTGCTTGTTACTGCGCTTTAGGTAAGAAGACAAGAAGGGTGGAGAGAGATTTGGGGGGTGGAAGGCTCTCCCCCCGAATGTTACCTCAAGCTTCCTCCATCTGTGCACATTCATAGGGTTCTCCAGTTCCTCCTCCAAGGCTCGGCATCTCGTCCTCTCCTTCAGGAACTCTCTTTGCGTGTGAAAAAGCTCCTGCCTAAATAGGTCAAACTCTCTTTAGCAAACAAATTCTCTGCCCCGTATTTGAGTATCCTTTCTTTACATGGTTTCGTGCATGCTACATCTTATAGAAAAAGATGGATTAGGGAGACTTCGGGAACACTGAGACCAGCCGCCTAAGGCAAGACACAGGTGATACCAATTCTTGCAGAGGGAAAACTTCAGCTTTAGCTTTAGGCGGGGGACGGAAAGTACCAGGAACTGACTCTTGATACCCAGGGAATTTTAGAAGTGTATGGAAAGAGGGAAAGGGTAAATCATGAGGATTTCAATATATTGCTCCACGTTTCTAAATGTCTTCTACAATAGCAGCGAGAGAATAAGCTGTTCTACCATGAGAGACGGCCCTGCAGTGCAAGCGACGAGGCTCAGGTGAAACCTGACATCCATTAAGACCGGGTATCACCACCCTGGCAACGTACTGGAATCACCTGGCGAACTATGACCACATACCTTTACCTGGGCCAACCCCCAAAGGAGTTCTGCTTTAGTCGGTCTAGCCTGAGGCTTGGGTTTCATAGATTCTTAAAGTTCTGCTGGTAATTCTATTGGAGAAGGAAATGGCAACCCACTCCAATGTTCTTGCCTGGAGAATCCCAGGTACAGGGGAGCCTGGTGGGCTGCCATCTATGGGCTCTCACAGAGTCAGACATGACTGAAGCGACTTAGCAGCAGCAGCTGGTAATTCTAATGTGCAGCCAGTACTGAAAAATACTGAATTAGGAGTGATCGTTTGTCTCATGTTCCACAACTACACAGGTGACTGAAAAAGTCCCGAAGAACCAGCTCCGGCTCAAATACACTGCTCAAATCTCTAGTCAATAGGTAACCAGAGTCTACAACCACCCACTGGCTGCCAGTCTACTGAACGAGAAGTTTTGTTGGGAGGCGGAGCAGAGGCAAGCACCCAGGTTGACACAGGCAAGAAGGATGTTATTATCAGTCCTCGTCTGCTATGAGTGTGCACATTACTAATACCAAGCCATCTCTTTCACTTAATTGCTTCATTTAAACCAATAATACAACTTCCCCTCATTAGCAAGACAAACCATTAGAATTAACTGCATGATGCTCGCTCAACAGGGAGCTCAGAACAAGCTGCTCAGAATTAAAAGCATATTTTTAACACTACTATTTTCTAGAGTGTCATCCGCAGAGAGGGGCAAGGGTATTGGGAACTATGATTGATGATTTCTTTTGCATCAGACTCTGTGCTAGGCACGTTACATTTTCGTGTTTAATTTTAACAAATTTAAAGCTCAAATAAGTTGTGATTTGCCCAAGATCACATAGCTTATAGGTGGCAAGTCTGAGATTGGAATTCGTGCCAGCTTGCCTCCAATATCTTTATTAAGTTTATTAAGTTCCTTTATAAGGAATTCCTAGCTGGCTCAGAGGTAAAGAATCTGCCTGCCAATGCAGGAGAAGCAGAAAATTAGGGTTCTATCTCTGGGTTGGAAAGATCCCCTGGAGGAGGAGATGGAAACCCACTTTAGTATTCTTGCCTGGAAAATCCCATGGACAGAGGAGCCTGGCGGTTTACAGTCTCTGGGGTTGCAGAGTCGAACACAACTGAGCGACTGAACATGCACCTCCCACTATAAAGATAAAATCTAGTATCAACAAACAGTTCAGTTCAGTTCAGTTCAGTCGCTCAGTCGTGTCCGACTCTTTGCAACCCCATGAATCGCAGCACACCAGGCCTCCCTGTCCATCACCATCTCCCGGAGTTCACTCAGACTCACGTCCATCGAGTTCATGATGCCATCCAGCCATCTCATCCTCGGTCATCCCTTCTCCTCCTGCGCCCAATCCCTCCCAGAATCAGAGTCTTTTCCAATGAGTCAACTCTTCGCATGAGGTGGCCAAAGTACTGGAGTTTCAGCTTTAGCATCATTCCTTCCAAAGAAATCCCAGGGTTGATCTCCTTCAGAATGGACTGGTTGGATCTCCTTGCAGTCCAAGGGACTCTCAAGAGTCTTCTCCAACACCACAGTTCAAAAGCATCGATTCTTCGGCGCTCAGCCTTCTTCACAGTCCAACTTTCATATCCATACATGACCACAGGAAAAACCATANACTCTCAAGAGTCTTCTCCAACACCACAGTTCAAAAGCATCAATTCTTCGGCACTCAGCCTTCTTCACAGTCCACCTCTCACATCCATACATGACCACAGGAAAAACCATAGCCTTGACTAGGCGGACCTTAGTCGTTAAAGTAATGTTTCTGCTTTTGAATATGCTATCTAGGTTGGTCATAACTTTTCTTCCAAGGAGTAAGCGTCTTTTAATTTCATGGCTGCAGTCCCATCTAAAGTGATGGGTAGAATTTGGTGCTTTGCATATGTAATAAAAGTAACACATGGCTGGCAAGTTTGTGTTAATCACTCAGTCATGTCCAACTCTTTGGGACCCCATGGACAGTAGTAGCTCATGAGGCTCTCCTGTCCGTGGAATTCTCCAGGCAAGAATACTAGAGTGGGTTGCCATTCATTTCTCCAGGAGATCTTCCAGACCAAGGGATCGAACCCAGGTCTCTTGCATTGCAGGCAGATTCTTTACCAACTAAGCTGCCAGGTAAGTTTAGTTATGGTCCTGGAGATCATTCAATAGTGTCTTAAGGATAAATCCAATTTCCTCCAAAACATCAGTGGTGGTATCTCTGGATAGGAGACTTATGAGTGATTTTCTAATCCCTTCTTAACATTTTTTCTGCATGCCCCATATTTTCTACAACGAATTTGTATTATTTTCATCGTCTGAAATATGAACAACTCTTTAAAAAAGAGCGTATTGATCTATCCTTGATGGTGGCAACTTCCCTTGCTATTCTCGAACATATTCACTGCATCTAAATATCAAAACTATCTAATTAAATTAATTTAAGAAGCAGATCCAGACTGTGTCCTTGTCCCAAGGTGGCCAAGGATACTGTTCATCTACAAGTCTGTGGAGGATAAGATAGTTACTGAGAAAACACCAGACCTATTATTTGGTTTCCTGCAATTGCCCATATAAAACATGGTGATGTTTTCCCAAAGGGAAAGTAGAGCTTGTATAATATAAGATTTAAAACAAAAAGAAGGCGCACTAAGCTCAAGTGAAAACCACGGAAGATAAATCAAGAGTGAGATGTAAAATTTGGCTGCCTTCTAAGGAAACAGAGTTTTCAAAGAGTGATAAAATTAAATTTTCCCCCTCTTTTCATTCTGAGTGTAATCCCAAGAAAAAGATGTGCAAATGTTACCAGGATTCAATTTAAATATTGATGTTCCATCTCTTGCATACTACCTTATTAAAGAAATTCTAAACAGCTCATTGGGGGAATTTTTTTCTGAATTGTAACTACTTTGTGGTTATGATTTAATTGAATTTTCTTTCACTAAATCCAGAATAAAGTTTTTAAAAAACACTTTTGCACTTGTTCATGTTCCCCTAAAAGGAAATGAATTCATTTTTTGTGATATAGAATGGACACAATGTAGATTATGGGTTATGGAAAAGTTGTTCTCATTATTTGCTAATCATGTCAACATAAAAAATTATTTTATGCAACCAGAAAAAGACTTTCAATGGCCGGGACTACCCTGATGGTCCAGTGGTTAAAACTCAGGGACCAGTGCAGGGGACCCACGTTTGATCACTGGTCAAGGAACTAGATCCCACGTGCTGTAACTAAGACCTGGCGAAGCCAAATAAATATCTTTTAAATTTTTTTTTTTCTGGAAGTCACTGGTTATCCTCCTTGTATTCCAGGAATCTCCAGGGGTATCCGACGATACGCGAGTGGAGGCTCCCCCAGAAGGTAATGGACTCAAGTAGCTGTAACCGGTGTGAGGACCGTTCTTAGGGAAAGAGGGCCGCTTCGAAGAACTAGAGTTCAAACTCCTAAGAGTACAGGAGGTTGGAGACCAATATGACCGAGAGCGGAAATAAGTCGTGTCTGACGACCTAGAACTAGAAGAGTATCTCGTTTCGGTTGAGTAGTAACGCAGCTTGATCGACGCTGGGTTCCTATAGAGAGAGCGACTACTGGATCTTTCCATCCCGTCCCGTACCGGTGACCCCCTGTTTCGCAGGGTGTAAAGTAATGTCGTCGTCGTAAGTCTCTCAGTCACTTGCGGGTAGGTCACGGGCGTACACGATCCGTGAGTCGTCCACTCCGTAACTTTTATCGGACGATCTGTCGGTTATGACCTGAGGAGGGTGTTCTCGACCGTCAGAACAACTTTTCTCATGTTGTTTAATATAATACTTATCAGTATCAAGTACCGGGTACCCAAAAACGGTTGTTCAATAACATACACAAATTTAGACTTGCGGAAATCCCACCCGTTCGAGAACGGTTCAAGATGGTGAGGAATGACAGAACAAGGGACCACCGTGTCTACCAGTTCTTAGACGGACGTTACGTCCTCTGGATCCAAGCTGAGGACCCAGTCCTTCTGGGGGATCTCTTCACTGACTGATGGGTGAGATATACTCTTGCCTGGAGAATTCCACGGGGAGAGCTCTGGCAGGCTACAGTCCATGGAGTCACAAAGAGTCGGACATGACTGACTAACGCTTTCACTTTCACTGTCTTGCACAAGCCAATGTCTCTTTTTTTTTTAACCTGCTAGTTCTCTGAAAGCATTTAGGTTTCTAACCCCCCAAATTATGTAATTATTCATTGTAATTATATGCAACAATGATATTATACTAGAATGTAAACTCCCTGAGGGCAGGATAACTTATTTTCTTGTTGGTCAGTATATCCCCAGAGCCTAAAGGAATGGGTGACACACAGTAAGTGCTTGTAAATAGGAGCAGAATAAATGAATGGATATTTCATAATTAATCAACAGGAAGTGGGCCTTTGGAGCTGTTCTGAGAGACTCAATGGAGGAACTCAGAAAAGAATGAGGTTTTGCGAGGAGCTGAATCAAACAACTGTGTCTGCTGATAGAGTCTGCAGGTCTAGGGAGGTGTGGTCTCTTCCTACCTGGTCCAGTTCCTTCTTCTGTCTCAGCCTCTCCCCATCAGCCTCTGCTATAATTCGCAGGAGTTTTCTCTCCTCGGCTTCCTGCTTTTCAATGAAGTGTTTGGTCTCCAGAGCTTGTTGTCTCAGCTTCTGCAGCTCGGCCTGACAATGAGTGAAAGATAGACTGATTTCACTCTGTAACAGCACAAACCAGGTCGGCAGGGCCCAGGTTTAGATGGATAGTGTGCTTCTTATACTTCCCTGTGATGTCTCGTTTAGCATGGTTTGATCATCCTCACAAGCAAAGAAAGCTTCAAACACACACACACACACACAAGGCCTGTAAAAAAACAACAATGCATATTACAGTGATCGTGTTTATTCTATGAGTTGTGCCCTTGAGAGATTTCCACCATTTTTCTATATCAGTATAGCAGGACCCTCATTGGTATTCAACAGCAGTTCTCTTACCAGCTAAACACGAGGAGAATCCACAGATAGTACTGAGAAGGATGTGGGGGGTGAGCATGGTGGGGGAGGGACTGGGCGGAGGTATATCTGTATGTATCAGCTCCTACAACAATCCTAATATCATCAGCATATCAACTGCAGAAATAGTCTATTATAAGCAAAATGTAAATTAATAAAGATAACAACCAAACGACTGTCTTATAAAACATTCTGATGGAAAAGAAGAGATGCTATAGTATAAAAAGACATCTAGATCCTACTCCTAAGAAGATTCCAATCTAGATGAGAAGATGAGATATACAAGTATTATGCAGATATTAGTAAGTCCAGGCAATAATGTTTCAGGATTTTTTTGTCACACAGACAGTGAATTGATGCCACAGGAGGTCAGAGGACTGCAGCACTTAGGAAGGCTTCCTGGAGGAACTCAGATCTTGAGGCTCTTGAGGCTACATGGAAATCCTAAGAGAAACAAGGAAAGGATGCTTTGACTGGTAAGTTTCAGAAGGAAAATTCCTCTCATCACAGGACATATTTGCTCCAAATCCATAAGTGTATTTGTGGCTTACGACACCTCTGGCATGATAAGGATTGTGCCTAGCTACGCTTGTCCCAATTTCACAAATGCAATTAGACAAAGAAGAGCAAATCAACCTGCTCAAGGTCACGCAGCTAATAAGAAGCAAAGTTGAGATTCCAACCTAGACTGTTTCATTCCAAAGTTTCTGTTCCCTTTGCTATCACCAGACAATAGTTCCAAGTCAAATACAGAAGATGAGTAAGACGTGAGGGATTTACCACCCACTGGAGATGACAAATATAACCAACCACCCCACAGTGTGGAAATACTCTCTACTGTGAAGAAGAACAGCAGAGTATGGGACAGAGTTCCTATTTCTTCCTGGGGATTAGAAAGAAAAACAAGTCTGGGCATTGGCAGTTGACAGTTATTACTAAAAGGGAGATGTACGTGCTGGGGGAGAGTAGTCAGTGGTCAAGCTCACGTGAACAGAGGCATGCAAACCATAAAGTGTCTGCTGCTGCTGCTACTGCTGCTAAGTCACTTCAGTCGTGTCCGACTCTGTGCGACCCCATAGACAGCAGCCCACCAGGCTCCCCCATCCCTGGGATTCTCCAGGCAAGAATACTGGAGTGGGTTGCCATTTCCTTCTCCAATGCATGAAAGAGAAAAGTGAAAGTGAAGTCGCTCAGTCTGTTAGCGACCCCATGGACTGCAGCCCACCAGGCTACTCCGTCCATGGGATTTTCCAGGCAAGAGTACTGGGGTGGGGTGCCGTTGCCTTCCCCATTGCCATTGTCTACAAGATGGCAAAACATCCAATGTGGCTGAGATGGAGTACTAGGTAGGGAACAGCAGGAAGTAAGCCTGGTAAGAGAGCTGAGACAACCTGAGAAGGGCCTTGTACGCCATGGGCTGTGGAGAGTATGCACTTGGGAGCCAGAGTTAATCATATTACAGGAAAAAAGAATACAGCTTCGAGGTTCCATGCCCATATAAGGACAGGTGTATCACAGCCAGGTCAGCACAGGAAGGAAAGACGAAGGAAGACCTCCGCTTTCACCCACACCTGAAATCACAAGGGAGAGGACAAGACAATATTAAGCCTCCAACTTCTCAATGGCCTGCAGGTCAACATGTGAAAATTAAAAACTAGTAACTTTTTTCTTCAAGGAAGAATTGGGTTCCCCCACCTCCACTCACCCAGAAATGTCACAAAAGGGATGACAGAAAACCAAATATTTGCAAGTGAGTGCCTATGAACCAACCCAACTCTAGTTGCTACCTGCCTCTAATCCATGAAGACCAAGAGTCATTAATCCCATAGCTCAAATTTATCCGAACAGTACAAGACGCCACACACCTAGCAATAGACCTGTAATGTCACAAACTAAACGCAGCTAGCTACCATAAAACACAGGGTTTCCTTTATGACATTTTGTTTGCTCATTCATGAAATATATGTTGGTCCAGGGATAAGCAAAGGGAAACACTTAGTGAGAAAAGATCTGGTCTGGCATTGTATTTACCACTTTAGGGGATTGCCTGTTAGGAAAAAGAGTCAAGAACCAGCCTTTCTATTTCTATAATCATTTAAGGTAAGGGCGAAGACAGCAATAAAATACCTGTTTGGCTCATGCTTTCTTTAATAAAACTTTTATTTTCCCAGATGTGCAACATTCACTTCCCTGTTTCTAAGTGCCGAGAGCTGATCAGAATCCATCAGCAGAACAAAATGAAACCACTGTTATATTAAAATGCAATCAATGGTGTGTAAAAGTATCTGTCTGAAATGTAAAACCATTCGTGTGTTTGGCATTGCTTGGTGCTTTTTTTCCTAATATATCAAAATTCTGAGTGGTCTCCTTATGTCATAAATTTATGGGCTGTAAACAAGATGTGGCACTAGATGTTGGCAGCAAATGTTAACGTCAACAAAATACCTCAGGTCTAATGCATCTAGCCGAGGAAGGCAATGGCACCCCACCCCAGTACTCTTGCCTGGAAAATCCAATGGACGGAGGAGCCTGGTGGGCTGCAGTCCATGGGGTCGCTGACAGTCGGACAGACTGAGCGACTTCACTTTCACTTTTCTCTTTCATGCATTGGAGAAGGAAATGGCAACCCACTCCAGTATTCTTGCCTGGAGAATCCCAGGGATGGGGGAGCCTGGTGGGCTGCCGTCTATGGGGTCACACAGAGTCGGACACGAAGATGTGTATAAGAGACAGCTNCTCCAGTATTCTTGCCTGGAGAATCCCAGGGATGGGGGAGCCTGGTGGGCTGCCGTCTATGGGGTCACACAGAGTCAGACACGACTGAAGTGACTTAGCAGCAGCAGCAATGCATCTAGCAGTTGTAAATCTGAGCTGCCTCATCCAGGAAAGATGGTAACAACTTCTGGGCACCCAAAAGCTCATCAAGGAACATTCTAGATGGGACTCTAGGCATAAAGTTGTAATACGGTGGCAGGACATGCTCTTCGGTCACTACCTCTACAATTATACAGTTTTGTGATAAGTGTTCATGGCATATGTATCACCCAATCTGGCTGCGGCCATAAATCATATCTCAAGAACCATGCTTGGGAACTTCTCTGGTGGTCCAGTGGTTAAGAATCAGCCTGCCAACACAGGGGACGCAGGTTTGATCCCTGGTCTGGGAAGATTCTACATGCTGCAGGGCAACTGAGCCTGTGGGCAGCAACTGTTGAGGACGTGTTCTAGAACCCGGGAGCCATAGCTACGGAAGCCGGCGCGCCCCAGAGCCTATGTTCAGTAAGAGAAGCCGCTGCAGGAAGAAGCCTTTGCCCCACAGTGAAGAGCAGCCCCGCGCACAGCAACTAGAAGGTAGCCCCTGCTCGCCACAGCTAGACAAAGCCCTGTGCGGCAAGAAGACTCAGTGCCGCCAAAAATAAATGAATAAAAAAAATTTTTAAGCATATTTGAGGGAGTTTGACCCCTTCATACAGGATCCCAACATTCACTGGGTTTCACAGAAACCATCTGTTTATATCCTGCAAAATAAATAGGACCATCTGAAGTCTTCTAACCATGGGAATAATCAGGCTTTCTCTCTCTCTCTCTCTCTCTCTCTCTCTCTCTCTCCCTCCAACAGTTCCCATCCATGTTGCTCTAGAGAGTCCACTGAGAACAAGGATATGGTGCCCTGAAGCCAGTTGCTAATGCGACGCTGAGCTCTGGACACAGAGAATTTGCTGCTGAATTATTCACCAAGAATCAAAGTGCTGTCAGATTGATGTGGGATGATGGGGTGGTGATGAACAGAATCGAGAGCTTGTTAGGACTGGAAGGCAGACACTCCACATGAGATGGCCCCTTTAGTGCTGATGAAACAAGACGGGGACAGAATGGGCAGATGAACACAGATGCAGCTGCATCTACAAGGAGCTATTGACATCCTGTCATAACCATCATGTGCTGATAATGTCTAGAATCCTGAGGAGTCTGCAGAGCCTGGCAGCAACTGAAAAAGAAACATGGAAGAAGCAAGACTTTTCTATCCTGGCGGGGCGGGGTGGGGGGGTGCGGATGATGAATGAGAATGGGGATGATCTCTTATGGACAATTGTTTGTCGTGGGCTTGGAGAAAGCAATAAATTGGGTTGTCCTGTCAAAAACCATCTCATGGTCTACCAAACAGGCTAGGGCTTGCCCTTCCGGGAGGGATTATGTACCAACGTAGCTTTGTATAACTCACTATAATAAGCTACATGTCTCTCATGGAGCAAAGTTACTAAAAAAAAAACCAATCTGCCCTTTCCTCCAGGGTTTTGGTTTGCAAAGCTCAGATGCATGAAATTCAGAGACCTCTGTAAATGTGATTCATCTCTGAGGCTAAAAAAGTTAAGAGGCTGGCACTCAACATTTGAGCTGTCATATTTTTCTAAAGGATGTCAAATGGGCTTAATGATAGGCCAAAATTATCCAGTCAAAGCACCATTGCAAGTCACCGTTGGATAACCTCAAATAATAAATCAAGGAGGCAGACTTTTTTTCTGTTCCTAATTCTTGCCTTAATGGGAAAAGCTGAGGAAAAGGCATCGTAGTTTCACAGTAAGTCCAAAGCAATCATCTTCCTGTAATCGATGACACAAAGCTATCCAGACCTAGGATTCACCATTTGGAGCAGACTTTCTAGAACAGAAGCCCTTTAATCATCTCCCTTAGTCACCAGCTGCCAACTCTGCTGGCACAGGACCAAAGAGACAGAAACTTGATTTTATTATGATTAAAATAACATAAAGTTTATGATTTAAACTTTATTATAAGCTTTATTCCTTTATTATAAACTTTATTCCTTTATTATGATGCTTCTTTGGAGCTATATGTATAGACGTCTAATGATGGAGGGTGTAATTGAAACATATTAACCAAAGTCCAACTAAGGAATCAGGAATAATCCCTTTTTGCATAGGACATTGCTTATTCTAAAGCAGGACTTTGTCATCCTTGGACCCTATTATGCAGCAATAATTAATCTTTTGAAAATTTTATTATGATGCTTCTTTGGAGCTATATGTATAGACGTCTAATGATGGAGGGTGTAATTGAAACATATTAACCAAAGTCCAACTAAGGAATCAGGAATAATCCCTTTTTGCATAGGACATTGCTTATTCTAAAGCAGGACTTTGTCATCCTTGGACCCTATTATGCAGCAATAATTAATCTTTTGAAAAGAGCATTCCTTGGAAAGTAAGAGATGAGGATCAATGTCATCCTCTGCAAAGGTAGAGATGATGTACCAAATCCAGTTACACTGAAGCCTTGCTAACATGGGCCCATGAGGCCTATGAGTGAAGCAGTGTTTGCAATAAGATTCTTCTGATTCAGACAATGATAAATAAACATCATCCTATCATAGACTTCCAGGGTGGAACAAACAACCTCCTATAAAACTATTAATATGCTTTCAAACAAGGAGAATAAGGGCAAAGATGCAAGGTATTTTCAACTTTTAGAATATAGTTATGTTTCTTTATATGTAAATAAATTTTCATACAGAATTTTCTGTTTTTTTTTCTATCATGAGCTGGAGTGAGGAGATGTAAGTCTTCGGTAAATATATCAATTACCATATCTTTATTGTAAAGGTATTTTCACTATGTTTTAATTTCTTTCCATCCTCATGTGCCTTAACTTAATGTAGTAGTTCTATTTCCATGAAGACCTATCATTAAGTTGACAAAACCTGTTGTTAAACTGAGAGTGCGTATTTCAGTCTACAGCATCACAGAATCAAGGAAATTTGACATTAAATCTGTCCAATGCTACATATTTGTTTTCAAGATAGGAACTATCTTTGAAGATAATCACGTGCAGAAATTCAGTCTTTCACTGGCTATAGATGTTTCTGCAAATGGCTCATAAACATACACGTTAAAAAAAGTAAAAGTGGCACTATTCTCTTAGAAGTTTCTTTTTTAATTCTTTGGGCAAATGGATTAGAAGGGAAATTTACTGGATTGGCTAAGAAATTCATTAGGTTTCATGAATATGTATAGTAAAATGTATTTAACTCAAAGTTTTGATATGGTATAATTATTTGGCAAATATTTGGGGGCCGAGTTTTTATATTAGTAGACCTAGAATGTTCTAAATTTGTAGATTTAAAAGGATATATCTCAGCAATATGTGAAGACAAAGGTGGTTCCCTAGAGGGGTGGCTACAAAGTTCTTAGACTCACAGAAGTAAGGTGATCCATGAACCCAGTTGAGGCCCAAACAAGTAAGGACAAAGTCTGACACCTGGTAGACAATGATGTCGCAGGCAGAAACAGCACGTGCACATGAAGTAAATAAGTATCAGGGCAGCGGCACAAAGGATCTGCCAGCATTGTCTCATAGAAGCCCTCGGGAGAAGTTTGGGAGGGTTGAGTGCAAACAAAGGGCTGGACTTGAGTTGTAGATGCAAAGAGGTCATAGTGAGGCTGAAAGTTCCAGGGCTTCCTGGGCACTGCTGACCTGCTAGGTTCTCTTCCACTGATGCCGTGATAACCAGCACAGGTAATCTAGGAGCTCAGCATCTCCACTGGCCCCTTCCCGTTCTAGCTGGGAGCACTCCCTGTAGGGAAAACTGACCTCGAGGTGGTGGAGTTCATCCTTCTGGTGCTTTGGTTGTTCCCCCCGTCCCCGCCCCCATCCCCGCCCCCGGCTATCCTCACTGAGCCCGGAGCCTGGCCCCAGTGGGTCTAACGGATTGACAACTGGCCCACCGCCTTTAGTATAAGGTCTGTACCTTCAGCGTTTCCTTCTCCTTTTCTATGCGCTGCTGTTCCAGATGTAGTTTCACAAGTGCCGACTCCTTAGCTGAGATTTCTTCTTTCAATTGATCTACCTGGTGGGTCATGATCTTTAATTTTCTCTTCATTTCCGTTATTTCACCCTAACCAAATGAAAGGAGATTTGTCTGAAAATGAATTAAATAGACATCATCCACTATGGAAGCTCAATACATAGTCAAGAGCTTTTAAGGTAATTCATTTAAAACAATGATTTACTGATCGATTACAACTGGGTATCTTTGTATTTGTGCCCATAGACCTCAAAGTATTTCATAGCATTAACTCTCCAAATATTGTCACGAGATGAATATGCCATACACATACACACATGCACACACTTTACTCCTTACTGTATAAGAGACACGGGGAAGGCAATGGCACCCCACCCCAGTACTCTTGCCTGGAAGATCCAATGGACGGAGTAGCCTGGTGGGCTGCAGTCCATGGGGTCGCTAACAGTCGGACAGACTGAGCAACTTCACTTTCACTTTTCTCTTTCATGCATTGGAGAAGGAAATGGCAACCCACTCCAGCATTCTTGCCTGGAGAATCCCAGGGATGGGGGAGCCTGGTGGGCTGCCGTCTATGGGGTCACACAGAGTCGGACACGACTGAAGTGACTTAGCAGCAGCAGTATAAGAGACAAATTGGAATCACAACAAACATTTTTAACTAAAAAATTACAAAGCAAAACTCTGCACTTAAATGACAAGAGTATGCTGCTCCCCTCTGAGTCATGATAGCTATTAGCACTTTTAAAAATGAGAAACAGGAGAATGGCAATTCTATATAATAATTAAAACCAGGGCCTCGATCTTCACATCTGATCAAGTTGTGTCATTTCCATTTCAAACAATCTGACAGTTCTGCATAAACTGATCTTTTCTTTCAGGTGAATTGCCCGGTTTCTTCTTTCTCAATCTATTGTAAATTCTGCTATTAGAATAACAGAAACTGCTTTAAATCCAGCATGGGAAGGGAGCAAAATGTAAAGACATAAATATATTCTTTACCTGAGCCTCAACCAGATTTTTACTATACAGATTCCTATCTGATCTCACAGCTTCATACAGGTTCTGTTGCTGTTTTAATTTAGTCTCTGATTCAGCGATTTTTTTCCTATAGTCAAAAATCTGCATTTCACGGACTTTTATGTCTTCCATGTTCATGAGAACCTGGAGGAGAAAGAAGTAATAAAGATGGTTAAATAGCCCATCTGTGGTTATTGGTTCAGGACAAACAGATTTTGCATCTGAGGGTAGCGAGCAGAAATGCCAACAATCAGAAAATCTGACTGTGGCTATAACCATTGCAGTAGTTCACAGAAGTGCAGCCAAGCTGATTAGGGGCAAACATATACTTTATCTACAGCACCATTCTGCTCAAGCATTAAGGCTTAGCACAGTTATTCTGTGATCACAAAACAGAAAAGAAAATAAAGAAATTCTTTCAATTCTGAAAACCTCTCTTGCCCACCCCAACCACCAAAAAAGGAATTTAAAAAAAAGCACAAGCTTAAACAGATCCTAACACAAAGCACTAGGAAGGGTAAGAGATAGATTAGCTGTTTGGCCACCATCATAGCTTTATAAGGTTAACCACAAGAAAGAAAAGTGACCTCTGACATTGATAGCAATCATAACGCTATCTTTACCAATGTTAAACTCACTCCCATCAGGGAAACCCAAAAGACTTCATAAAAATACGTGTTCTAGTGTGTGCAAACCACTTTTAGGCAAGATGAGATGCTCTTTTTTGCAAGTATGGAAAATCGAGGCCCAAAAGTCCACCGTGAGCCAATGCTTCTCGACAAGGAACCCACACAGTAGAAATGACATCATCATGACTCTTAGCTGCAATGACCATGGAAATTGATTTTCTAAGGACAAACTTCTAAAATTCCTTAAGAAAAAAAATTTTGCAAGGAAAACGGGTTGAATGAATAGAACTTATACTTCAACAACAGCTAGAACACACCAGGAGAAAATTCTTAAGAATATTTCACTGCATTTCAGTGGAATTCTCTTAATTGATGATTGCAGTTGAAGGAAATAAACAGAGAAACATGACAGAGAAAAAAGGAGGGGGATGTACTTGAAGTAACATGGCCAGGGAAGCTTCCTTGAAAGAAGAGATTTACCTAGAACCTAAAGGTCCAAAATCACTGCAGATGGTGACTGCAGCCATGAAATTAGAAGACGCTTACTCCTTGGAAGAAAAGTTATGACCAACCTGGATAGTATATTCAAAAGCAGAGACATTACTTTGCCGACTAAGGTCCGCCTAGTCAAGGCTATGGTTTTTCCTGTGGTCATGTATGGATGTGAAAGTTGGACTGTGAAGAAAGCTGAGCGCCGAAGAATCCATGCTTTTGAACTGTGGTGTTGGAGAAGACTCCTGAGAGTCCCTTGGACTGCAAGGAGATCCAACCGGTCCATTCTGAAGGAGATCAGCGCTGGGATTTCTTTGGAAGGACTGATGCTAAAGCTGAAACTCCAGTACTTTGGCCACCTCATGCGAAGAGTTGACTCACTGGAAAAGACTCTGATGCTGGGAGGGATTGGGGGCGGGAGGAGAAGGGGACGACCGAGGATGAGATGGCTGGATGGCATCATGGACTCGATGGACGTGAGTCTGAGTGAACTCCGGGAGATGGTGATGGACAGGGAGGCCTGGCGTGCTGCGATTCATGGGGTCACAAAGAGTTAGACGCGACTGAGCGACTGAACTGAACTAAAGGTCAAAAAGGACCTCTTTGTCATGGTAATATTATGATTCAGGTTTTGGATACCTATGAGCATCATGTTCCCAATCCCCAGTCACTGCAGAAGCGAATCCTTTTACTCTACTTATAGAATTAGTATTCCAGAAAATATATTCTAAGAAACCCTCTTCTAATGTTTCCCCAACAGAGTTAATGATGGCTGGTGTTTAATATATTTCCCTTTATATCTTCAAATAGTGAAAGAAGTGTTAGTCACTCAGTCATGTCCAGCTCTTTGGGACCCCATGGACTAGAGCCTACCAGGCTCCTTTGTCCATGGAATTCTCCAGGCAATGTTACTGGAGTGGGTTGCCATTCTCTTCTCCAGGGGAATCTTCCCCATGCAGGGATTGAACCCAAGTCTCCTGCATTGCAGGCAGATTCTTTACCATTTGAGCCACCAGTGAAATCAAATATCTTTCAAAGTTTTCATAGATTTATATTTAAGGAAGGATGGAATGAAATTTTAATAAATGTCTTTTTAGCATATATTATTTTGTACTACACTCTCAGTTCTATTGATCTGATATACTTAGTAACAAATGTCTTCTTTTACAAGTATTCTGATTTTATTTCTTTATTCATAGTCCCATATGCCATAATTCTAAATAAGTGCATAAATGGGAAATAAACATTTATTTTCTCCTTAGCTTCCCTGGTGGCTCAGACGGTAAACCATCTGCCTGCAATGCAGGAGACCTGGGTTCGATCCCTGGATTGGGAAGGTCCCCTGGAGAAGGAAATGGCAACCCACTCCAGTACTCTTGCCTGGAAAATCCCATGGACGAAGGAGCCTGGTAGGCTACAGTTCATGGGGTCACAGAGTCAGATATGACTAAGCGACTTCACTTCTCTTTCTTATTTACTTGAACCTTCTTCTCCCTTCCACCCACATCAGTCCTTCATTGACATAGAAAGAAACCAGGTTAACGATCCAGTGTGTGTTCTTCCATATTTTTCTTTGCATTCTGCATGTTCTATTTAGGTCTACTAATGTCAGTATTGTAATAATAGCTAATATTTCTCAGGTACTTTCTATATACCAAGGATTTTACAGGTGTTAACTCATTTAACCTTCACAAAAATCCTCATAGATGTGCATTATCATATCCCAATTTTACAAATAAGGAAACTGAAATCAAAAGAGGTAATGTAGTTCACAGCTAGCCAACTAGTGAATATACAGGTTCAGGGGTTTGTTTTCCTTTTGCTTTCTGAATTTGGTCATTATTTTTCAGCAAAGTGGGACCCTCTTACATATTTTTATGCACCTTGCTTTTTATACTTTGTGGGAACTCTCTTTAACAGGGACATCATGCCCTACAGTGCAGGTGGACCCCTCCCCTCTGACGGGCGTTCACCTGGCTTCCGTTTCTCTGCCAGTCTGAATCATGCTGCAACAAGCATCTCACACACGTGTCCTTGTGTCCTTGTTCTTTTGCTCCTGCTGGGGTGGATTTCCAGAAGAGGAGTATGTGGCTCAAAAGACATGTATATTTTTAACTTTAATAGATACTGCTAGATGGCTTTCAAAAGTGGCTGTAACATTTTACGTTTTCATACCACCAGCAACAGCTTTCTTAATAGAAAACTATCCTTGTGGTTTCAAGATAAACCCTCTTTGGTCATACTGGATGATTCTTTTAATGTACTGTTGAATTTGGTTTGCTAGAATTTCATTTAGGATGCTACATACATATTCATAAGTGACCTAAGTCTATGGTTTCCTTTTGGGTTCTATTTTAATATCAAGATTTCTGTTAGTTTCATAAAGTGAGCTGAGTACCCTTGTGTTAATTCATTCAACCACTCGCCTACTTATTCATTCACTCATTGAACATGCATTGAGGACCCATCTATGGCAGGCACTATAAAAGCACCAGTGATGTAAAGAAAAATAAGAGGCATTCCCTACCCTCAAATTCACTTCTAGTGAGTGACTCCACTGTAAAATGATAATCAAGGAAAGGATACAACCAACAATCTGAGATATGCACAGGGTGTTATGAGAGAATTAAACACTGGGAGAGCAATAGGGTGGCCATACACATCTTATCTAAGAAGTTAATATTTGGTATTTACATAATTTGTAAAAACTACCTCTTCCTTCTTGTTCCTAGGTCATCCCACCCAAGGACTCATTCATCCCCAAGCTCTCTCCAAGGCCTGGAGTTTTTGTTCATTATCACAGCAGAAGGCATGGGTTAGGTCAGTAAAATAATGCCAATCAATATTATCCCCAAGACCAACACAACACTGTAAAGCCAAGATCCTCCAATAAAAAGTAAATTAATAAAAAAAAGAAAAATAAATGAAATACAGACATTCCAACAGAAAAAAAATTACCCCCGAGAATAAATAATACATTTTTCTAAATTTATACACAGAAAAAAATTTTACATAGCCTGGGAATTGTCTGATTCTTAAAAGTTTGAAGGAACTCAATTCTAAAATAATTAGGCCCCAGTGACAACACTGGAGCTAATTCTCTCAGATGTTTTGGGGGCTTCCATGGTTATTAATCTTTCTATGGTTTCTACTTCTTGAGTCAAGTCTTGATGTGTGTACATATTTTCAAGAAAAATATCTATTTCAACCCATCTTTTACATTTATGCAACCAGAGTTGCACAAGGTGCTTTTTTACATTCATTCATTCATTTATCTGGCTGCACTGGGTCTTAGTTGCAGCACACAGATCCTCAATGCTCAAGGCAGCATGTGGGTTCTTTAGTTGTAGCATGCAAGATCTTTCATTTGCAACATGTGGGATCCAGTTCCTTGAAGTGAAGTGAAGTCGCTCAGTTGTGTCCAACTCTTGGTGACCCCATGGACTGGACCCACCAGGCTCCTCCATCCACGGAATTTTCTAGGTAAGAGTACTGGAGTGGGTTGCCATTTTCTTCTCCAGGGGATCTTCCCAATCCAGGGATCAAACCCAGGTCTCTGGCATTGCAGGTAGACACTTTATCCTCTGAGCCACCAGGGAATCCCTAGTTCCTTGATTAGGGATCAAACCTAGGCCCCCTGCATTGGGAGCATGGAGTCTTAGCCACTGTACACCAGGGAAGTGTACAAAATGTTTTATATTATTTTGCTGTTTTATTTTTATTAATTTCCATCACCCACTTTGTGTGGAAAGAAAATGGCCCAAGGTAAGAATATATAAAGACTCAGTGATGAATGGCTTGCATTGTTGGTTAGGGGGCTTGAAGGAACAAAATTAGAAAACTTGAGAAGAGGAGGTCTGCAGAAGAGGCATGTGGGTAGATCTGAAATGAAAAGACATTTCACTCCTTTTTCCATCGTCTCTTTGATCTATCCCTTGAAAATGAGTAGCAGGTGGCCTTTTAAGGTACCACCACTAGCAACTAAAATGTTTAAGTTAGGAACAAATGGGAAACCTAAATAAGGTATCCATTCCTGGATCTGTTATTATTTCCTTGTTTGATTTTTTTAAAGAAAGACACTATCTTAGCCCCAAATGTAGCCTTCTTATGGACATGACCACCTTCCTTGGGGTCAGTGAAATGAATAGATTGAAAATACTTTGAACAGCGTCATCAGCATTCAGAATATCAAGCAGCACATCAGAGAAAAGAAAAAAATTGCTTGTTCAATCACTTAGAGAAGTACTGCAGCAAGAATAATCCTTTGCACAGACAGAATAATGCTCCAGAGAAAAGATGTAACCAAGGGCATTTCTTTCTGGGGCACCCAGCTAGCCAGGTTCATCTTTTTGCAAACAACAGTATACAAAGTCTAACTTGTTTCCAGATTTTTGAAGCTGGGAGTAACAGGAACCCATCATGATACCAAAAAGAGCAAAGGTTATTTCGTTTAAATGACAGCAAAAAGTTTTAAAGTATAGAAACAAAGGGAAAAGACAATTCACAAAGCAATTTAGTTCCAAGTGTTGGGACTCAATTTTTTTGAAGGAAATCATTCAAACCAATGTCACATAGAGGTTCAAACCCTGAAAATTCATAAAATGTGCAGAGTATTAGGTAGACACAAAACCCTTCATCAGCAAAATGTTCCCAGTTTAAAAGGATATATAAGAGAATGCAGAATGCCAGCTATGGGTCTGGAGCTTAATTAATTGATTATACTTTAGATACCTCAAACCAACTCTGAGATAAATCACACCCAAATATAGAGAGTTTTATTACAGCCAGAGGGCTGGAGAGCCTAGCATGTGGAGGCCTACTTCAGAGGAGACCAGAAAATGCTTACACCGCACTATGAGGGCACAGTCTCAGCTTATAACCTACTGCCTTTTCTTTTCCTGTTAAAACAACCTGCCGATAGAAATAATAGTGAGGTAAAAATCAATAACGTGTGCAGGAAATCTGCAGCCATAGTCAAAACATCATATGTACTAAGGCAGGAAGAGAAAGTAGGTCATTGAATTTGGGATCTTTTAACTTGCAATTGATGAAATATCAGTCCAATAAAGTTTTAAAGTAAGTTTTTCTGACTTGGTGTCAATGGTTTGAATGCTGACAATGCCTTTACTTCCACAATAAAACTGGAAAACTCACTCTCAAAAAAAAAAAAAAATTGTGCCCAGTCATGTGAAATTTTAAGTTTTCTCTATTTATCTTGCTTTCTTATTTTATCCTTTATCTCAAATTCAGGGAGGCATATCTATTTTTCTATCTGTTTTTAATAACATGTTATGCTACAAATGAAGGCTATAATATCTGCCTAGAAGGGCTATAATGAGGATAAAAATGAGAAAAATTATATTTATGCCATAAGTACCAGGCATACCATAATTTAATCATTTAATAAATGTTAATAGACTATCATGGTATGTTAACATTATGTGATATTATATGATATTAGCACTTAAAAAATCAATTTGGTTTTTTTCTATGGATCACTCTGTTCTCCTCCAGGAAAAGAGTGATCTATAGTACACTTATTTCATTATAACTTGAAAAGCTTATAATTTGTGTATGTCCCCTTGAAGGCTCTCTCCAGAGTTCTACCCTATTAAAGATGCTCTGTATTAAAAACTTCAAATTCATATCGAAAAAAAAGAAACTTCATTTTATTATGAAGCACCTATTCAGTGAATGATATTTCTTTGATCAGCTTCTGCTATCCTCACTTACTTCTAAATCCTTGAAAGCACATCATTATTCATTTCTTGGAACCTCTGTCTACAAGAGCTTTGCTTGACATTGTTATAAGGCAAATAAGCAGGGAGCTAAGAAACTTGTTGGTAGGAATTCATTGTGAAAAATGCTTTTCAGTATATAAGAAGCCTGGGAGGGGATAGCTAGAAGTTTAATATTTAGAATGAAAAAGAAGGGGGTCCTAAAATGAGCTAAATGCATAATGTGAAGAATGTTCCCCAATTTTAATCATTAACTAGGGAAGATCTTACCTAAAATTTATAACAGTCTAGAAAAGAGTAAATATGGTGGACCATAACTTATAACTGGGCTTCTCTAGTAGCTTGGTCGCTAAAGAATCTGCCTGCAGTGCAGGAGACCCGGGTTCGATCCCTGGGTCAGGAAGATCCCCCAGAGAAGAAAATGGCAGTCCACTCCAGTATTCTTGCCTGGAAAATCCCATGTACAGAGAAGCCTGGTGGGCTACAGTCCATAGGGTCACAAGAATTGGACATGACTTAGCAACTAAACCACCACAACTTATAATGCCACTCTCGGTGCCTCTCAATTTAGCTGAATAATAAAATTTATACTGCACCAGAGGAAAAACCATGAAGATTAAAAGTGCTGAATATATACTGTGTAAAATATCTAGTGGGGAGCTGCGGTACAGCCCAAGGAGCTCAGCTCAGTGATGACCTAGAGGGATGGGGTGAGGTAGGGGGAGGCTGAAGAAGGAGGGGATATATATACACATATAGCTGACTCACTTTGCTGTGCAGTGAAACTAATACAACACGGCAAAGCAATTATCCTCCAATAATAGAGGAAAAAAAGTCCAACTATAAAGAATAAGTGCTGAAACACTATAGTAGCTTGTCATGGCTCCATGAATATTTGCTCCCACCACCTCTATGGGAGAAGTCTACTTGCCCTTGCTGTTGAGGCTGGGCCTGGACATGTGACTTGCCATAGCTGATGGGATGTCAGAGAACATTAGGCAAGTAGAGAGCCATGAACTGTGCTTGCGTGGTTGGGTCTGTCCTTTGCATTCCTTCCATTCTCCATGAGAACAGTGTGCATGTCCTGGAGGATAAGAAGCACACAGAGCAAATCTGGACCCAACCCACAGCCCCAGGCCAAGCCCAGCAAGCTCAGCCCAGATCAGCTGACCCTTGTCAACTGCAGGTGTGTGAGTGAGAAATAAGTGCTTGTTTTTGCATGCCGGTGAGACCTGGTGGTTGTTTATTATGCAGTAATAATCATGGCACATGTTGACTGGGACAAACACATAAGGAAAGGCTTGGGATTCTGAGCCATCCAATTCTGGCACAAAAAGGAATCTTCTTTCTCATTTGCAAAAGCCAAGTTAAATTAATAAAATGTAATGTAGGGCTTTCAGCAGCTTAGATTTCACCTTTTTTTTTCCTTCTAAATAAAAAGAATCAGAAAGCAAATGTTGACACTGTTTTTGCAGCCCAGAAGAAAGAGGGGATCAGGCCAGAAGTCACTCACAGCTAAAACTGCCAATAATTCAGATAACATTGTCCGTCATGGCAACCTATTTCAAAAGAATTTAAAGGCGAGCAGACCCATAAGTTTAAGAAAGTTTAGGCACGCAGTCGTGTCCACTTTGTGACCTCATGGGGTAACAGATGACTGAAGAAGAATTTAATATAGATATCTAAAAATAAGTCTTTGACTAGTTGATTCAGTTATCTAATTATGCTTTCCATTCACCCTTTCAAAATATATTTGAATACCTATTTAATGAATAAGTAACATAAAGAGCTCAAGATTTGCCCTCAAGGAACTTGTAAATGGCATGAGGCATACTCGGAAACGCAGATACTGTAATAACCTCAGATTTCTTCACCTGCCGGAGGGGGGAACCAAGTACAGACGGATTAGAAAACATTTTAAATAAAGCTCCTCTAAGGTTTTGTTGGTCCCTGACTGAAAGGCAAGGTTTTTTAGTATTTTTTTCTTTGGATCAGGATACTAAAGTAATATATATTCATTTCAGAAAATTTGAAGAACACAAAAAGCACAAAAGAGGTAAATTAAAAACGATCTGTATCCCTGCTACTCAGAAATACCTAGTTTTCACATGTTGATCCATTACCTTCTACTCTTTTTCCTGTTAAAAAAAAAGGAACTAAACTTCAGCTTTTTCTTCTTGCCTAACTCTCAGAGAGTACTTTTCTTTATCTTTGTGGGTTAAACAACATGGACACATATGACTTTCTCCCAGAGCAAGTCTATGAGAGTTCTCCTGTCACTGATTTTGACATGCTCACTCTGCATGTACAGTTCTTTCTTCATCTCCAGAAAATATTTTCTGTTACATCTTTGATTTGGGGGGCTCAGTTCCTCCATCATAGACCAGCAACCCATAGGATGCTCTTTATTCCCTGTCCTTATCTCTGATCCTCTCTTTGATCATTTTTGTCTTTTGTTTCCACCTATATTCTAAGAGTATGAAGAAAACCTTGGAAGAAAAGCTATGACCAACCCAGACAGTATATTAAAAAGCAAAGACATCACTTGGCTGACACAGGTCTGTCTAGTCAAAGCTATGGTTTTCCCAGTAGTCATGTATGGATGTGAAAGTTAGACCATAAAGAAAGCTGAGCACTGAAGAATTGATGCTTTTGAACTGTGCTGTTGGAGAAGACTCTTGAGAGTTGCTTGGACTGCAAGGAGATCCAACCAGTCCATTCTGAAGGAGATTAGTCCTGAATGTTCATTGGAAGGACTGATGCTAAAGCTGAAGCTCCAATACTTTGGCCACCTCATGAGAAGAACTGACCCATTTGAAAAGACCCTGATGCTGGGAAAGACTGAAGGCAGGAGGAGAAGGGGACAACAGAGGATGATATGGTTGGATGGTATTATCAACTCGATGGACATGAGTTTGAGCAAGCTCCAGGAGTCAGTGATGGACAGTAAAGCCTGGCGGGCTGCAGTCCATAGGGTCACAAAGAGTCGGAAACAACTGAGTGACTGAACTGAACTGAACGTTCTCTTAGAATGTTCAGTTTGCATTGAAGTTTGCAAACTACTCCAGTTTGCACTCCACTTCACTGATTCCATTTTCCACATCAGTTCTTTTCTTTACTAACTTACCAACTTCAGTGTGGATTTTAAATCCACCATTGCTTGCTTTAAGTTGGTTTGAGGTTTGCATGTGTTTTAGTCTCTTTACAACTGTTCCTTATTTTATCCATCACTTCCTTTCTTTATCTTTGTTTTGTCTTAGAAGTAATGTCATCTTGGACTTATAACCCAGATGATAGTCCTCTGTTCTACTGGGGTCACACTGTTCTTAACCACAACAACAGAACATCTATAATCTTCACTTTGTGTGCTAGGAAGCCCAACATGACCAACCTAGTATCTCCAAGAATTCTTAGAGGAATTATATTTCTCCTATTCACTGTGATTTGATTTCCTGTTTCAATAGAATTCCAGATTCTCGATTGGCACTTTTCTCTGGCACATATGGTTCCTTTCTAGGTGTGTTACCTCACATCCCACATCCCTCATCACCCCGTCCCTGCCCCCACAAAGCACAATCCAGCCACAGGGTTGACGCAGCCTGTCACTGAAGGTCGCAGGGGCAGAGCACAGTAGAGAACTTAAACTTGACCATCGGAGGTCCCAGGCTTAGCACTTCCTCGGTCATTCCTGCCCTGGGAACTGGTCCTGTCTCCCAGAAGAGCCCAGCCTACTCTCTCATCTTCTCCTATCTCCCCCCATTTCCTGCTCACCACTGCCCCTCTCCTTCCCAGCTGCAAGTGAGTTCGAGGGACTGTGAATTGAGGGCCAGGTGGATTTTCCTCAGTTCACCTCTACTGGCTTTAAAATTCTCATCCAATCGCTTTTCTTCTATTTTAGCATGGCCTTATATCAACCTTAGTGTTTGATGCCATTAAAACTTTTCATCTCTGTTACTGACATTTAACAAGAAGTTGAAAATAGCTACATTCAAATGCCACTCTGAACAAAAATTCTGGGCTGTTTATCTACAAATTAATTATTTACTTGCTTATTTATGAAATATTTCATAGCATTTACTATGTGCCAGAGATAATTCTAAATACTTTACCAACATTACCTCATTTAATTTTCACTACCCACCCCATGATATAATGACCCCAATCCTTTTTGTCTGCACACAGATAAAATTTAGGTCAAACGATATAAATAATTTTGCATTTTGTTCTTATCAGGTTCATCTTGTGACCATATTCCCCATTTAAAAAATATTTTTCAAACACACGATTTTAATGGCACATGGCAAATTTGCACAATTTATTTTGAAGAATATTCTTTTATAAAAATCTTTGCATTCTTATTCTTCATATACTCAGTTTTTACCAAAGAAATTGTGGGGTCAAAAGGATAATGTTAGAACAACCCACTTTAGAAGGAGATGAAAATATCAGTTTCATGACATCTTCCCCCAGTCCCTGGTATTATTACTCAACTTCCTATAAATAGGATACATGAAAGGGAGCTTTCTGTTTGTGGGAATGAGGTACTTGTGTGTGTGTATGTGTGTGTGTGTGTGTGTGTGTGTGTGTGTGATAGTAAAGAAAGAAATACGAGAAGGTGTCAAAAAGATATACATGTTTTTAATAAGAAGTCCAGAGGTGACACAAGTTGCTGTAGCAACTGATACACGCTGTCAAGAGTTAAGTAAGAGAGAAAAATTATAGTTGATAAACAATATTTTAAGAACTTGTGCTTAAATTATTTAGGTGAGACATTATGCAACCTTGTGCAGTTAAACATCAGAAATTGTGAAAAACAGTTACCAGCAAAACTTGGTACCAGCATCTCTCCTTCATAAGGAAAACACACAATCCTATATTAAAATCAGTGACAGCAATCTTTTTTTTATCACTCATCATCTATCTATTTGTTCAACCCAGTTTTGGTACCTACTATTTACAAGCATTTACTATGTGCTGGAAATGAAGAGAAGATAAAGTCCTTGCTCCCAAGAGCTCACTATAAACAAAGGTATAAATAAAAAAGTACACTAGAAGATGGTAAGAGTTCTTCCAGAGATATCAACAAACCCATTAAGTAGGAAGTGACTAGCTCTGCCTGAGGAGTTAAAATAGGTTTGACCCCATGAGCATTTGATTTGGGTACTGAAGCATGAATAAGAATTTTTCATTCAGAGAAGGGGGAGGAAAGGGCTTTCCAGATAAAACAAAGAGCTTAGCCTCTGTTGCATAAGTCAGAATATATGAATTGCTGTGTCTTGCATGGGTTACAGGTATGTAACAAAAAACACTGATTTACTCTACCCATAGGTGGGCCAGGTGGGACCTGGGCAGCTAGCATCCCTGGGTGAGTCCCTCCAGCCCTGCATAGGCTCATGCCCCTCATTCCCACATGCTGTAGACATGCTATTTTCTACAATGCTGTGATGCAAAGAATGTTAGGAAGCACTGCCCCAGGTTGCTGAGAGATGACTGAGGTTTGTAAGGCTGGGAGTAATAATAAGATTTCACTGGAATTCTTAACAACTCTGACAGTGTGATGGCAGCCAGGAGTGGCGGGAGACTGACTGTCAGGAAGGAAGATGTAGGAGGTTACAACAGATTATACGTTCAGAGATAAGTCTCTGTCTCACCAGGTAAGGCCCCTCCCTTAGTAGGATCACACTGCTGCCCGAGGATATCAGGCTTGATCACGTAACTCCCTTTGATCAATGAAATATGAGTGGACTGACCCTTTACCCTTCCTTTGCCAGCAGAAGTTCTGAGAGCATATCAAAAGTTCACCATTACACAGTTTTCCCTCTATAAGAGGCCAACACATTCCAACAGAGTCCATCTGCAATGAAGAGGACGTGAAGCAGAGCTGTGGCTGACCCTCAAAGGTCATTGATGTGAACAAAACATAGATCTCTGTTGCTATAAACGACTGAGACCTGAGGGTTATTTGCTACAAATTAATCCAACGGATACAGAGGCTAACAAGCTTAGCCACACTAGAGAACATGAGTGCCTGAACTGACAACTAGTCCTCTTAGAGTCAGTAAATCAATCAGTGGAGCTTCTTACATGATCAAGTTGCAAGAGGAATATGCTGTTTTACAATGGCTTCCAATCAGGGGTATGAGGATCACGGGGCATCTTCTACAAGGAAGACATGTCCTGCCAGGGATGGACTGATCACATGCATTTGTGTTACTCCAAACTTACGTTCTGCAAATATTTAATCAGCATTTGTTTACTCTAAATGGGCAGTAGCTGATTTGCTAGCAGAGCTTATTGCCCGCTATCTTAAATCTGCGTGTGAACCACAAGCTGCAATCTGAATAATCTGTCTTTGCAACAATGTGTGGCAATCAGAAATAATGCACTGATGCTCGACCCATTCCATGGAGGAGTAACTTACCTTTTGGGTAAGGTCACTGGCTTCATTGATGTACCGATCTCGCTCCTTTTCCAGTTGAAAAATGATCTTTCTCTGCTTCTGAGCTTCCTCTTTGTAGTTTTGGATTTCTTCCTCCAGACTCCTCTTGGCTTGTTCATGGAGTTTTACCAGGTCTATCTGTTTCTGGGTTGCACTGACCGCCTTAAGCATATTCTGAAAATAAGGACAGCACCGAAAAATGTTTGTGGGTTTTCGGTTAAATTTACTTGTTGCCTAAATCCTAAAATAATTAGGAGCATTGTTTGGGAGATGAATAAAAATAATCATATTTTCTACAGATTACTAAGAGTGTGTTATGTTAATTTTGCACAGAGCATTATAGACACACTTAAAAAGGCACTAAAAGACAACATCCCTAGGAAGTGGGTGTATATTGCTCCCATATTAGGGGTAGGAGACTGAGAATGAGAAGATAAGCTACTTGCCTAGAAGTTCATGGGTTTCCCCAGTGGCTCAGTGGTAAAGAATCTGCCTGCAATACAGGAGGAGCAGGAGACACAGGTTCAATCCCTGGGTTGGGCACATCCCCTGGAGGGGGGCATGTTCACCCATTCTAGTATTCTTTCCTGGAGAACCCCATGAACAGAGGAGCCTGGCAGGCTACCATCCATAGGCTCACAAAGAGACAGACGTGACTGAACACATACACGCGCACACACAAGTCCACACAACGGGGGAGCGACCGAGCTAGGGCTTGAATCCCGAGCTGCTGCTGCTGCTGCTGCTGCTGCTGAGTCACTTCAGTCGTGTCCGACTCTGTGCGACCCCCTAGATGGAAGCCCACCAGACTCCCCCGTCCCTGGGATTCTCCAGGTCCGACTCTGTGCGACCCCCTAGATGGAAGCCCACCAGATTCCCCCATCCCTGGGATTCTCCAGGAAAGAACACTGGAGTGGGTTGCCATTTCCTTCTCCAGAATCCCAAGCTGGCTGACCCCAAAGCCAATCTCTATTCCAACTCTAGCCTTTCACTTGTGAAGTTAGAACAGCTGAACCTAATCATGTATCACAGGCTTTGACTACAAAATAAAATTAAAACCTTCGTATTAAAAATACAGATAGTCAGAATTAACATATGATCCAACAACATCACTTCTGGCTATCTACTCAAAAGAACTGAAACAGGTGTTCAAACAAACACTTGTACATGAACATTCACAGCAGCACTATTTATAAAAGCCCAAAGGGGAAAACAACCGAAATGTTCATCAACTGGATGAATAAATAAACAAAATGTGCTATATCCATACAGTGGAATACTACTCATCCATAAAAAGGAATGAAGTAGACACTATGACATGGTTGAAGCTTGAAAATATTATCCTGAGTGAAAGATGTCAGACATAAGAAGTCACATACGGTATGACTCCAGTTATATAAATATCCAGAATGGTCAAATCCACAGAAACAGAAAGCAGATGAGTAACTTCCAAGGATGGGAGGAAGGGAAAGTGGGGTGTGACTGCCTGACAGGTACAAGGTTTCCTTTTGGGTGATGAAAATGTTCTGGAACTAGATTCATGATGTTCTACACAACATTGTGAATGTACAAAATGTCACTAATGGCAAATTTTGTTTTCTGTGTATTTTACTACATTAAAAAAGAATTAACCTGGTTTAAAAAAAAAAAAACACAGATGCTCACATCCCAACTCCAGAGATTCTGTGGACCTGGGCTGGGACTCTGGCACCTACATTTTGGGCGGGGTGGGGGGGTGGGAGGAAGCTGCTCTGGTGGTTTCTGATGTTACTACAATGGAAGTGCTTTGGTTTGGCTGCGCAAGAAGTCAGGTTGCTCCTCTGGNATAATAAGTGCAGGTGAACAGCAGAAGCCTCGTCATTGCTGTTCCGTGGCCAAGTCGGGTCCGACTCAGCCTCCTTCATGGTCCAGCTCTCACATCCATGCATGACTCCTGGAAAAACCATAGCTTTCACTCTATAGGCCTTTGTCAGCAAGGTGACGTCTCTGCTTTTTGATACACTGTATAGGCTGTCTCTTATACACATCTTGGGAGGAAGCTGCTCTGGTGGTTTCTGATGTTACTACAATGGAAGTGCTTTGGTTTGGCTGCGCAAGAAGTCAGGTTGCTCCTCTGGAACACAGAATTAATACAGTACAACTCTGCAGCCATGCTCATGATGGACCACAGCATGTCTGCTTCTAGAGCCACAGCTGAATGGACCCAGCGACTTCCGAAATAGAGCCTCTAGATTTTTGTAACTCAGTAGAAGATGTAAACTCAGGAGCTGTTTATTGGTGATAGCCTTTTTCTGCCATTTGGACAGAGAAACAGAGAGAGACAGAGGATTTCACTGAAAGACAGAAATGAAGCTATGACTCAGCTGGAAGTCTAGTGGGGGAGGGGGAGGGCCTTCTGTGCATCCCAAGAGTGAAAGGCCAGGTTTTCATCATTCCTGAGGCCTAGATGTATCCTTAGGTTCTATGTTGCTGTTTAGTTGCTAACTCATGTCTGACTCTTTGTGAACTCACGGACTGTAGCCTGCCAGGTTCCTCTATCCACGGGATATTCCAGGCAAGAATACTGGAGAGGGTTGCCATTTCCTTCTCCAGGGGATCCTCCCAACCCAGGGATCAAACCCATATCTCCTACACTGGCAGGTGAGTTCCTTACGACTGAGCCACCTGGACGGCCCCCCGGGTTCCATGAGGCACTTCCCAAATCCCTTCCCAAATCTCTAACCAATACAGACCTGCAGTCAGGACTGAAAACCACTGGAATATAAATTGGTTTAAAAAAAAAAAGGACATGAAACCTTGGTCGGATGACAACATAGAAAAATGGAAAAGGTCAACTTTACTTTCAAGTACTGAATTAAACATTTGCTCTATGAAAGATAAAGTCCCTTCAACACGACACTGAGAGAACCAAATATATGAACATTGCTGCCTGTCAGAACTATGTCACTCATTCATTCAATGAAGGTGGCGTTCCAAGTCAGTGAGAAAAGGATGTATTATCAACAAAGGTTGACTGCACACCTGCAGAGGAACAGGCGCTCTGCCAGGCACTAAGGATGCAATGGCTGGGAAAGACAAAATAAGCTTAAAAAGTACCTGCCCTCAAGACGAAGCTGAGGTAGTCAAATTAAACAAATAAGTGTAAAATTAAAGTGTTAGGTGTCCTATTGTGGCAGAAAATCCAAAGGCGGTTTACCAGAACATACAAAATGTAAATGGATTAAATGCTGTATATGTTACAAAAAAAATTTTTTTAATCTAACTCCAACAATAGTATTTATATTATTATTTTTATTATATTATTTATATATTTATGTTATTTATAAATTTATGGAATAAAGGCACAGTTCTAGGATTATGCAAAAAAAAAAAATTAATGACTTTCTGAAGGAGTGCTCANTATTATATTATTTATATATTTATGTTATTTATAAATTTATGGAATAAAGGCACAGTTCTAGGATTATGCAAAAAAAAAAAATTAATGACTTTCTGAAGGAGTGCTCAGCATGTAAAGATACTTAATCTTCTACTCTTCTCTAATATTCCCTAAATAGTCTGCTCTAAGCTACAGGATAATCTACTTTGTTAACACTTATTCATTTCTGGGAAACCTAAAGAAATATTAAAGTAATAAATATTAAAGTAATAAAAAATTGAAATGAATGAATATAGGCTGTGTCTACTTTGATCAGATGAAGCTCTCCTGACCAAAAGCCAGCAAGCTGTCTACACCTGGCACATCCCTTCATGCTTCATTCTCCCTGGAGGGAATTCTTGAGCAGGAACACGTAGCCTAGACCTGTGAATGTAGTGAATCCCCTCAGAGTGACTGTCAATGGAGGTAATCCTCCAGAAGGGGCCAGGAGAGGAAAGGGGGGTCGGGGCGGGGTCTGTAAGCTTCAAGCTCCCCCCAGCCTCTCCCTCAGCTTTGGACCATATTGGGCTCAAAGACTAGGAGGAATAAACACCAGAAGCAGAAACCAAGGCCTCCAACACTCCGGAAAAGATGGAGGAAAGGTTAGAGACTCTTGGTATGGCCAACTGGCCATCCTTTAAACACCTAAAAGCTAATTAGAACTCATTTGTATTTTCCGGATTGGCACAACATTGCAAATTATAGATATTAAAATCAGAAATCTCGATCAACTGCTTAGATGCCAAATAAGACACCAGCAATAGGAACAGAAACCACAAGACTCTCTGAAATCCCCTGCTAGTTTATACGATAATTCTTCAAAGTGCCTTTGTGCTCACAGGTGATACTGTGGTTTCAGTTCACAGCCAGTGAACGTGGATGTAGACGGCTGCATAGAGGACAATTGAGCACTATTATTAGTTTTAATCTAGCTTTGTTTGGCTCAGAGTTTTCTTTCCCCTGCAACCAGTTATAGGCAGATATTATAGCACTAAAGAAAGACATTTATTCACCAGTGTTACTGTAACAAACGCACCTTATTCAATATGTCCCTTTCTCTCAGAAGCTCATCCATTGCTTTCTTATCAAGTTCTGCTTGTTTCTTTGAGGCTTCCACCTCTAAATCACCAGAGAGAAAAACAATAATAAATATAAAGAGAGCCTGCCAAGACAGAATCTGCCAAAGTGACATGAAAACTGCTTTATATATTTATCTGTAGCTATAAAACTGCTTTCTGTTGAGTGGTACATGATCTTCATTATAACTCAGGTAAGTCTTCCCATCCCACTAAAGAGATGGAAACTGAGGCTCAGAGACCCATACAGCAAGGGTCTGCACCCAAGAGGTGACAGGGCTAAGGTTGGGAGTTTGGTCTTTCTACTCCAAAAAGTCCTAGTTATTTAGTCCTTTTAAGTTGTGTCCGACTCTTTTGTGACCCCATGGACTGTAGCCCTCCAGGCTCCTCCAGACATAGGATTTCCGAGGCAAGAATACTGGAGTAGGTTGCCACTTCCTTCTCCAGGGGATCTTCCTGACCCAGGGATCAAACCCATGTCTCCTTCACTGGCAGGCAGATTCTTTACCACTTTGATGCTAGGGAAGCCCCAAAAGTCCTTGCTCTCCTGAAATATTTTTTATTATACAAGTAATTAGAAACACAGGAAGAAATTGGAAAATGAACCATTTCAAAAAATAAACTAAAGGGAAATTTTTTTTTTTTAATCAGAATCTAGGAGGGGACATATGTATACCTGTGGCTGACTCATGCTAATATTTGGCAGAAACCAACACAACACAATACTGTAAAGCAATTATCCTTCAATTAAAAAAAATTTATTTTAAAAAATCAGAATCTACTTAAGATTTTGATGTGTCTCTTTCCTGACATTTTCCTATGCAAATACATGTGTGTATATAATAAATATATTTATACAGCACATACACCAAGATGGAGCCATAACACGCACACAGTCTTGTAACTTGCTTTTATAAGTAACCAACATAAATAAATACCTCTCTATAATATAAATGTGCATCTGCATCAGAATGTTTAGAGACTTCATATTTCACTGTATAAAAATGTTTATTAAGCCAATCCTTATCTTAACATTTAAATTGCTTCTTTTTATTTTTTGTTTTGCAATTACAAGCAATAATCTTACGAAAGTTCCTGCTCATTTGGTCATCTAGGAGAGGAAGTCCTTGAATCAAAAGTGATTTTCTTTTTAAAGACCTTTTTCTCCAGCTGCCGAATTTCTCTCCAAAAATTAATAGCAGTTTAAATCCACACCCAAACTAGAACTGTTATTACCATCCTCCTTGATCTTTGACAACCTGATAGCATTTCCTAAACCAGTATGTCTATATTTAATTCACATCTCTTTGACTGGTAGTGAGGTTGACTACTTTCTCATGGTTCACGATCAATTATTTGTTTCCTGTTTTTCAAATTGCCCACACTAGCCCTCTGCCCATTTTTCTCATGAATTATTTACCTTTCTGCGAATTTGAAAGAGCACCTTATATATATTAGTAATGACGATACTAACTCTTCAGCAATATTTTAGTCAATTTGTCTTCTTATACAGAGTCTTTTGGGGCATCTCTGGTGGCTCAGTGGTAAAGAATCTACTGCCAATGCAAGAGACACAGGTTCAATCCCTGGGTCGAGAGGATCCCTTGGAGAAGGAAATGGCAACCCACTCCAGTATTCTTGCCTGAGAAACCCCACGGACAGAGGAGTCTCGCAGGCTACAATCCATGGAGTCACAAAAGAGTCGGGCACGACTTAGCAAGGAAACAGCAATAGAGTCTTTTGTCGCTAAAAAAAAAAAACAACAACAACAAATAGTTTTAATTTCATTAAATCTCTCCATCTTCATGTTTGGGAGTTCGTGTAAAAAAAAAATTTAAATAAATAAATAAATAAATAAATACCAAAAAAATAAAAAAATAAAAGGAATCTAAGATTATATAGTCTGGGAAAAAAAATAATAATAAATCTCTCCATCTTGGCTTTACTGTTCCTACATTTGACCTTTTTTCCCAAAAAAGTAGTTTATTGTCTTACTATCAATAATCCATACTGCACACTGGTATGAAACAACACCTTTATCTTAGATGATAATCATGAGTCTTTTTGTAGCCTTTCCAGTCCTTTCCATTGATCTGTTTATTCACATGTTTTCACTAAACTATTTGATTACTAAAGCTTTATAATACATTTAAACACCCGGTAAAGGCTAATGCTCCCTTCTCACTCTTCTTTTGCAGAATTTTATGGCTATTGTCACCTGTTTATTCTTCTGGAGGAACCCTAGAATCAGTTTTGAAGTCCCAAGCAACATAACTCTCTGAAATTTTTATTGGAAATATTAAGTGTGCAGATTAATTTGGACAGATTTATATCTATACCATATTGAGTTTTCTCATCCAGGAACTTGGTGTATTGGCCCATTTTTCAAGTCTTCCTTTATACCCCTCAAAAGAATTCTGTAGTGTTTTATATATAGATCTTACATATATTTTGGTAACTTTATTCATAGATATTTTATTACTTTAGTTGCTATTGTGAAAGGGGGATCTTCCATCATACATTGTAACTGATTCTTTGTAGGAAAGAAAGCCACTGATATCTATATATTTGCCACTTCCTTCTCCAGGGGATCTTCCTGACCCAGGGATCAAACCCATGTCTCCTTCACTGGCAGGCAGATTCTTTACCACTTTGATGCTAGGGAAGCCCCAAAAGTCCTTGCTCTCCTGAAATATTTTTTATTATACAAGTAATTAGAAACACAGGAAGAAATTGGAAAATGAACCATTTCAAAAAATAAACTAAAGGGAAATTTTTTTTTTTTAATCAGAATCTAGGAGGGGACATATGTATACCTGTGGCTGACTCATGCTAATATTTGGCAGAAACCAACACAACACAATACTGTAAAGCAATTATCCTTCAATTAAAAAAAATTTATTTTAAAAAATCAGAATCTACTTAAGATTTTGATGTGTCTCTTTCCTGACATTTTCCTATGCAAATACATGTGTGTATATAATAAATATATTTATACAGCACATACACCAAGATGGAGCCATAACACACACACAGTCTTGTAACTTGCTTTTATAAGTAACCAACATAAATAAATACCTCTCTATAATATAAATGTGCATCTGCATCAGAATGTTTAGAGACTTCATATTTCACTGTATAAAAATGTTTATTAAGCCAATCCTTATCTTAACATTTAAATTGCTTCTTTTTATTTTTTGTTTTGCAATTACAAGCAATAATCTTACGAAAGTTCCTGCTCATTTGGTCATCTAGGAGAGGAAGTCCTTGAATCAAAAGTGATTTTCTTTTTAAAGACCTTTTTCTCCAGCTGCCGAATTTCTCTCCAAAAATTAATAGCAGTTTAAATCCACACCCAAACTAGAACTGTTATTACCATCCTCCTTGATCTTTGACAACCTGATAGCATTTCCTAAACCAGTATGTCTATATTTAATTCACATCTCTTTGACTGGTAGTGAGGTTGACTACTTTCTCATGGTTCACGATCAATTATTTGTTTCCTGTTTTTCAAATTGCCCACACTAGCCCTCTGCCCATTTTTCTCATGAATTATTTACCTTTCTGCGAATTTGAAAGAGCACCTTATATATATTAGTAATGACGATACTAACTCTTCAGCAATATTTTAGTCAATTTGTCTTCTTATACAGAGTCTTTTGGGGCATCTCTGGTGGCTCAGTGGTAAAGAATCTACTGCCAATGCAAGAGACACAGGTTCAATCCCTGGGTCGAGAGGATCCCTTGGAGAAGGAAATGGCAACCCACTCCAGTATTCTTGCCTGAGAAACCCCACGGACAGAGGAGTCTCGCAGGCTACAATCCATGGAGTCACAAAAGAGTCGGGCACGACTTAGCAAGGAAACAGCAATAGAGTCTTTTGTCGCTAAAAAAAAAAAACAACAACAACAAATAGTTTTAATTTCATTAAATCTCTCCATCTTCATGTTTGGGAGTTCGTGTAAAAAAAAAATTTAAATAAATAAATAAATAAATAAATACCAAAAAAATAAAAAAATAAAAGGAATCTAAGATTATATAGTCTGGGAAAAAAAATAATAATAAATCTCTCCATCTTGGCTTTACTGTTCCTACATTTGACCTTTTTTCCCAAAAAAGTAGTTTATTGTCTTACTATCAATAATCCATACTGCACACTGGTATGAAACAACACCTTTATCTTAGATGATAATCATGAGTCTTTTTGTAGCCTTTCCAGTCCTTTCCATTGATCTGTTTATTCACATGTTTTCACTAAACTATTTGATTACTAAAGCTTTATAATACATTTAAACACCCGGTAAAGGCTAATGCTCCCTTCTCACTCTTCTTTTGCAGAATTTTATGGCTATTGTCACCTGTTTATTCTTCTGGAGGAACCCTAGAATCAGTTTTGAAGTCCCAAGCAACATAACTCTCTGAAATTTTTATTGGAAATATTAAGTGTGCAGATTAATTTGGACAGATTTATATCTATACCATATTGAGTTTTCTCATCCAGGAACTTGGTGTATTGGCCCATTTTTCAAGTCTTCCTTTATACCCCTCAAAAGAATTCTGTAGTGTTTTATATATAGATCTTACATATATTTTGGTAACTTTATTCATAGATATTTTATTACTTTAGTTGCTATTGTGAAAGGGGGATCTTCCATCATACATTGTAACTGATTCTTTGTAGGAAAGAAAGCCACTGATATCTATATATTTCTTTTATAACCTGCCACCCTGTTGAACTCCTGTTAGTTCTGGCAATTTTTCAGTTCGCTTCTTGGATTTTGTGGCAGGAAATCATAACATATGGGGGCCTCGTGCTCCTAACCATTATGTGCAATGTCACCGTCTGATACGGCACATCAAAAGGAAGTGCTCCCTAAGAAGAAATAATGATGCTAACGAGGTCTACAAAATAACCAGAAGAGAGAGCACGATGACTTCTTTAAATATGATTTAAGAATGAAGAACTGGGGTCAATACTTAATGGCGAAATTTTTTCTGCAGGCAGCTTAACACTATTGCCTGCAAAAATACAGAAATTTTAATATGGGAATGCTTTTGAAATTCACTAAGCCAATCACAAAATGTGCTCTGCCAGTTCTACCTTTGTGTGTGTGTGTGTATCTGTCACTGAAGATACTAGATTATAAACTCATGCTGCACTATAAGCATCCTGAGGGCAGGAAGCTCCAGGAACTCAATGCCTGACTTAATGCCTGCACACAGTCTGGACTCAATTTATTGAATGAGTACATAAATGGAGAAGTGATCAATATCAACTGCAACTGTGCCTCAGTAAAAGATTGTTTCCGATGTCTTAGAAGGAAATATATTGGCACTTCTCAAAGACTTTAGTGAGACATATTCCTAATAATCTTATCTAGAGATCTAGATTTTGCTTAACTTTTAGGGAGGCAATGTACATGTTTATGCTTCTGTGTATGTCATCTCAGTCAGTGAGTTATGGCTGAGTTCAGTGAGGTGTTCCTGCCTCACATTTTCTGGTGCAGTCAGAAGTCAAATCCCAATCCCTCTGTCTCCAAGTCTCTGACCTGTTTCTACCACACCATATTTAACTAGTATATACCATATTTTTAATTATATTATTTTTCAGGAGGGGATAGCATTCTCTCATTACTTTTATAAGCAGTAATATACCTGGATAATAATAGATGACATTTAGTAAGCACTTACTACGTGCTAGGCACTGTCCTTTCAATATTAGCCATTTCATCCCCAAAAACTAAATGAGAAGGAGGTGGGATCTGAACTGAGGCACACCTGACTTCAGGGTCTGTATCCTTAACGACGTTTCTATACTACCTGGCCTCCTGTGGCACTTAAATTTTCCTTCCACAGGTCAAAGTGATAGTTGGGTAGAATAGGGATTTGCCATATGGTAAGAGGAAAGGAGCTGGAAGCCATTTATTTTTGTCTTGCTGATTCTGGGTACACTATTGTCTCATATACTGCTCATGGGGAATATTCAAGTTTCATTTTTCCTGCATCTTCTGTGAAAAAGAAAACTGAAGGAAAGATTATGCAGAACCCAGACTTAAGAGTATACGTGTGTGCTAAGTCACTTCAGTAGAGTCCTACTCTTTGTGACCCTATGGACCACAGCCAGCCAGGGTCCTCTGTCCACGGGATTCTCCAGGGAAGAATACTGAAATGTGTTGCCCTTTGCTCATGCAGGGGATCTTCCCAACCCAGGGATCAAACCAGTGTCTCTTAAGTCTCCTGCTGTTACTTACTTCATTGACAAATACTGAGGAATACTTTGGGTTCAGTATAATCCACTGAAGAGTTTTTTAAGGTAAGAAAGTTCAAGGTATACAAAATGATGTCTCCTCCATATTATTTACTTACTAGTTTCAATGTTGCTTCACTGAATTCATTTTGCATGGTTTGTGCTTACACACATGGAGTTGTCAAAAGACATAAGTCACCAATGAAATTGCATATAATCTAATAAAAACAAAACACAAAATGATTCTTGGTTTACCTCTCTCTAGTCCCAAGATCTGATTTTTCAGGGTTTCCTTGTGCTGTTCCACTTCTCCCTTTTGATCTTCAATCTGGCGCAATTTCTTATGGATTTGTTCTCTGATTTTGTTGAGCTTCCCGATGTCAAGGCGCATCTGATGGACTTCTTCCTCTTTGGCCTATAATCAGTGAGAGAGGATTACCAGGGATACTTGGTCAGTAAAGGATCGGTGACTGGATGATGGTAAACTCAGAATTAATAGAAGAACATTCTTTCTAGGTCAGTGCAGAATTATTTTGTGGAATTAAATCAAAACACACACTGTGTAGTTTTTGAGAGAAATTGAAAAACTCTAACCTCTGAATAAAATATATGGTTAAATAAGCTAAAAACAATGAAAAAGACACCTGATGTCTCAAGATACCATTGAATCGTTGAATCAAATAATATAAGAATGCTGAGCTGTATGCATCATAAATGTGTGAAATTTGTGTACAAATGTTGTATTGATTACCAACTTTCAGACTCACAAAGTGACCTCTCTTGTAGGTTATTAACATGCTGTAAAATATTGGTCTTTTGGATCCACACTGCCACTGTCGGAACAACTAGATACAATAGAAAAGTCACTATCCTCTTCCTCAGAGTACATCAGTCTTGTTGTTGTTCAGTAGCTCAGTCATGTCTGACACTTTGCAACCTCATGGACTGCAGCATCCCAGGCTTCCCTGTCCTTCACTATTTCCCAGAGTTTGCTCAAACTCATGTCCATTGAGTTAGTGGTGCCATCCAACTATCTCATCCTCCGTCATCCCCTTCTCCTGCCTTCAATCTTTCCCAGCATCAGGGTATTTTCCAATGAGTCAGCTCTTCGCATCAGGTGACTACTTGGCAAAGTACTGGAGCTTCAGCTTCAGTATCAGTCCTTCCAATGAGTGTTCAGGGTTGATTTTCTTTCAGATTGACTGGTTTGATCTCCTTGCTCTCCAAAGGACTCTGAAATCATCACACTCTGAAAGCATCAATTCTTCAGCACTCAGCCTTTTTTATTGTCCACCTCTTACATCCTTACATAACTGCTGGAAAAACCACAGCTTTGACTAGATGGACCTTTGTTAGCAAAGTAATGTCTCTGCTTTTTAACACACTGTCTAGGTCTGTCATAGCTTTTCTTCCAAGGAGCAAGCATCTTTTAATTTCATGGCTGCAGTCACCATCTGCAGTGATTTTGGAGCCCAGGAAAATAGTCTGTCCCTGTTTCCATTGTTTCCCCATCTATTACCATGAAGTGATGGGACTGGATGCCATGATCTTCGTTTTTTCAAATGTTGATTGTCTAGGTCTGTCATAGCTTTTCTTCCAAGGAGCAAGCATCTTTTAATTTCATGGCTGCAGTCACCATCTGCAGTGATTTTGGAGCCCAGGAAAATAGTCTGTCCCTGTTTCCATTGTTTCCCCATCTATTACCATGAAGTGATGGGACTGGATGCCATGATCTTCGTTTTTTCAAATGTTGATTTTTAAGCCAGCTTTTTCACTCTCCTCTTTAACCTTCATCAAGAGGCTCTTTAGTTCAGCTTTGCTTTCTGCCATAAGGGTGGTGTCATCTGCATATCTGAGGTTATTGATATTTCTCCTGGCAATCTTGATTCCAGCTTGTGCTTCATTCAGCCTGGCATTTTGTATGATGTACTCTGCATATAAGTTAAATAAGCAGGGTGACAATATACAGCCTTAACATAATCCTTTTCCAATTGGAACCAGTCCCTTGTTCCATGTCTGGTTCTAACTGTTGTTTCTTGACCTGCATACAGGTTTCTCAGGAAGCAGGCTTGATGTCTTTAAGGATTTTCCACAGTTTGTTGTGATCCATATAGTCAAAGGCTTTAGCATAATCAATGAAACAGAAGTAGATGTTTTTCTGGAATTCTTGTGCTTTTTCTATGATTCATTGGATTTTGGCAGTTTGATTCAGATGATTATCCTATCTACTACTGTAGGCAAAAATCCCTTAGAAGAAATGGAGTAGCCCTCATAGTCAACAAAAGAGTCTGAAATGCAATACTTGAATGCAGTCTCAAAAATGACAGGATGATCTCAGTTCCTTTCCAAAGCAAACCATTCAACATCACAGGAATCCAAGCCTATGCCCTAACCACTAATACCAAAGAAGCTGAAGTTGAACAATTAAATGAAGACCTACAAGACTTTCTAGAACTAACACCAATAAAAAGATGTCCTTTTCATCATAGGGGACTAGAATGCAAAAGTAGGAAGTCAAGAGATACCTGGAGTAACAGGCAAGTTTGGCCTTGGCGTACAGCATGAAGCAGGCCAAAGGCTAACAGTTTTGCCAAGAGAATGCACTGGTCATAGCAAACACTCTCTTCCAACAACACAAGACAACTCTACACATGGATATCACCAGATGGTAAATACCAAAATCAGATTGATTATATTCTTTGTAGCCAAAGATGGAGAAGCTTTATACAGTCAGCAAAAACAAGACCAGGAGCTGACTGTGGCTCAGCTCATGAACTCCTTATTACAAATTCAGACTTAAATGGAAGAAAGTAGGGAAAACCACTAGGCCATTCAGGTATGATCTAAATCAAATCCCTTATGATTATACAGTGGAAGTGACAAATAGATTCAAAGAATTAGACCTGATAGACAGAGTGCCTGTAGAACTATGGACAGAGGCTTATAACACAGCACAGGAGGTGAGATCAAAACCATCCCCCAGAAAAAAAAATGCAAAAAGGCAAAATGGTTGTCTGAGGAGGCCTTACAAATAGCTGTGAAAAGAAGAGAAATGAAAGGCAAAGGAGAAAAGGAAAGATACACTCTGAATACAGAATTCCAAAGAACAGTAAGGAGGATAAGAAAGTCTTTTTAAGTGAACAATTTCAGAGAAATAGAGGAAAATGATATAATGGGAAAGACTAGAGATCGCTTCAAGAAAATTAGAGATTCCAAGGAAATATTACATGCAAAGACGGACACAATAAAGGACAGGAATGGTGTGGACCTATCAGAAGCAGAAGATATTAAGAAGAGGTGGCAAGAATACACAGAAGAACTACGCAAAAAAGATCTTCACGACCCAGATAATCACGATGGTATGATCATTCACCTAGAACCAGACAGCCTAGAGTATGAAGTCAAGCGGTCCTAAGGAAGTGTCACTACGAACAAAGCTAGTGGAGACAATGGAATTCCAGTTGAGCTATTTCAAATCCTAAAAGATGAAGCTGTGAAAGTACTGCACTCAGTATGCCAGCAAATTTATAAAACTCAGCAGTGGCCACTGGACTGGAAAACATCAGTTTCCATTCCAATCCCAAAGAGGGGCAATGCCAAAGAATGTTCAAACTACTGCACAATTGCACTCATTTCACATGCTAGTAAAGTAATGCCCAAAATCCTTCAAGCTTGGCTTCAACAGTATGTGAATTGAGAACTTCCAAATGTACAAGCTGGATTTAGAAAAGGCAGAGGAACCAGACATCAAATTGTCAACATCTGTTGGATCATAAAAAACCAAGAGAATTCCAGGAAAACATCTACTTCTGCAGAATATGTTAGTCTATGACTGTCCATGTGGACAGGAGGACAGGGTCGCATTAATGAGCAAGTCTACAGGATATCAAAAGGTATCAAAATGACAAAGTAAAGCACCAGATTTTTGTCTCTGAACTTCAAGTTTTATGAATCTTTTTAAAAATTTGCCATTCTTAGAAACTAGTTGATTTTCTGCAAATAAAGAGTAGCAATTATCCCCAGTTTTGACAATGAAGAGACTGTACTTAGCTGGGCATATTATGCTCAGAGCACTGCTAGAAACAGAATCCCAGAGGTTTAGGATCTGATAACAAAATACTCCATCTTTCAAGGTGCCCCATGCACATTACCAAAGGAGAGAATTATTGACTTAAGCACTTTTACTTTAATTTCACCTTAAGGGCTAATACATTATTTTGCCTTTGGTAGTCATTTCATTTCTGCTTTAACTTGGAGCATTCTCATAAAGAACAGTGAGTCAAGCCTTTCTGGACTGCTTAAATGTTCCTCAGCCTCAGATCCTGTGGGGTCCAAATTAGTTCATCTAAGATCCCTTTCAATTAAAAAATAAAATGTTCTAATTCAGTAGTTATTAATCTAGACCGCATAGTGATACTTCAGAAAAATTCTGTAAATTTCTAAGACTACATGCAAAATAATATATAAGATGTACAAATATTAGTAAGTGTGTATAGGTATGTATGTGTGTATGCATGCACACACATGCTTTTATCAGATTCCCAAAAGGGGCTGTGACACAAAAACTGTTAAGATTTACTACTCGAATCAATGTATTTTTGTGATTAGTCATTGCCCAGTATTCTAACAATACTAGAATAAGGTTTATGATTTTTCAGAACTGCTGATAAACATAATGCCACTCTGCTAAGCATGTAGGCAGACAATACGTATCCAAGTATAAAACGGTTATCCAAACTTAATTTGCAAACACTCTTCAGTAAAGGGAGACCATTCCTGAAATTTGCACTGGACAGAAGTGAAAATCATGATTCTGCAGTCCTAAGAGTAGACACCAAACAGTACCAGTCCATCCCCCACCCCTCCCGTTCCATACAAACAGTAAAATATCATCTGACTTCTTTGTCCCTCACATGTGTAAATGGTTTCCAGCTCTGGGCAGCTGGTTACTTGCAAGGCTGAACTACAGAAATGAACATCTGAGCTCGCTTTGGAAAATATCTGCATAATCATATGACCAAGAATCAGTTTTGCAATGTTATAAGAATGGACGTTATTATATTAAACTGCTTCTGGGCATAAAGCAGTCACTGTAGGTTTACACCTGCCTCTGATGGACCAACGCTAATGCAGGTTATGCAACCAAGAGCTCCCAACAGCATCAATCAACCTGTATTTCAACTACGAGGGAATGAAAAAGGGCGTGCCAAAGGAGCAGATATGTCGCCCAGTGTTTACTTTGAGCTCCAACGCCTTCTGCTGGTTTTCTTGGGAAAGCTGCTCACAGACCAAACTGTGCTGGTCATTCTCCTGCTGAAGTTTAGCATTTCTCATCTGAAACTGCTCCAGCTCCTTTGCGGCTCTCTCATTGAGTATCTGAAACATGCAGAACAAGCTGGTTAATGCTTTTACAGGGGCTGCATACCCACACAGGAGGCCAGAAGACTTCCTTGGACAGGCAAAGCAGCCACTCACTTTTTCATCTTTGCAGAAATGGTTCTCACTCCCCAGTGAAAGCACAAATGCACTCAAATATGATGACTGTTAAATGGCTGAGGGAAATGATGCCTTCTAATGAATAACACAGAGAGCATAATTTTTTTTTTTTTCTTTTCTGGGAGCCTTGGGAAGCCTTGTTCACAGGTGGTGGATAAATATTTTAATGCCTGTTTGCCATTTGGCAGGCTTCGCAAACGCAACAATTGCTATAATCATTGCAAATGAGCTAGAGATTCAAGCAGGCTTTATCGGCTATGGGGCTCAGAAGCTACAACTTCAGAAGCAAATCCTGCATTAACATGCCTATGATATTTTTGTGAACAGAACCTTTCACTAAACACCAACACAAGAGACAATTCTCCTTAATCCAACTTAAGTCAAAACTGTAGAACAGTAGTGGAATAATTTATAACTGCCTGACTTCAGAGTCAGTTTACTTTCCTCTTCCTTACTTTGACTATCCTAAGAAGATATGGTTTCATAAATACATATTTATAAACACACATATTTTGGGAGGTCATTTCTATTGGGAAAATACTGGAGAGATGAAGAGATATCAAAAAGGTTAAAGGGGGGAAAGAGGAGGAAGATAGTTTAGAAAACACTTATTCCAATAACTTCCACTCAAGCAAAAGTTAAACACAGAAAGAATCCATCCAACTTCCCATCAATAAGGGCTAAATAAGCTTTTCCATGGGTCCTGACTATTGTTTTATGAAGACCAAAAACCTCTCAAAGAAAGGTTTTCATGCTCAAAGAAAGCCTCATATTTTTCTCATGTATATGCACATCATATATTATTTACTTGATTTCTGGCTTTATGTAAAATTAATAAAGCAACTGACAAATGAATATGCTCTAATATCTAATTTTTTAAGTAGAAAAATGCTGGATGGCTTGAAAAATAGTTTGGAAACTTCTGAAAAGAACATACTTTCAAGAAATGACTTTTTTCAATTACATGAATTGGTTCTTTAAGAAATTAGAAAAGACAGATTAGTATTTGTGTTACCTTAAACTGTTACTAGAGAGGAAATGGTAGAAAAGTATATTTAGAACCCATAAAGACTGTGTGTGGTTTTCCAAACTTGAAACTTAAAAATAGGCATGTTAAAAATAAGTCATGTTATATTTACAAGCTGGAATGCTCTGTCCAATAGAACTTTCTGCAATGAACTAAATGTTCCCTGTTCTGCGTATCTACTGGCTATGAGCACTTGAAATGGTGCGACTGAGGATCCGAATTTTTTATTTGATTTGATTTTAAATAATTTAGATGTAAATAGCCATATGTGGTTAGCTACCACATTAGACAGTCTGGTTCTATAACAGTGGCAATAACATAAATGAATCTCACAAATACGATATGAAGAGAAAGACACAAGACACCAGAGTCCTTCCTGTATGATTTCCTTTCTGTAAAGTACAGAAGCAGGCAAAACTAATGTCTGCTCAGAACTCGGAAGAGAGCTGACCTTTGTGGGAGAGAGTGACTGGGAGGGGCACAAAACGAGCAGGCTCCTGCAGTGCTGTTTCTCCCAGGCTGGATACAGGTGACCAAGATGTGTTCAAGGGCAGAAAATTCACCAAGCTGTACACCTGTGACTTATACACTTTTCTATGTGTTGTGTTACACATCAGTAAAACGGTAAAAAGAGATTAACCTGTTGGAGTATGGAGGGGTGGGGTGGAGAGGGCATAGGACAAGGGAGGACATCTCGACCATCAGTCATTCAAAGACCAAACAGTGCTACGTGTGTGTTACCAACATCCATCAACACCCAGAGTGAAGGGATTTGCTGCTTTCCAGAGGAAGTTCAGGAATCACCTTTGGCCAGGCCGCACGGCGCAGCCCTGCCCAGCCCACCTTCTGCTCTTTCAGCTGCTGCTCCAGCCTCTGAAGTTCCTCCTTGCTCTTCTGCACGTACTGCTGCAGCGCCTTGATTTCCGTCTGCCTGCTGTCCATGTCCGTCTGAATCTGCCTGAGCTCCTTCTCTAGTTTTTCTTTCTTCCGGGTCTCCCGTGAAGCCTCGTTCTGACGTTGCTGGATTTCTTGTTGGAACTACGGGCATAGAAAGGAGCAGGCGGGGAAGAGATGAGCCCCTCTCTAGGACAAGTGTCAACAAGCTGAGCTTCTCCCTCTCTCGGATATTTCCAGGGCAGGGATATTTTAGGAGTATTTCTCCTGTAGGAGAGTCATCTTTGAACCCCAGTTTTCAAACTTTTCATGAATATTCCATATTGTTTTTCAGAGCCTCGGCACCAAATGTATACCCTGATGGTAGGAACAAATCCACAAAGGTATAAAGTCCAGTTAAATATGGAAGCCTAGAGTTCTAGGGAGGTTAAACATGGAAAAGAATTCACCCAACTCTCCATCGACAGAAACAAAATAAAATGTAGCCAGCTATCCTAAATATGAAACTGTGTTTTCCATGAGTCCTGGATATTGCTAAACACAGTACTGTATAGTTTTATCATGATGGCCAAGTTCTATGAAAAGTCATTATCTTATCTCACACCCCAAGGAGTCTCCTGTTATTCTCCTGAAGCTTGCACTTGCGTACTATCTATTTGACCTCTGGCTTTATAGCAAAGTGTACGGAAGGATTCAGCTAGGTGGCTTCCTCACAAAGGAGAAAGGCCAGGGGAACTGCTTCCACCATCCCCAGAGGCAGGGCATCCTGGCTGTCACAGAGGACGCCTTCTTGGGCCAGAAATGTAAGCAGTACCCTGTCTTGGTGACTTCTCAGGCAAAGACTATTGAGAAGAATGACTCAAGAAAAACTGCTCTTGCAAAATCAAATCAGAGAAACAAGCAGAACCATGCATGCTTCATCTGGGGAACAGGGGGGTAAATCAGAGAGAGGAACAAGACAGGAAGGGAGACTGGAGAAGGACGAAAGCTCCTTCTGGAAGGTGATGTTTCTTCGTCTTTCTCTCCGTGTTCAGAACAGACCTGGCTGATGGCCTGCTCTGCCTCTTCCCTGGACCGCTCCATTTCTTGCTGCTGTTCAATGGTCTGAGCTAAGCACTCTCGTAATTTCACCACTTCTGACAACAGCTGGTCTCGCTCTTTTGTCACTTCTTCTTTGAACTTCAGCAAATCCCGGATACTATGAAAGAAGAACATGGGAGTCAGACTTAACAGCCACAGCCGTCTGTTCAGAGATCCTGTTTATCATCCTCTGAAGTCATTTTCATGGGAAAGGCTTCCGATCAAGGATCAACACTATTCAAGTGTGAAAGAGAGATCTTTATCTCTGACATGGGAGCTATTTGTGAGTTGTTAACTGGAAAAAGAAGATGTTCCAGTAATAATATGAATATGATCCCTTTTCTTGTTTTTAAGCAATTATAGTCCGTGTGTGTGTGCTATAGGCATTATTATAGAAATCGAGATTAGGCACCAAACTGATAACCAGTTATCTCTGAGGAATGAAGTTTAAAGTGGAAGAGTTGACAGGCTGATTTTTACTTCTGACTTCCCATATTCCTGTTGTATTTGAATTTGTTACGCTAAAACTATAGTTAACAAGAGCTATTGTTAGCTCTTGTAATTAACCCTAAGGAGATGTCAATTGAAGAAATCATTTGCTTAATATATTCACTGGAGAGCTATAACCACAGCTATAAAGTCTAAAATGAAGCAAAAGCTTAAGCAAACAATACACATTGTCAGTTTTTTATTCATTCACTCATGAGATTCATTTCTCCCAAAGGGACATACCACATAAAATGTTCCCAAGAACAAAATTTGGAAAATGATTAGTGATGCCAGTTTTGGGAGGGTGCGTGCATGCCTGCTAGGTCACTAGAGTTGTGTCTGACTCTGTGCAACGCTATGGAGTGCAGCCTGCCAGGTTCCTCTGTCCAAGGGATTCTCCAGGTGAGAATACTGGAGTGGGCTGCCATGCCCTCCTCCAGGGGATCTTCCTGACCCGGAGACTGAACCAGCATCTCTTATGTCTCCTGCACTGGCAGGCAGGTTCTTTACCACCTGGGGAGCCTTTTGGGAGGGTATGCGGTAATATTTGTTGATATAAATTGTAAACCAGTTACCTCAGCATTTCAAAAACAATTACATATGGTTTGGCATGACTTTCTTCAGAATTAGCATTTTGAAAGTAGAAAAACTATGTCTGATAAGACCACTACAGCAGAATTCATCTAGAACAAGGCAGCTACTTTAGAGCTAAGGAATCAGAGAACTTGCATTTAAGATGCTTGTAGCTGACAGTCATCAAATGACTATTGGAAGCACACTGATTGGATAATATGTATTGACCATCCTTTGATAGGATTGTTTAATAAGGAACCCTCAAAATCGCAAACTCTTCTCCAAAAAGACGACCTAGAATTCTAAAGGTTACTGCAAAGATAGATCGCTACGTCTAAGTACACTGTGGAAGATAAAATGCAAGCTGGATTCTTTCATCAGCTCTGCTACTCACCAAGTTCTAATTTTCATTAAAACTCCTCCTAACGAAATCAGTTCCCTCATGTTGCTCTTCAATAGCTACTCTGGGTGTATGTGACTTCTTTAACAGGAAAACAGAGTCATTATGAACACCACATCTTCCGTTTATTTTTCCTATTCCCTCCTGCATTTAGAACTATCTATCAACATTGGATAAATGTATCTAGAAAGCATAGGAAATGTACACAGCAGGTAAACATTGTCAAGGATGCCTAAGGAAGTGCATGCTCATTCCTGGTTCATTAATTAATGCCAGGTTTTGCATGTCCTGCAGGGTGCTCGGTTCGTAGAGGAAAGGTCAAGATAGCTTTCTTCCTTCAAGGAGTTTACAGCTTAATGGGCAGAGACGTGCAAATCAAAATTTAAGTACAACATGATAAGTGCCATCTTTGAGGGAAACACTGGGTCCTACGACAGGGTTCCCACCTGGCTCGGGTGGTAAAGAATCTGCCTGCCAATGCGGGAGCCACAGGAGACATGGGTTCAATTCCTGGATCGGGAAGATCCCCTGGAGGAAGAAATGGAAGCCCACTCTAGTATTATTGCCGGGATAAACCCGTGGACAGAGGAGCCTGACAGGCCACAGTCCATGGGGTCAAAGAGAGTCAGACACGACTGAGCTCACAAGCATGAACTATTGGGTCCTATGGAAAACAGGGAACACAAAGACTCCTCTGCCTGGTCATTAGGTCTGGGGCTAGGGACGAGGCTGGAGTAGAGAAGCTGATGGTGATAAAGTTAAGATGGTATTTAATGGATCTTGAAGGATGAATAGTTGTTTACTGTGTGGAGAAGGGAAGAAAAGAGATCTGTGGCGTGGAAAACAGTATGGCTAAATGCATAGAGACGTGGGCAAGCATGGTGCTGCTGGATGTGAGTCTAGCAAGGCTGACTGGGGCAGATCTACGAAGGGCTTTGTATGTTCAAGACTTTGGTCTTTATCCTCTGGAAATGGGTAGTTGCCGAGGGTGCAACGTGTTGGCGATGGAAGCATGCAGTAGTATATGTTTGAGAAGCATAAGGCTAGTATGAAAGATGGTAAAGAGGGGGGATGTCCCCTTGAAGGCAGAGAGAACAGTTAGGAGTCTGCTGCCAAATCCTGCAGAGAATGGGGGACCCAGTGGTGATGGGGAGGAGGGGAAGAATGAAGTGATGCTTAGAAGACTGAGTCAACAAGATAAAACTTCAAGGGATGGAGGGGTAACAGGTGTCAAGAGCAAACTATTTTCTGGCCTAGAATCTGAGGAAGTAGGAAGGATAGTGGTATGGCTAGTCATGGATCAAAGGACGTTTGGGAGGCGCTGGGAACCTGAGTAGAAAGTCAGCCTTTCCATTCCATACAAGTTTCATAGAAATAAACTTAAAATCTTTACTCATTTTCAAACTGTATCACTGACTTTACAGACCCAGAAGTTTTATATAACCACAAATTAGTCCTGAGGGGACTTCCCTAGTGGTCCAGTGGCTAAGACTCTGAACTCCCAACGCAGGGAGTCCAGGTTTGATCCCTGGTCAGCAAACCAGTTCCCACATGCCACAGCTGAAGAGTTCACATGTTGCAACTAAGACCCAGAATAGCCAAATAAATAAATAAATGTTAAAAAAAAAAAAAAAGGAATATCTTTCTTTAAAAAAGAAAAAAAATGAAGTTCTTGGGTGTGGAAAAAGAGAGTATTAAACAGAAAAACAGTAATAGACAAGAAACTATCTCTGGGAACCCAACAAGGGAGTGTCTCATATTCACAAAGAACCAGCAAGTCCCAGGCTGTCTGTTGAAGAAGGAGGCCTCTGCAAAAGTGAAATGACCTACTTGCTGTCTTGGTCCATGGACAGTCCAGACCCTTGCTCGACTAGTTTGGTTAGGTTCACTATTTCCTCTTTCAGGGCAAGAATTGTCTCCTTTGCCTTCTGCTCTTTATCATAGGCTGAATCCACCATCTTCCAGGCCTTTTCAATTTCCTAGATGAGCCATCGGATATAAGTGAGAAAAACCAAACTAGGTTCCAGATGCAACATAAACTGAATAAATAGAATAATAAAACAAGTACAATATAGAAGTTATTTAGAGGGACAAAAGATTATACCTTATACACTACGTATTAAATGTATATTGACTTACTGCATTCTTTGGCATGAGTTAGTCAATACTGAAGAGCTGTTTTAAAGATGGAAACTGGCAAAGGATATTTCCTCTTGTGTAGGTGAATGTAGTTACAGGGTTCACATACTGTAAGAGTTGCTAGAATTAGTGGGATTATTTCTAATAAAGATGTTAAGATATGTTTACAAAATCAAAATAAAAGTTTATGTGCTTTCCAAGTACAGATATTTTATAGAAAAAAAGAAGAAAAGGTATAGTCTTGGATCCAAGTCCTAAATGTGAAGCTCTTCATAAATTCCATATTAAAAATATGTTTTGCCCTCAGCCCCTAAGTGAGCTCCTGGATGGCAATGTGAACTTTAGAGCCATCCATAGAAACGAGACCTTGACTGTCACCTAATTGTGCACAAAAGCCTTGATAATGCCCAGTTCCAGAAACCCAAGCCTAGGCCTTCTCACTGAACGCTTATAGGGGAAAAGCAGTACTATTCTGAATGCAATATGGAATACTAACAGAAATACTTAAAAGAGAATCACAGGCTTTATAATACATGGATGAAGGACAGTACGTGTTGCAACAGACTTGAGTTTTGCCCTGCCACTTAATTTTCTTGCAAAAGTTCATCAAGTGGAATGTGAGTCCTTTTACACAAATAAGAATCTACATGTTTAAAGTGAAAATATTTTACTTTTATGTGACAAGAATAAAATGAGTGGAAGAAAGTATTTAATTAAATAAATGCATCCCATTACATTAGAAAGAGATGCTTCTTGGGTAACTGCAGCACATAATTTAGTGATTTAAAACAAAATGTCAGTTCATGGGATATTTTTTTCTGTAGCAACCATAGGTACTATTTTCAGCAAAACAAAAGAAAGATATTTAAATGAAAATATGATTATATGAAGTTCTGTCTGAAGCAATTTCACCAATTATATTTTAGTCAATTCATGACTTTAATTTTCAGTTTGTTAATTTACAATAAAAAGTGGGAGGGATTTCTCATCATAAAACGATTTTAAAGCCTTCTTATATTGGTATTCCTGCAAAGATTAAAAGAAAATAGCAATAGAGAGAGAGAGATACTGAAAATATTGGGGTATGTTTAACTGTATGATATCAAGGGAATTATCTAAACATTTTGTGATTATTTTTCAGCACTAGGGTTTCAATTATAAAATAAAATATCTTAACCTCTTATCACCCGACAATCTACAAGGAACATTTGTGTTTCACCTTCAAAACAATGTTAGCATACTTAAGAATGAAAAAATAAAGTGTAAAATAAAGCCATACTTCCTCAATAACCACTCCTCCAGACTGAATCCCTATTCTCTCATTATGAGAAACTGGGACAATCATTGCAGAAGCCAAAGAATGATAGGAGAAAAGATCATAAAAACTACCATCTGGAAATTGTCAAGGTAATCTCTCCCAAAATATTGGAAAAAATAGGAATATGAAAATATCTTTAACAAGCTGTCATCATAAGGTATTTAAATACTTATCTATCTTCAAACAAGAGATACTGAGATTCCTAATATTGCACTTACTTGTGGCCATATGTTTTTGCTAACCCAGTATTTCCTAGAACCAAGTCAGTAAGGTTCTACATTATTTTCTACACAGTGAAATTCACTCAAGCAAATTATTTTCTTTGAAAATGAAATTTTTCATTATTTTTCATAAAATTTCATAAAATTTTCAAATTTTCCATTATTCCCTAGGCTTCATGAATACATAAATCATGTAAATTTTTACTTAATAACTCTTTTACTACAGTCCAGCGCTGCCAATATAATGAAAGGATGATGTTTTAAAGATGGGATGCATTTATGGCAGCTCGCCAAGGTTCCTTTTCTAGAAGATGACTGACCTTCTTCAGGGATGCGATGGTGGTCTGATCATCCTGAGAGAGCTTCAGGGCAGTGGCGACCTTTGCAGAATTAACCACAATCTCTGCGTTCAGCTCTCTGCACTTGGCCATCAGACGCTTTTCATTGTCATAAGACTTTTTCATGACAGCATGAAGCTTCTCATATTCAACCCTAAATTTCTCCAAACTTCTGTCCCCTGAAAGTTCATTGAGAACCTCCTGAAAATCCCTTTCGATTTCTTCATATGCAGTTTCCTCCAGCACTAGCTTTTCAGTCTTTTCCTGTTCAAAAAGTCAAAGATGAGAATGAAGATTGCAATATCTACCTCATCACTATTCAGGAATGACTATTACTATCCGTGAATAAGACCTTCGTACAAGCAAAATGAAAGCTACTGATAAACAGGCGACGTATATGAAGATCTGCATATCCATGGCCTTCTCTGGTGGCCCAGTGGCAAAGAATCCACCTGCCAACGCAGGAGACTCGGGAGACACTGGTGTTTCCCTGGGTCGGAAAGATACCCTGGCGGAGGACATGGAAACCCACTCCACTATTCTTGCCTGGAGAACCCCATGGCTGGAGGAGCCTGGCAGGCCACAGTCCATAGAGTCGCAAAGAGTCGGACACGACTGAATGAGCATGAGCATTCTGCATATATGTATACATAAGCATAAGGACAGTATTTCCTAATATTTCCTCCCACATAGTGCTAAGGATTAGATTAGATGGGATAATTCACGTTAAACACTTAGCCAAGTGCCTGGTAAACAGTAGGTACTCAATAAATTTTGAGAGCTGTTATGATTATTCCAAGCCTGCTTCTTACCATCCCCAGGACTGCAGAGGGAAGCCACCACATGCTGAGGTCAGACATAACATAGATACCATGAAATCACACTTACAATGACAGCTGTCCAGAACGTATTCTATTTTAAAATATTCTATCATTTTTACCCCTTTAAAAATTAGCCTAGTTCATCTTCACAAGATTTTTGAAATGCCCCGTGGGCAATGGTCATGGGCTTTCTCCACATTTGCTTTCCATGATTAGCTGGGCAGCAAATTATTTAAAATAAAAGCATATAGACATAATTCAAGCAAGTCTGACTTAGATGAGAACCAAGATTTAGTTATGTAAGAATTCATATGTCCCTAGCGTTGTGGGCAGAATTGTGTACCCTAGAGAAAGGACATGACTGGGGCGACTTAGCAGCAGCAGCAGAGAAAGGTATGACGGAGTTCTAACCCCCAGTAACTGTGACTGTGACTTTATTTGGAAACAGAGTCACTGCATATACAATTAAGTTGAAGTCATACTGGAGTAGGGTGGGTCCTAATACCATATGACAAGTGTCCTTATAATAAGGGAGGAGTTTTTATAATTATGTGGGGTAATCGATGTTAACTAAATTTATTGTGATAATGACTTCAAACTGTATACATAAATCAAGGGGGCCTCTCTGGTGGCACAGAGGATAAAGAATCTGTCTACAATGTGGGAGACCCAGATTCAATACCTGGGTCAGCAAGATTCCCTGGAGAAGGGAATAACAACCCACTCCGGTATTCTTGGACTTCTCTGGTAGCTCGGTGGTAAAGAATCCACCAGTAATGCAGGAGCTGCAGGAGACACGGGTTCGATCTCTGGATTGGGAAGTTTCCTTGGAGGAGGGCATGGCAACTCACTCTAGTATTGTTTCCTGGAGAATCCCATGGAGAGAAGAGCCTGGTGGGCTACAGTCCATGGGGTCAAAAAGAGTCGGACACGACTGAAGTGACTTAGCACACACACACATATATCAAATCATTATGTTATACACCTAAAACTAATACAAGGCTACATGTCAATCATATCTCAGTAAAAAAAGAATAGGGGAGGCACTTGGACACAGATACACACACACACAAGAATCCACGTGACAGATGGAGGCAGAGATTAGACTGATACAACTGCACGCCAAGGAAAACTACTCAGGATGGCTGGCCACCACCAAAAGCTAGGAAAAGGCAAGGAAGTATTTTATTCATAGTCTCAGAGGAGCATGGCTCTGCAGACATCTTGATTTCAGGCTTCTTAGTCTCCAGAACTGTGAAGTAATAAATTTCCGCTATAAGCTACCCAGTTTGTGGTACTATGTTACAGATGCCCTAGCCAATGAATACACCTATTTCTTACTACAAACGGCATGAAGGTGAAGTTGCTCAGTCGTGTCCAGTTCTTTGCGACCCCGTGGACCGTAGCCTACAAGGCTTCTCCATCTATGGGATTCTCCAGGCAAGAATACTGGAGTGGGTTACCATTTCCTTCTCCAGGGGACCTTCCCAACCCAGGGATCGAACCCGGGTCTCCCGCATTGGAGGCAGACACTTTAACCTCTGAGCCACCAGGGAAGTCCTACAAACGGCATAATAATGATAAAAAAAAAAAAGAATGAGTATTGTTAATATATTTATTCAGAAAATATTGATGGAATAGCTTCAGTATATAAGTTGGAATGAAGAGGCTGGAGGAGATACCAAAGTAGGGAATAAACAGCCTTCCCATAGGAAATGTGTACCTTACGAGCTGATGCAGTATGTACGCAGAAAATAGAAGCATGGAGTTTGATACCCGCCATAAAATAGATTCAAGATTCTATGAGGACCTATAGGAAGATGGAATTACTTCCTGCAGCAAGAATTAAAGCCAGTTTCATAAAGGAAGTGGCATTTGAACAGGCATAAAAGGGAGATTGGAGTTTTCACAGGCAGAGGTGAAGAGAAAGGGCATCCCTGGCCCATGGCAAAACTTGATCAAAGACTCGGGGCCAAGCAGGTATCCATGATTTGAAATTGGTTAAGAAGCTCAAATTAGCTAAAGAAGTATGATGTGGAGAGGGACAGAGACTAGACAGGGAGTTAGGGACAGACTGGACACCTTGAAGAGCATTCTAAGGAATATAGAGCCAATTATTCTGGAAGCCCAGGTAACCACTTAACCTTTTGAGCAAAGAACTGATAAGTTTTGAAAGGTCTTATTTACGTTTGTAACATTATGCTTTGATATCTCCACTAAAACAGGCTTTAAAATCAAAACTATTGCTAGCACTGTTGATGGGAATGTAAATTGCTACAGTCACTACGGAGAACAGTATGCTGCTGTTGCTGCTAAGTCACGTCAGTCGTGTCCGACTCTGTGCGACCCCATAGATGGCAGCCCACCAGGCTCCCCCATCCCTGGGATTCTCCAGGCAAGAACACTGGAGCAGGTTGCCATTTCCTTCTCCAGTGCATGAAAGTGAAAAGTGAAAGTGAAGTCGCTCAGTCATGTCCAACTCTTAGCCACCCCATGGACTGCAGCCTACCAGGCTCCTCCGCCCATGGGATTTTCCAGGCAAGAGTACTGGAGTGGGGTGCCATTGCCTTCTCCAGGGCTTCTTAAAAAAACTACAAATAGAGCTACCATATGACCCAGCAATCTTACTCCTGGGCATATATCTGGAGAAAACCATAATTCATTCAAATAGATACATGCATCCCAGTGTTCATTGCAGCACTGTTAACAATAGCCAGGACATGGAAGTGACCTAAATGTCCATCAACAGAGACATGGATAAAGATGTGGTACAAGGTGGGATGGGGGAAGGGAGACTTGGTGGGGAGGGAGACTCAAGGGGGAGGGCATATATGTATACATACAGCTCTTTCACTTTGTTGTACAGCAGAAACTAACACTGCAAGGCAATGAAACACCAATACTAAAAATTCTAAAAAGATGTGGCAGATGTATACAATGAATGTGACTCATATTACTTAGCCATAAAAAGGAATGAAATAATGCCGTTTGCAGCAACATGGATGTACCTAGAGACTGTTGTACTGAGTGAAGTAAGTCAGACAGAGAAAGACAAATATCATATGTTATTTCTTGTACGTGGACTCTTTTTTAAAAAAGGTACAAATGAACCTATTTATAAAACAGAAATAGAATCACAGATGTTGAAAACAAACATAGTTATCAGGGGGAAAAGATGCAGGAGAAGGATAAACTGGGCGATTAGGATTGACATATACATACTACCGTATATAAAATAGATAACTAATAACCCTCTGTTGTACAGCACAGGGAACTGTATTCAATACACAATGTAATGACCTACATGGGAAAAGAATCTTAAAAATAGTGGTTATATGTATATGTGTATCTGATTCACTCTTCTGTACACCCAAAAATAACACGACATTGTAAATCAACTATATTCCAATAATTTTTTTAAAGAAAAACCTCTATTGCTAGTCAAATAAATTAACTGACACAATCTCTAATCCCAATAGTAAAGTAAAAGTCAAATTCACCCTGCAGACTTTGGGTAAGTTGTCTAGTTTACCTTCTGCCCTGACAAACCCGTCTTTTCCAACATAGAGAAAGTCGACATGCAACTGGTCTTCAAAAACACCTGTACTGTTGATCACACTTCTAAATATGACATGCAAGCAAAACAGAGTCTATATCTTAAACCAGATATGGAGTCACAAGCATGTTTATAGAACATTTTGTATAACATTAGTATTAATACTAACATTAAACTCAACAGAGGTTTTCTTCCTGACTAAAAAGGCAGATTATTGCAAAGATCACAATACAGCAATTCCACAAAGAAGGAAAACTCGTATTAAGGAACAGTGCTGCTGCTGTTGCTGCTAAGTCGCTTCAGTCGTGTCCAACTCTGTGCGACCCCATAGACGGCAGCCCACCAGGCTCCCCCGTCCCTGGGATTCCTCAGGCAAGAATACTGGAGTGGGTTGCCATTTCCTTCTCCAAGGAATGGTGTTGCTGCTGCTCAGTGCTTTCCCCTTGTTGATGCTAAACATGAACACACAACAAACATTTATCTCAGCAATGTTCTTGGTCCCCCCCAACCCCGTAAATGGTATTTACCGGACATGGAGCAACAGACTGGTTCCAAATTGGGAAAGGAATATGTCAAGGCTGTATATCGTCACCCTGCTTATTTAACTTATATGCAGAGTACATCATGCAAAATGCTGGACTGGATGAAGCACAAGCTAGAACCAAGATTGCTGGGAGAAATATCAATAACCTCAGATATGCAGATGACACACCATCCTTATGGCAGAAAGTGAAGATGAACTAAAGAGCCTCTTGATGAAGGTTAAAGAGGAGAGTGAAAAAGCTGGCTTAAAACTCAACATTCAAAACACAAAGATCATGGCATTCGGTCCCATCACTTCATGGCAAATAGATGGAGAAACAATGGAAACAGTGACAGAATTTATTGTTTTAAGCTTCAAAAATCACTGTAGATGGTGACTGCAGCCATGAAATTAAAAGATGCTTGCTCCTTGGAAGAAAAGCTATGACCAGCCTAGACAGCATACTAAAAACAGAGACATTATTTTGCCAGCAAAGGTCCATCTAGTCAAAGCTATGGTTTTTCCAGTAGTCATGTACAGATATGAGAGTTGGACTATAAAGAAAGCTGAGCACCAAAGAATTGATGCTTTTGAACTGTGGTGTTGGAGAAGACTCTTTTCGTTGTTGTTGTTTTGTTGTTGTGCCTATGTTTTATTCTAGAACTTTTATGGTGTCTTGAGAGTCCCTTGGACTGCAAGGAGATCAAACCGGTCAGTCCTAAAGGAAATCAATCTTGAATATTCATTGAAAGGACTGATGTTGAAGCTGAAATTTCAATACTTTGGCCACCTGATGCGAAGAACTGCCTCATTTGAAAAGACCCTGATGCTGGGAAAGATTCAAGGCAGGAGGAGAAGGGGACAACAGAGGATGGGATGGTTGGATGGCATCACTGACTCGATAGACATGAGTCTGAGCAAGCTCCGGGAGTTGGTGACGGATAGGGGAAGCCTGGCAAGCTGCAGTCCATGGGGTCACAAAGAGTCAGATGCGACTGAGCAGCTAAACTGAAACAGTATTAACATCAACACTTGATCACCAGCCTAAAGATTTGCTCACAAGAAAGGTTTTCCCTGTGCACCTGGCACTTAGCACAGGCATGGAAAAATATCAAAGAAAAAAAGTTGTAAAGAAACTTTTATGAACAAAAGAAATTTGTTTGTATTGTCACCTTAAACTATATTGCAATTCAAAGCAAAGCAAAAATAATCTTTTAGCTGTGACCAATAACCAGTTGGTATCTGCACTGTTATAGCATATAATAATATCTACTTCAGAAGCAGGATTTCAACATGAACTGATCAGAAAGAAGCTGTGATGCTCCTTCTTACAACACTGATTTGGGTGTGTACTATTAGCCAGGCACTGTTCTAGGTGCTGAGAGTAGTGGGGAAAAGGGAAAAGAAAAAGAGAGCTGCAGTGAAAAATGAGGCTGCATGGAAATGAAGACTTATGAAAGCAAAAAATGAAGTTGCTCAGTCGTGTCCGACTCTTTGTGACTCTGTGGACTGTAGCCTACCAGGCTCCTCTGTCCATGGGATTTTCCAGGCAAGGGTACCGGAGTGGGTTGCCATTTCCTTCTCCAGGGTATGAAAGCAAAGGTGAGGAAAATTTAACTGAGGTCAAATGAAAAGAAAAATAGATGAAAAAATGACAGTAGATTATGAAAGGGAAGAGAGACAGGAAAATAATTAGTTTATAGTATTGCTATCCGGGGCTTACATAGGGAAAATGAAGAAGAATGAAATAAACCAAGAGCACTAGTCAGGGGAGAAAAGGAAATAAAGGAAAAATTAAAGAACTAGAAGAAACAGGAGGAAATGGGAAGAAAAGAGGTATGAAGGAGTGTGGGTAATGAAGGTAAGAAATTTGGCCTTTGATGGACAACAAACATGAAAAAATGCTCGACATCACTCATTTTCAGAGAAATGCAAATCTAAACTACAGTGAGGTATCACCTCACACCAGTCAGAATGGCCATCATCAAAAAATCTACAAACAACAAATGCTGGAGGGGATGTGGAGAAAAAGGAACCCTCTCGCACTGTTAGTAGGAATGTAAATTGATAGAGCTATTGTGGAGAACAGTATAGAAATTCCTTTAAAACCTAGGAATAAAACTACCATATGACCCAGCAATCCCATGACTGGGCATTTACCCTGGAAAACCATAACTCAAAAAAGATCCATGTTCCCCTATGTTCACTGCAGCCCTATTTACAATAGCTAGGACATGGAAGCAACGTAGATGTCCATCGACAGATGAATAAAGCAGCTGTGGTGCATGTATACAATGGAATATTACTCAACCACAAAAAGAAGGAAATTTGAGTCAGTTGAACTGAAGCAGATGAACATAGAGCCTGTGATACAGAGTAAAGTAAGTCAGAAAGAGAAAAACAAGTATTGTATATTAATGCACAGACATGGAATCTAGAAAAATGGTACTGATTAACCTATTTGCAGGGCAAGAATAAAGACACAGATGTAGAGAATGGACTTGTAAATATAGCAGGGGAAAAGGAGAGGGTGGACAGATTGGGAGCGTATCAATGCCACGTATACACTACCATGTGTAAAACAGATAGCTAGTGGGAAGTTGCTGTTAACACAGGGAGCTCAACCCAGTGCTCTGTGACAACCTATAGGGGTGCAATAGGGGATGGGAGGGGGGAGGCTCTAGATGGAGGGGATATATGTATACTTATGACTGATTCACACTGTTGTACAACAGAAACCAACACAACACTGTAAAGCAATTATCTTCCAATTAAAAGTCAAATTTTTAAAAAAGAAAGACGTTTGACAGGATGGATGAGAGTGATGGAGACTAGAGATGGAGAGTATGAGAGGGATTGTATGATAAGGAGAGAGTTGTTAACCGCAGGAAGATGGAATGTGCAAGGGTAGACTAGGTGTGGAGGAGATGGAATGATGAGGGGATGTGAAAGGAGTAAAGGAGACCAAAGAAGGAATTAGAACAGGCTCATGAGGGTGGGACCAGGCCTGGCTTCGTGGGTGTGTGAACTATTCAGTTGCAGGAGCCTCCTTGCTAAGATGTGCTCCACCCTTAGTTTACTGTTTTGCTCAAACCTGTTAATTTTTTTTAACATGAGACTCTGCCTTTTCATTTTTCCTTGAACCCCATAAACTATGTAACTGATCCTGCTGGAACTGACTATGTGATGAGATTGGGGAGGTCTCTGATGGAGTGATGAAGGATTTGAATTAGGGCCATAATGGATGAGGACTTGGACTGGCAAGTGAGGACAGGGATCTGAGCTTGTCCAGGTTATAAATGAGGGTGCTAAGGCACAGGGCAATGGACAGGGGAGCCGGGTGTGCTGCGGTCCACAGGGCCAAAAAGAGGCCCACACGACTTAGCTGCTGAACAACAATGGACAGGGAAGGGGATCACTAAAGAGTTGCAGAAATAACCTCACATCAGTGAGGCTGAAGTTGGAGTGTGTTACAAAGTGGGGGAGTGAAAGGAGGGCCTAAGACATTAACACAGTGATCAGGGACAGCCCAGGCTGAAATGAGTAATGAGCTGATAGGGAATCGTGGTGTGACATGGTCAGTAAATAAGGGTGACACTGGATATTTATGAAGCCTTCTTCCAGGTTTCCTCATTCAGCAAGACATCGATATTTCTCTCTTGTGGTTTCACCTTTCGACTCAAAATCTGGGAGTGGGGGCCTGTCATATGTGTGTGTGGGGTCGGGGGGGATCTTAGGAAAGTCCTACCGCACTTTGCACCGTGTGAGTTTAACGGGGGTGGGGGGCGGGATGTCCACCCAATGGAAGGAGGGGCAAGAAAGAAGGGACCCAGCGCCACGGGGGAACCGGAGGAGGGCAGCGGTAGGGAGTGAGGTTGTGGGAGGGGATAGGATGCTGACTGAGGGACTATTCGGAATCGGTGGATGTGACACGGGCTAGCAGAAGAGAGACCACGGGGAGGGGTCGAAGGAGAGGCGACAGAGAAGGGGGGGCTGACTTCTGACCTCGGCCATCCTGGCGCGCTCTGCGGGTGGCCACAGAGGCAGCTGCGGAGACAGCGGAAACTGGGCCGCAGGCTGAGAAGGGGGCCGAAAGCCGGCGCTCCGCGCGTCCCCCGGTCTCCTGGCAACCGCCTGGCCCTCTGGGGGCGCTAGCGGAGGTTCGAAAGGGGTGGAGCCTCCGAGGCGGGCACCCGGGCTGTGCTCCTCAGAGTCGCGTGTGCGTCCTGAATGGGGCGGGACCAGGGCAATGAGCCGCGGTGTCTCTGAGCGGCTGGGAGGAGTCCCGGGGTGTGCGGAAGTGAGCAACACCCAAGACCAAGGAGACTCGGGTTGAGACCCGGGATTAGACCCGGGAGCCGGCAACGGAGAACCAAGGACTGACGCTTAGAAGATGTGGATCAGAGGGTTTGAATGAAGGAAAGCCAGACAGTCTCCCTCTGCCTTCTGTCACAAAGTGACTCGGTCGCGGGAGCAGGAAATATTCTCGGTTCTCATCAATTCCAGCCCTTGTGAAGCAGCTACTGTGTGCAAGACATAGGGTGGAGGGGGTGGGGGTAAGAGAACTAAGGTAGAGGAAACACAGACCCTACCCTGAAAATCTGCCTGGTATCTGATTTTTCTCTTCCTCCCTGTCCCTCCTCCTCCACTCCTTTAGACGTCAGGTGCAGGGTTGGAGTAATTAAACTCTTTAATTAAAGACCTCTATCTTGTTTCCTTTTTTTCTCATTTTCCCCACACCTCAATTTCAGCCTCCATAGGAATTCATGCTACTGTGCTTGGGAATATGGGCTTCCCCGGTGGCTCCCACCTGCAATCCAGGAGACCTAGGAGATGCTGGTTGGATCCCTGGGTGGGAAAGATCCCTTGGGTACGACCGTGGCAACCCACTCCAGTATTTTTGCCTGGAGAATCCCATGGACAGAGGAGCCCAGCGGGCTACAGTCTATAGGGTCACAAAGAGTCGGGAAAAGACTAAAGAGACAGCCGGCACACCCGTGCCTGGGTATATATTTTTGAAAAAAAGAGCATTTCCGTTAGTGCATGTTTTTAATTGTAACAATGGTATTGGACTTTAAGGATCATCCTGTCTTCTAGTTTTCACTCAGCAATCTTTTTAAGGTTCTGTCTCTGTTTTGTCGGAGAAGGCAATGGCAACCCACTCCAGTACTCTTGCCTGGAAAATCCCATGGACGGAGGAGCCTGGTAGGCTGCAGTCCATGGAGTCGCTAAAAGTCGGACACAACTGAGCAACTCTGTTTTGTAGGTGTTGCAATCCCAGTTCATTGCTTCTTACTGTGGCACTGCTTTCTGTGTTGGACATCCTTACCTTTTACGTTCAGCCTCCCAGTGCTGGAAACCAAGGCTGGCTCTACCTCTCCAATATCATAAACAGTGCAGCTATGGTCATCCTTGTCAGTGGTTCTTTATGGACCTATGAACAAACTCCTCTGAAATATATGCCTAGGAGTGAAATTGTTAAAACCAAAGGGGATGCACGAGGCCATCATATTCAACTTGTCCTGCACAGACGCATCCATCCAGCCAGCCAGCGGGGGCTGAAAAACAGACCCCACCCTCTTGCCCATGTCATGTGCTTTGCTGGGGGAAGACATATCCTTTCCTTTCCACCAAAGTTTTGTTCCTTAGTCAAGCCATGAACCTACAGGCTGTGATTATCCAGAGGGTATGCCCTCTTGAAATTCATACTGTGGTGGACAGTATTTTCCAATGGCACAAAGGTGCCTAGTAGCCTGGTGGAAGCCCTGGGTACTCGACTTCACCGGTACTGCTAGATGGCACACCAGAACTGCTGCCCTATACCACATTCCAGGGTGTCCCCTACTCCCATCCTTACCAGCATGCAGTGGTTTATTTATTCGTAAATAGTCACATAGTGTTTACTAAGTGTCTGCTACTGCTAAGTCACTTCAGTCGTGTCTGACTCTGTGCAACCCCACAGACAGCAGCCCACCAAGCTCCCCCATCCCTGGGATTCTCCAGGCAAGAACACTGGAGTGGGTTGCCATTTNTTATTTATTCGTAAATAGTCACATAGTGTTTACTAAGTGTCTGCTACTGCTAAGTCACTTCAGTCGTGTCTGACTCTGTGCAACCCCACAGACAGCAGCCCACCAAGCTCCCCCATCCCTGGGATTCTCCAGGCAAGAACACTGGAGTGGGTTGCCATTTCCTATTCTCAGGGCCTTATAAATACTGATTCATCTAATTAGCCGGTTTCCTAATTTATGTCAGTATCATGGAATTCATGTCAGCACATTGTTTAATTTGCATTTCTCTATGAGTGAAATTGAGCAGTTCTGGTACATTTATAAGCCACTTGGGGTCCCCTTCTGTGAATTGTCTATTTATAGCCTTTGCCTATTTTTCTATTGTTCATTTTGATTTGCAAGAGGTCTTTGTAACATCTAGACATTAATCTACTTTCAAAGACTGGCCATGTTGCTTGTGATACCCTTTGTAGAAGAATAATCTTTAATTTTATAGCCCTTCATCCTCTTTATGCTTTTTAGTATAATTTAATGTCCTTCTCAATCCCAAGGTTATAAACATATTCTCTTATCATCCTCTTCTATTAGCTTACTAATTTTACTTTTACATGTCTAGTTCAATCCATCTGGAGCCTTTCCCTTCTCCAGGGGATTTTCCCAAGCCAGGGATTGAACCCAGGTCTCCTACATTGCAGGCGGATTCTTTACCAGCTGAGTCACAAGGAAGACCCAAGAATACTGGAGTGGGTAGCCTATCCCTTCTCCAGTGGACCTTCCCGACCCAGGGATCAAACCAGGGTCTCCTGCATTGCAGGTGAATTCTTTACCAGCTGAGCTATCAGGGAAGCCCAATTAGCTTAATAATCTTCCTTTTACACATTTAGTTCTTTAATCCATCCGTATATGGTGTGAGATAAGGATCCAGCTTTATTTTTCTCAGTGGAGTGAGTCCTTTTTTCAACATCTTCCCCAAATATAGATGGTCTGCTCTGAACTCTCTGGTTTATTCCTGTGTCAGCACCACAAGGTTTTACTACTATGATTCTGTAGCCAGTCATCATAGTTAAAAGACAGAACACGTCTCCCTGCTCTGTCAAAATTGCATTGCCTATTCATGAATCTTTATTGCCCCATATAAGTTTTCAGGATATTTTTCAAGTTCTTCATGACAAGTGTTAATTGGAACTTCATTGAATTTATGAATTAATTTGAGGGAAATTAACATTTGTAAAACGATATCTCATTCATGAACAGAGACTGTGTATCTGGTGGATGCATAGAACAAAATATGACTGACCCATAATGTGCAGGGAATAGTGAAAGAGGTGGCACATGAAGCTGGAGAGGCAGGTTGAACCAAACTTTAAGCCAATAAAAAAAAAAAAGCTTTGTGTCCCAATTTTCCAGATTACAGTCGAAAACTACTCACTACCAGGCTCCCCTTTGTTGCTGTAATTAAAAGGAGCACTAGGTGGCATCGTACTACCAAAAGTCCTCACCTTCTCGAGCCTTTGGGAGAAAGTCTCGCCAGACTGGGTCAGCCCCTAATTTACATAAGAGTGCTTCCGTCAATCTCAGCTCTCATTACACCCACTTAATTTGTTTACTGAGCACCTACTATATCCCTTCATACCATGGAGACTATGAAGGAATCAAGTCTCCCCTCCCTAAAGGAGCAGAAGGGGAAGCAAAACACACAGTGTCCCCCTCCTCCAAAGAAATCAGTCCAAGACACGATGCAGTGAGCACTGAAATGAGGATGTGAGGACAGAACGTCCTGTGTCATCTGGTCCCGTCAGCCGTCTGCTGCCTTCTCCCACCACTTGCTGCAACGGCTTCTTTTGATTCCTGTATATGTCACGTTCTTCCCTGCTACCAGTATGGAATAATCGACCTTCCCTCTTCAACCTGGCTGACTGCCACCCATCCTTCCTTCCTTCAGATCTAACTAACTTAGAGGACATTCCTGACCTGCCACACTACCTTTTCAAGTACCTCCTTTTCTGCTTCTTGGACCATCCCATAATGGTAATTAACTATGGATTCATGGAAACAGTTGTTTCATATCTGTCTTTGTTGTTGAACCCAAGTTCATGTCCCCAATGCACAGTGAGGCCAAACAAACTGAAATATGAGTCTCCTTATTTAATGGGCAGACCGTGCTCAGAAAGCCAGAACTCCCTGATGATCTGGGGGGCAGGGGCAGGCTACAAAGTGTGTGACCTTTTTTTGATTGGTTGGTGATGAGGTAACAAAGGTGGTATTCCAGGAATCTCAATCATCAACCTTCACATTCCAAACAGTCCCAGATTCCTCCTGTTTGTGTTTAGACAGAAGTTGCCATTCCCCACGCAAGTGGATGCCCTAGAAGAGATCAGTTCAGTTCAGTTCAGTCGTTCAGTCGTGTCCGACTCTTTGCGACCCCATGAATCGCAGCACGCCAGGCCTCCCTGTCCATCACCAACTCCCGGAGTTCACTCAAACTCACGTCCATGGAGTCAGTGATGCCATCCAGCCGTCTCATCCTCTGTCGTCCCCTTCTCCTCCTGCCCCCAATCCCTCCGAGCATCAGGGTCTTTTCCAATGAGTCAACTCTTCGCATGAGGTGGCCAAAGTATTGGAGTTTCAGCTTCAGCTTCCGTCCTTTCAATGAACACCCAGAACTGATCTCCTTTAGGGTGGACTAGTTGGACCTCCTCGCTGTCCAAGGGACTCTCAAGAGGAGACACATTATATTATTATGTATACTATTTGAGGAGGAACTAGGACCCTGCTTTATGGCCCTGATATTGTTTCTCTTTTGTTTCTGCATTCCCTCCACTTCCCAATTAGTAACTGTTTGAATCTGCCCTTTGGTACTCAGGGAGGGTCTAGGAGTCAGAAGCCTTTTTCCTACAATTAAGAAAGGAGTGATAGGCTTTTGTATCCAGGAGAGTCCTGCTCAGTTTCATCTTTTCTACCAGGCTGTCAAACAACAAGAGAACAAGTATCACTTTCTTTCTTGTTCAGCTTGTCTCTATTGGTGTTATGGGCTAAACTGGATCTCCCTAAAATTCATATGTTGAACCCCTAACCCCCAGTACCTTGGAATCTGACCGTATTTGAGAAATATGGTCTTCGAAGAGGTGAATAAGTTAAAATGAGGCCATTAGTGTGGGCCCTAATGGCCAAATCTGACTTCTGCTTTTATAAGAAAAGGAAATCTGGGCACACAAAGAGACACACAGACGAAAGATACAGCAAGAAAGCGACCATCTGCAAGCCAAGCGGAAGGTCATAGGAGAAATCAAACCCTCAGACACCTTGATCTGGGATGTCCAGCCTCTAGAACTGTGAGCAAATGTCTATTGTTTAAGCCACCCAGTCTGTGGCTCTTTATTATGGCAGCCCCAGTAAACTAACACAAACGGCCATCACGCCTCTCAGTACCTATTAAGTGAATGACTATTGAATGAGTTCTGAAATAAGGAAGACCTGTGAAGGATGGATGGTATTAGTAAGGAAAGGTACATGGTAGATGTGGTTCTTAAACTTGACTGTAAGTGATACATGCTGCTGCTGCTGCTGCTGCTAAGTCGCTTCAGTCGTGTCCGATGCCATCACGCCTCTCAGTACCTATTAAGTGAATGACTATTGAATGAGTTCTGAAATAAGGAAGACCTGTGAAGGATGGATGGTATTAGTAAGGAAAGGTACATGGTAGATGTGGTTCTTAAACTTGACTGTAAGTGATACATGCTGCTGCTGCTGCTGCTGTCGCTTCAGTCGTGTCCGATTCTGTGCGACCCCATAGACGGCAGCCCATTAGGCTCCCCTGTCCCTGGGATTCTCCAGGCAAGAACACTGGAGTGGGTTGCCATTTCCTTCTCCAATGCATGAAAGTGAAAAGTGAAAGTGAAGTCACTCAGTCGTGTCTGACTCTTCACGATCCCATGGACAGCAGCCCACCAGGCTCCTCTGCCCATGGGATTTTCCAGGCAAGAGCACTGGAGTGGGTTGCCATTGCCTTCTCCGAAGTGATACATGGAGACATGGAAAAGAGAAAGAATCCCAAGTGTGGAAAATAGCACCCGGCAGACACCAAGGTAAAAATGCAAAAATCCTGCTCCAGGAAGGGGGGGTCCATATCAGGGGCTCATGGACATTAATGTTGATATGAAGGTCTGGGTGAATGTGGAGCCTTTGGAAGACTAGCAGAGTCATAGCTATAAACTCAAGGACCAGGGACAGCAAAGGATGCACCCATTTGCTCTGCTAAATCATTTAAATGTACGATCATGATCTGTCATACATATGCAAAGCTCCTTGTTTAAACCTGGATATCGTTGTTGAGTCACTCAGTTGTGTCCAACTCTTTGTGACCCCATGGACTGCAGCCCTCCAGGCTCTTCTGTCCTCATCGTCTCCTGGAGTTTGCTCAAATTGCTGTCCATTGAGTTGGTGATACTATCTAACCATCTCATCCTCTGCCGCCCCCTTCTCCTTTTGCCTTCAATCTTTCCCAGCATCAGGGTCTTTTCCNTCTTCTGTCCTCATCGTCTCCTGGAGTTTGCTCAAATTGCTGTCCATTGAGTTGGTGATACTATCTAACCATCTCATCCTCTGCCGCCCCCTTCTCCTTTTGCCTTCAATCTTTCCCAGCATCAGGGTCTTTTCCAGTGAGTCAGCTCTTCTCATCAAGTGGCCAAAGTATTGGAGCTTCAGCTTCAGCATCAGACCTTCCAATGTATATTTAGGGTTGATTTCCTTTAGGATTGACAGGTTTGATCTCCTTACAGCCCGAGGGATTCTCAAGAGTCTTCTCTAGCACTAAAATTTGAAAGCATCAGTTCTTTGGCACTCAGCCTTCTTGATGGTCCAACTCTCACATATGTACATGACTACGGGAAAACAGAGCTTTGAAAGCTGGATATAGTGCCTCTTGGTTAACTTCCTTAGGACTTGCTGTGTGCTGTGACTCAGTAATAAAAGCAGCACTTTCCATGAGGCTATGAAGTGAAACTCCACATGGAAACATGGATATGCGCCTCCACATGGAAATTCCAGCCTGCGATACAAAATGACTGTGTCCTAAAAGAAACCTACTCCTCCAACGGATCAGAGAGCTCCAAGAAGCATTTTGCGGGGAGTCTATGAAGCCTAGAATCCCCATCCAGAAATGTTCCTCCCACCTCCCCGTTCCACTTCTGGCCATAGCTGAAAGGTGTGGAGATTTAACCCACGTGGCCCATTATCTTTCCTGGGAATTTATAATTAGGACCAAAAGTTGCAAGTCACTCATTATGGAGCCTGGAACTGAGTACGTGCCACCCCAAAGAGGCAGAGAAGGCAGGCTGCATAGAGGGAAGAATAAATGAACAAGAAGGGGATTCCACAGGTTCAAGACAGGAAGGAAGAATCGGGGGAGGGGCTCCCTTGGTTGTTGATGCCATTTCAGATGCTGGGTGCCGTCCCTAAGGGGGCCTAGCACACCTGCTCTCTTGGCTTCTGCCAGATATTTTGCATCCTCCTAACAAATTCACCTTATTTGTTTAAGCAGCAAGTTTCCACTATTTATCTCCCCACCCCAACCCCACCAAAAGAAAAAGACAAAATAGGACCAACACAGGTCCTATTTGCACAGGCCCTGTGATGTCGCTGGATTTAATGTCCATGAAATCTAAACACTGCATTTGGGGCTGCAAGCAACAGGGGAAAAACTGCTCCAGTCATCAGAGCTAACACTTTTCCTCCAGGCTTTGGGGAAGATTAAAAGCCCACGTGTTACAGAAAATTGTTATCATTTATCAGATGACCCCACGCTCACCTTAAATGACAAAACAGAGTCTCAGCTGGCTAGTACTCTCCGAAACTGTTTGGGCCATATTTTATTCCTTTAATCTGCTTCTTTTCCACACTGCTACAGACCTAACTTAACAGAACATTTGCTGAGCATTTGACATCGATTCCCAAAGGGTCTTCATACAAATGCCTCTCTTGATACCCTAGGAGGCAGCAAAGCTCAGGCAGATTTATTAGGAAGCTTGAAAGGTCGGGCACAAGGTGGAAGCAGCGTGCAATCTCCACTGCCTGGGATCATTTTTACAAGGAAACTGTGTCACAACCCAGTCATCTTAACTGCCCCTCTCCCACTGGGTCAAATTCCTTCTGGATGTGACTGCATAGGTAAGCTAGCTCACTCAGGGGGTGCTCCTTGCCCAAGAGGCCAGGCCAAGGTTGCAGTTTGATGTCCTCCCTAAAACTAGTGAAGATTTACACAGACCAACCAGCTAACCTAACCGACTTGCTGAAAAAGACTAAATCGATCCACACAACCTGTTCCCACTACAGATAAACAAATACATTAAATGAATGAAGAAGTAAATAACTAACTAAACAGAATTTTTAAAATCACCTTACCAGAGAAAACTGTAAGCAAAAAAAAAAAAAAATCAAGGCACAAATCCTTTTGATGATGGGTCAGTGCTCTTGTTTTCTACTATCCCCTGAAAACATCGTATTTTCAAATACATCTAGTCTTAACGTGTGCTGGTGCCTTGTCTAGAATATCCTATATCTCCTTTGTCCAGTGAATTTTTTCAAGAGTCAGCTCTGTGCCACCTCCCCAAGGAAGTCTCCCCCTGTTTGGCACACCTTCTCTGTAGTACTAGAAAATCTGAGCATCCCTCTATCAATGCACTGTATTGTAATCATGTGTTTATATCTATGTCTGGAAAGACCAGTCTTTTCTTTAATACATCTATGGTGCTGACCCATAAGAGACATTCAAAACAGAAAGTTTGTTAAAGGAAGGAAAAATGGAAAGAAGGATGGAAGGGAGAGAGGGAGAGAGGAAGGAAGAAAGGAAAAATAGAATCAGCTTATGCACTCAGGCACACAGCAATCACTCTTGGGAGTGATTAGTGACTAGCTAAAAGCTATTGGAACATAAACATTTAAGATTCTAAGGTAATTAAATAAAATCATCTCCAAGTATACACTAGGCCCTCAAATAGAAATATTAAGTATCTCATTTCTCTTCCCATCTTTGATTCAAGTGTCAAAGAACCAAGGCTTTTCTTTCTGTCCACAGGGCTCGATGCACAGTAGGCACTCAGCAAAAGTTACAATCTGCTTCTCTTAGCGGAGATAAGCATCTGTAAAGTAAAACTCTTTGCTATTTTAAAGGAATAAATTCTTTCCACCCTGTAGATAGGTTGCTTTATTTCCAATATCTGTTGCCAAATCTACCTAACAGTTTCACTAACGAAAACTGCCTGCTGAGCCTCTACTGTGAGCAGCTGTTCTCTGAGGTAGTGTAAGGGAGGCAAAAACCCTCCACACCTCCCCCTAATGCTACCAAGGAACTTGAAACACGGCATAAGCTAAATAGGACAATGCAAACATCCAGGATGGTAGAGACCAGCCTAGATATCGTTGTGTTCTAGAATAGAGCACCATAATCTGCAAACTAGTTCTATAAAGAACCAGATTAAGAAATATTTTGGCCTTCACCAGGCCACACATTTTCTGTCGCAGCTATTTTCACCCTGCCATAAGCACAGAAGCAGCCACAGACAATATATAAATGAATGGGCTTGGTTGTGATCCAGGAAAACCTTATTTACAGAGACAGGTGGCACTCTGGAGTTGGCTTGACAGCCAGAGTTTGCCACTCCTGATTTAGCACAATGCCTGGCATATAGTAGATGCCCACATATTGAATGAACGAATGAATGAGGAAATGATTTTTCTAAGGTAACAGCACAGTGATTTGTCTTAAAGCATTCATGTACCATCATTAGACATTAACTACAAGGAGAGCAATGAATACCTCCTGACCAGAAATATGCTTGATAGAAATTATCTGACAGTCTTTCCCACTCCAAGTGGTATGTGTGGATGGAAACTGAACAAGTAAAACCACTAACAGCTTTAGAGATGTGAACCAGAAGATCAGTTTAAAGAGGTATTTTTTCCAAACCATGGATCATGACTCTTGAGTAAGTTGTAGCCTGCATTTTTTTTTTTTTTTTTTTCAAAAAAGGGTAAGAGATGTAGAGAGAAAAAGAAAAGGGAATACACCAGAGTCTATTACATGTAGTAAGCACAAGGATTGTTTCTAAGGTAACTGTCTTTCACTTGTAAAGTTCCTGTATGTGCGAGTATTCACATTCTGGGGTAGAACGTATTTTCAAAAAAGATTGGGAAAATGTTCTATTATAATCTCACTCTATTATAATCCCATTCTTGGGGAAATTCAGTGTATTTGTACATTTGAAGGGGATTTACTACTTCATAGCAAAGTAGTTGAAGGCAAGATTCTGGAGCAGATTTCCTGGTTCAAATCCTGACTCTCACTTGTTACCTGTGTGATCTTGGATAAGTTAATTAGCTTCTCTGGGCCTCAGTTTCTTTACCTGTGAAATGGGAATGCAAATGATACCTATTGTTGTTGTTTAGTTGCTAAGTCATATCTGACTCTTTTGTGACACTATGGACTATAGCCCACCAGGCTTCTCTGTCCTTGGGATTTCCCAGGCAAGGATACTGAAGCGGGTTGCCGTTTCCTTCTCCATGGGATCTTCTCAACCCAGGGATCAAACCTGAGTTCCCTGTGTTGCAGGTGGATTCTTTATCGCTGAACCACCAAGGCTTTCCAACAATACTTATTACGGTTATTATGATAATTAAACAAGTTATCATATGTGAAGTGTTTAGAGCAACATCTAACACAGAGTATAAATTTTAGCTATTATTATGTGGCCTTCCCAGGTGGCCCTAGTGGTAAAGAACCTGCCTGCCAATGCAGGAAACACTGGAGACGCAGGTTCGATCCCTGGGTTGGGAAGATCCCCTGGAAGAGGAAAATGGCAACCCACTCCAGTATTCTTGCCTGGAGAATCCCATGGACTGAAGCACCTGGAGGGCTACAGTGCATAGCGTTGCAAAGAGTCGGACACAACTGAAGCGACTAATCACATATACATGCATGCTGTCACTAACCAATAATGTGACCTTGAGTAGGTGACCTAAATTCTCTTGGTTTCATTTTGTTGGTAAAAAGATCTCCAAAGGCCTTGTTGGCAGCAACATTCCAAGAAGGGATGGGAAGTGGTTTCCCAACACAAACCTTGAGGAAAGCAAATACAAATCATCTGTCCTGTACGAGGACACCTTTGAGGTCTCAGCAAAGCAGCCTGTTTCAGAGAAAAAAAAAAACCCTGTAAGCCAATTTGTTATTATCTCTCAAAACTGCATGCACAGGTGAATTCAGGATGGTGAGAGACTGACCAAATAAAAGAAAAAGCTCTTCTTTCCATCCATCAGACCCTGCATGACTAGCATTGGCTTCCTGTCTCTTCCTCCGTCAAGTATTTTATTCCATACACTGGGATAACCACAGGAAATCTGTCCCCATGTTTGTTTCGCTTTTTTGTTTCCAACATTCCTAGTGTGAGGCTGCCCTGCAGTTGTTCTGGGGTTGATCACAACTCACCTTTCACTGTGGAATTTGAAGCCCCATTTAGCACCAAAGATCTTTAAAAAAAAAAAAATCCATTTACTTTCACACACACAAAAGAAGTCAACAGAAAAACAGGTGAAGTCATTACTGATTACTCACAAACAAAATGGTCAGTAATAATGTTTTGTTTAGCCCCATCTATAATTAAAGAAATGCACAGCAAGACATTGAGATATTTTTTACCTATAAAAGAGGCAAACTAATTAAAGTCAATAATAGTCAATGCAGAAAATGTAGGGACACAAACATTCTCACGCTTTTATGAGAGTCTATATTGGTGAAACTTCTTTGGAGGACAATTTTGCAATAAATAGCAAAACAGTAAATATTCATAACCTTCGACCAACCCGAAACTAGGAAGGTATTGAACAAAAGCAGCCTATATACAGACTTCTCCTTTGAGAAAAATAAAGCCCTATTTGTTTAATTTCTTGTCTTAGACACACATAAAATTATAGTCAGGTAATCTATTCTTTGTAACCTAACACATCCCTAATTGACAACTCTAAAAAAGTGCAGGGGGGTGGTGAGAGGACATTCTCATCTTGCACTAATTTTAACATTTCCCATTAAGCATA
>SJYX01022694.1:193717-221675 GCA_006410675.1 Oreotragus oreotragus
CCATCCAACTGGCAGACATTTTCAAAATCACCACCCTTTCAGGAAGGTTTCCACAGATCATCCCATTCCTCATCTCTCCCCAACAGCCCTCCAAAACTCTACTATAACTGTCTCTGATATAAGGAAAGAACTGTGAACAGCAGCAGAAGCTTGAAAACAAGAGTAACCTGGGCCAAGGGCCAGGGGGTCTATTTTTAGAACTTGTTCTCATTGCCTGTTTATCTTTCAGACTCAGCCTAATGTCTTCCAGGCGACTGTGAAAGCTATTTGGCTGGCTTGCGGAGGAGAAGAAGGTGATCTAAAACCAAACAGCAGTGGCAATGGTGATAATCATTCAGACAGTGTGTTCTCATAATTTCCCCCAATGTACCCTCAGTGGCTTTTAATTCCTGCAAAGCCACTTACCTAGGATTTATTCAAGCCCTTCCCAGCCACTTCTAATGGCTGTGAAATTTAGGCAAGTCACAAAGTGAAGACAATTATGGATTTCATAACCCATCAAGTCTGACCAGGGTACTTACAGTCCGTTCTGGCCTCAGTTCATCCTAAAATAGTGGTCTAACATCCCAACTGTAAACACGCTTTGGACACTAGAGCGCCCTCTACAGATGAAAGTATTTAGTAATGAAGCTCCTTTGTGCCTACTCAGGAAAAGGCAAAAATGCATTCAATTATCATAGAATTTGGTGAGCTATTTTAATCCACTTAGAAGTCGAAAAGAAGGACCGGCGTTGTGCTCGACTTACATGTCCCTTCAAAGGACAAAATAAGTGGCCCCTGGAATTCCACCGCTTGTAAAACGCGCCGCGGAAAACCCTGTGTAGGCGTGCAGGGACTTAACTCCTTCCTTTCCGCCCGCCCAGACAGACTTTTAAGGGCGTCCTCTCCTGACTCCCTGTCCATTCGCTCCAGTTTAAATCCAGCAGCCAGATTCCGTCTTGCCCGATCACCTTCCAGTTCTGCTGGCCCCTATGGAGTTTCCGGGGTGGTCGATGGACAGATTTCCGCGGCGGACCCTAGGTCAGCCGCCCCCTAACCCTCACGGTCCACCTTAAGGAGCCTCCGCGGCAGGGAGGAGAGGCGGGCGTTTTGTTCTTATAAGGAGGAAAAGTTTCTTTGACATCTAGGAAATGAGTAACTCTGAAGTCCTCTAGAGCCTGGCGGATGGGGGCCAGAAGGCGGGAGCCGGCCGAGGTATCGCCGCCCCCGTCCCTGTAATTGTCGGGCGGGACGCTCAGCCGCAGCGGCGGCCAGACAGCGGATTCCGGGGCCCCCGAGACCCGCGAGCGCAGCCGGGACTCGCGCGATCCCTCCCGCCTCGGGGAGCGGGAACCGAAGCCGAAGGTAAGTACTGGGCCCGCGGCCGCGAGGCTCTGCGTCCTCCCGGAGCATCTCGTGGGCTGGAAGGAAGAAGAGGGCCAGGCGGAGCTGCGCCGGAGATGGAGGCGGATTGGAGCGGCGCGCCGGCTCGCCCCCCCGGGTTGGGACTGACTTGGGGGACTGGGGTGCGGCGCCCGAGCCCAGGCGCGGGTTGCGGGGAGGCCGTCCTCGCCCTCTTCGCGCCGTGCGGGGTCCTGCATCCCAGCCTCTGCTCTCTGGCGTCTCCCCGGCCGCGGAGACCCCAGTGAGCGCTGCCCGTGGCAGCCCCGCGCGGCGGCAGCCCCTCCTCCCGGCTCACCGAACCGCGATGCCGGAAGCGGGACCACGTAGTTGTTTCTACCGCCTCGAAGATCCGTTACTTTGAGCAGAGCTCTGGAGCTGAAAGAGTAGTCGAGTCGCCCTGTTCCTTAGCCAGCTCCCTTCCATCCTTCCTTCCCCCTCCTGGAAGGAGAGAGTAGGTATGAAGTCTTTGTGTTCTAGGTTTAACGTAGTGAAGCCATGAGGTTGCTGGAGGCGAGATAAAGCCCCGCCGCTTCCTCTTTCCGGGCTGTTAGTAGAGGAGACCCCACGCCGTGCAGAACTTTCTCTTGGGGCTGCTGCTAGTGGCCACCGCCCTCTAGTAGCATCCCAGACCCTTTCCCAGAGTTTCCAACTTCCTGACTGCGATTTGGAGGAACTCGGATGCCCCAGGACTGGGCTTACCATCCAAAACGCTCCTTTTCTTTAAAAGCAAAAGTGCTGTGTCGCAGGAAGGGCAAGTATTTTACTGAACCCCTCAGGGACCACACTTTGCCTTTTGCTTCTCGGAAAGCTGTGAGAACCATCCCTCCTTACATTCCCCTTCCTCCCCAAAACTAGAAGAGTACCAAGTACTGGTGGATCCTGGACCCTGTCCTTTTGAATCTAAATCAATTCAGAGTCCTATTTTGGTGGGGAGGAGGGAGTGGGGGGTTCTTCTTTTGGATTTGACCCAGAGTTCTTCCCTTTCATAAACTAGTTCTACTGCTGAGTGGCTGCCAGGTAAAGTAAACCTGTGCAGGATGCAGTCCCAAGTCCAAGCCAGCCTTACAAAAAGGCTGGGTGCGCGGTCGAACTGCTGCCATCCGCCTCTCCTTTATAGCATGTTGGGCTGTGCTTTTGAGTCCTCTCTCCAGCCCACAAGCCTGAAGCAGCTTTCACTCGCCTGTGTGCTGCTGCTGCTCCAGGCCGTCCTGCTGTCACATTTTCCACTTGTGGGTAACCGTAAAGTGGTCAGGCTGACTCTCCAATGGAAAGAGTTTTGTGCAAGTGCCATCCTCCAGCTCGGTAATTTTCAAAGATGCAGTTTCAAGCTCCAACTTTCGGGTGGCAAGGATTTGAACTTTTAACCTCATGCCATCAGCCCAGAAGCTGTCACCAAGAATGCCTCCCAGCTCCTGCAGCACGCATGAGAGGAACAAAGATGAGGGTTTGTGGGTGAACTTTTTATCTGAGGGCAAAAAGTGGAGGAACTTTGGGTAGAGGCTTCTAGCAAAATTGCCCATCTGAGACGGTATTGTCTGCGAGGAACCTGGTCTTGTGTTTTTTTTCTTTCTTGGACCCCCTTGGGATCAATAAAGGGAAAAAGATGGGAGGATTCTGTCTGGAGGAGAAGTATCTCTGGGTGGAGGGCTGGAGTGCACAGCCCTGTTCTCACTTGTCCGCAGGGGAGAGGTGGAACGCCATGAGAGTTGGGAAGGTGTTTCTTGTCAGGGAGAAGGGAATGACTGGCAGTATTTCCTCCAGAGATGAGAAACCTAGGGGAAGGTGGCTCTAGCCTTCAGGAATTTCCAGCTTTGTCACTCGAGAGAAGGAGGAGACTTGCTCTGTCTGGCCTCAGAGATTCACAGGGTGGGAGAAGCAGGAGATAGATTTTACTCACTCAGAAATAAGGAGGAACTTGCTGACAACTGGAGCACCTCAGTAGTTAAGGCGCTGTTGTCAGGAGACAGGTGGCCATCAACAATTATGAAGGAGAGGGTCCCTCCAGAGTCCAAGACTCTGTGGCTCCATGTTTGAGGTGCAGAGTCCCCTCAATTGGAGGGCAGCCCTGAGGGGCCCTTGGGGGAAGCTTTACCCCACGAGCCTGCTAAGGGAAGGGTAAGTGCTTCAGATGTGCTGGACAGCTGAGGAGCAGGACCTTACTTGTGGCTGGGACTAATCTTGTCTTGCTGGGGAAAGGGATGTAGCCAAGAGAGTGCCAAGAGCTGACAATAATAACCTCCAAGACTGCTGCTAGCCTGTTCCATCATCTGCATGAATTAGAATAAGGTACTTCCTCTTAACAAGAAGATGGCACGTTGGTATCATTTAAAAAACAGAGACCTCATCTGGGTGGACAGAGCCAAGGCACATAGCTGTGCAAGCTTGCATGTGAGCTTGATTCGTCCTTTCCACTCTCCCAGCCAGGTGTTCTTGAGCAGTATACCACACATACAACCGTACATAGCAGCCTGATAACCAATTATTGAGGGCTTAACATTTGCCAGGCTTTTTTTTTTTTTTCCACAAAAATCACTTGGCCTGTATTAACTCATTTAATCTTCTCAGTAGCCCAGTGACATAGGTATTGGCATCCCCATTCTATAGCTGAGGAAACTCAGTCACAGAGAAGTATAGTGTTCAGAAGCCTGAGAGTCGCTGAGCATTCACAGAACAAGAAGCAGGTGAAGTTTCAAAAGCTAGTTTGGTTGCAGCCCCTCGTGAGAAAGAGATAGGAGCAATTGCTCTTTTCTTTATCAGAGGAAGGAAACCCACTGTCAGCTCAGATGGAGGAAGATGGAAAACTTACCTGGCAGCTGAAGGAAAGGAAAGAGAGGCAGGGCTGGCCCAAGCTTCAGATGTCTTTCCTTTTTAATCGCTGGGCAGTGTGACATCGCCCATCCAGTCTGGGGCCTGTCCTGAGGGTGATGAGTAAGTGCTGTTTGGGTGTGGTGCAGAGGAAAGGGGCCTTGCAGGGTCCCTGACCTGGGCAAGGATGCCTGAGGGAATGGAGGATGGAAGAAGTATCTGAACACGCTGTCCTGACACTTGCAAGCTCTACAGCCCGTATCCCTGGCCAGTGCTGCTCGTCTGCAAACGCCCTTCCCAAGCTCATCCAGAAAGACTTTCCAAAACTGCACTTCACAGCGCTGTGTATATGATCACTTATTTTTCAACCTAAACATTATTACAGCACTTAATTAGCTGGAAAGAAGCATTTTACTATCGACTGTCTATGCTGCTGCTGCTAAGTCGCTTCAGTTGTGTCCGACTCTGTGCAACCCCATAGACAGCAGCCCATGAGGCTCCCCCGTCCCTGGGATTCTCCAGGAAAGAACACTGGAGTGGGTTGCCATTTCCTTCTCCAATGCATGAAAGTGAAAAGTGAAAGGGAAGTCGCTCAGTCGTGTCCAACTTTTAGTGACCCCATGGACTGCAGCCTACCAGGCTCCTCTATCCATGGAATTTTCCAGGCAAGAGTACTGGAGTGGGGTGCCATTGCCTTCTCCATCTACTGTCTATAGACAGTATTTTAAACAAAATAGACTTCTCAGCTAATGGGAAATTCATCATGGCCTTGGAAAGGGTCGACTGGTGCCTAGCCGATTTCCCATGTCATGTGACCTGTCCCAGACTCTGGCTCTTAGCTGCACACATTCAGAAACCCTGTCTCCACAATTTTCAGAACAGTTTGGACTTGAGCTACTGAGTCATCTACAGAGAGCTCTTGCACACTACAAAGTGTACAAATAAAATTGCTAGCGTATTAATTTGCAAGAAGACTTTGTAACCATTGTAGAGCCAGTGATGCTGGCTTCTTGAGTCCTGGGCAAGCCACATGGGAAACTAAAAATCAGAAGGCAGCTTGTGCTTGGCAAAGCTGGATTCAGGTCAGGGGAGGCAGAGGGCAGGGGCAGCAGTGGTCCAGTAGCATGGACTCTGTTCACTTCTGTGGCCCCATCACCAGTTGAGAGATGCCTGCCGGGTAGATCAGCAGTCCTCTATGTTATGTGTATCTCCTTAGCCAGTCCCTCAAGGGCAGGGTTTGCCAGTAGGATGTCCCCCTGTCCTCTTTCATCATTTAGCATTTTTTATTTTATTTACTTATTTCATTTAGTGCTTTCTAAGCAGTAGCTTCCACCTACATTAAGTTGTGTTTACATAAGTTAAATAACTACTATAAAATTTCAGGGTTGTAGGTTCAGGCCACAGGGGTAAATGCAAACCAAGGACATGGTCAGGTGGCCTGGATGGGTCAACAAGAAGTCAAGTATAGAGTAAAGAAACATGGTCCTTAGTCAACACAGATACTCAACGAACTGGAAGGGCCAGGACCGACCACTTACTGCAGCCCCAGTGTGAACATGAGTGTGATACAGTCCTAAGTCCTTGCTTTGGCTATCTGAACCACCTGGCCTGCCCAGCTGGCCTCTGGATTTAAAGGGTTCTCCCTGGTCTCTGTCCAGGCCCCCTCATGGCTCTTCTTTAGAAAGCCACAAGCCTCCAGGTGCCCCAGAGCCAAGGAGGTATGACTCACATTGACCTTGACTTAGGGCAGGCTTGGGTTGAGTCCTGGCTCCAGAGCTCAGGAGTTGGGCAAGTGCTTTGACTGTTCCAAGCCTCGGCTCTGTCGTTAGTAAAATGTGGACAACCCCTCACAGGGCCTGCTTATAAGCCACTGTAATGGTGCCTGGTGCAGACCAGTCTCTGGCTGGTATGAGCACTGAAAGACAGTGGAGGTCAATGGAGGATCAGCATTCTCTGCCAGATTGGGACCTCACTTCTCCACTGCTTCCTCCTCTTAGCTCTGGGCAAAGGACAAGGCCACACAGACTCTCCCAGATGGTGAAAAGGAGATTGGTACCCTGGTGTGGGTTTCATTCAGAGCTGAGGGTAAAACTACCCATCCAGACATTTCCATCAACACTAGGAGAGGGAAAGCCGGGCTTGAGGTATGGCCTGAACAGGCACCCAGAGGGGAGAGGGGGTGAGGTTTTTCTGGGACAGGAAGAGGATTGTTTGGTTGTGCCCACAAGGTGTACTGGGTCCACCTGGGCGGTTTGGAACCTGGGATGTCTTCCTGTAGGAAGCTCAAGCCCCATCATCCACGTGGCCCACCCCGTGACATCAGCAGAATGGAAGCACCTCACCAGTGACATCACTGTTGCCCAAGGCAACAGACACCTCCACCTTAAGTTATACTGGGAGGAGCAAGAACCACCCAACTATAAGACACAAGTTGAAGGGAAGGAGCGCTGCAAGTGCTACATCCACAGGTGTGTTCCTCGGGATGGGCTAGGGGAAGAGGGCAAGGCTGCAAGTCCGAGGTCTGGGCTATGAGCCTTTTGGTGGAGGGTCTTTGGGCCTTGGGTTTGCTCCAAGCCCAACGTACTGACAGCTGCCTTCTTGTTTGGGTCTCTGAGCTGCAGTTCAGACCAAGAAGGATGCCTCCTGAGGGGCTTCTTTGTGGCTTTCATGGCTCTGAGCCTCCCTTATACAACCTGAATCAGTCCGCAAAGGGAGTAGGGTGAGAGCAGACAGGAGTAGTGATGGGGAGGTCAGAAAAGAGGCTTTCCCTTCTTCTTCACCTCCTCCCACTAAAGGAAAATAAGAAACATGACCTCCTTCCTGGGGAGGCTGACCTACGAGAGAACCTTCATTCATTGATGGAACAAGTATGCTCTTACAAAGTGCTCGACACTCTGCTGGGGCTTCAGTAGCCTTACGGGGCCTTGTGATCAGATGCACACAGGGGGAGTTTGTGCAGAATCCACTGCCCCAGGGGTGGCTACCAACTGGGAATAGAAACAAGGTCTCTGAGTCTGCCTCTCACCCAGCTCTGGCATGCCCTGTGGAATTCTAAGTGGGTTACATGAGACCTGTGGAATCCTTTCCTCCCCAGCAGCTTATGTAGGAATCTGAGGGTGTCTGAGATATACTGGAGATTTGCTGGGTGGTGGTAGCCAGGACAGCCATGGGTGTTCGTGGTGTCCTGCCTAAGGACAGAACCTGACAAAGTTTGAGTGTCAGTGGTGAGAGGACAACAGGCAGACCACCAACCCCAGATCCTCTCTTGCTCTGTGATATTGACACACAGGACTCAGTTTCTCTGTCTGTTTAATGGGGACGGTAACAACCAGAAGCAGATAATACTCAGTGCACTTGAAATCCTCTGATGGAACTCCTAAGGAAAAAATTCAAAGCCCACAGTGTTTAACAGACTCACTGCCAAGTGAATAGCACAGCAGGACCCTTGCTGTGCCCAGGAGGAGGGGCTCCCCTTTGTAGCTCTCCTGGGCTTCCTCCCTCCAGGTCACTTCCCTGCACTGCGGATGCAGGAGGGTCTCCTACCCTTGCCTCAAACCTCAGGGAGGGCGTTGTCCTCATAATTGCCCAGCTGGTTGATGCAAAACCACGTGCTCATAACAAACAGTTCTCCTGGGAGCTTGTTTCAATAGCCTTCTTAGTAGCAGCCTGGGGACCCGCCTGGAGTTCCTGAAAAGGTCCTTTGTTTGCTGACTTGGTTTCCGAGTCACTGAGGAGGTAGGCATGCCTGGGCCGGAGGGGAAGAGAGCGGGGATGCCTGGGCCCCACCCTTGTGTGCCTCCTCTGAATGCTCCCATGCATCCATTCCTCTTCCTCCTAATGCCTCACCCCTAAACACACTGCCCAGGGTCTCAAGAGACCTCACTCCTCTTTCCCCATGCACTGCAGAGGAGGCTTCCCCATCCTTTGAACTGAAAAGCCATCTCAGATATCCAGGGTCACACACCCAGAATCTCTGGATGGAAGGAGCATCATAGCTTCATGAAGTCTGACTCCTTGCATCATGCCCACATTTCACCTAAATTGTCACCTGTTTTTCCAATGGACAGAAGAGCCTGGTGGGCTACAGTCCATGGGGTCGCGAAGAGTCAGACACGACAGAGCACGTTGAGCTAGAGGGTTTCCCTAAATGGTACACGGAAAGAAAACCCATAGGCGCATGTCTGATGTTTCACAGGTCACTGAGCAGCACGGTATTACGGAAGGACCAGGGGCTTGAAAGCTGGGCAGTCCTGGGTTCAAATCCCAGCTCCGCGATGTTGGTGTGGGTGGCCGCCCCTCTCTGTGCCTCCTTTTGAGGTTTATTGTGAGGCTGATATAGCAAAGTAAAGCGTTTTGCATCATGCTTGAATCTCAATAAATGGACCTCCTCGGTTGCTGTTTACTAAGCCCTCCCCTGGGTGTCAGGGCCCTGCAGCTTCTCTGGTTTCCTCCAGAAAGACCAAGCTGCTTGTCACTCTTCCAAGGATTGCTCTTCTGCTTCTTCCCTTGCCTAATTTGCATCTCACCCTGTCATCCTTCATTTGTCTTCCTTTTCTCCAAGGCTCTCAAGCGATGCAGTGGATGTCAAGGGGAGAAATAGCTGAGGGTCAGATAACTTGTGTCGGCGTTCATTCCTGGGACGTCACTGTGGTCGGTGGTGGTGGTTAGCCAGCCTGCAGTTAGCAGAAGGCTGTACAGACCTCAAGTGGCTATGGTCTGTCCCTAGGGGTGTGCTCACATTTCCCAAGGCACTGACCACTGTTAAGGCTTTACTTTGCTTTTCAGATGGCAGGGTGCCTCCCGGGGGGGTGGGGGGAGAGTTAGAATTTACTTTATCCAGGATGCCCCGCTCCACTCCCATTTCAAATTCCTCCTCCAGGGAATACAGGCAGTGAGGTTCTTTTCCTAGTCCTGACTTCATTCATTCATTCAGCAAGCATCCATGCAGCACCTTTAATCAGAGACCAGCACTGGTTTCTCCTAGGTGCTCAGAAATGGTGGAGGAGGTCTCATTGTTGCTGCCAGATGGGGAGGCAGGGAGCTATGAGTTTTCCAGGTGCCAAACTTCCTGCTCTCCCTTGGTGGCAGCCCCTGGGGCCTTTACAAGAAAGCAGGAGGTGGAGGTGACAACTTTCCCCTGACCCCGGGTTTCTGGGGATGCTGCAGGAATGTAGGCCATCTTACCTCTGCCCAGAGGAGTCCCTAAGATGCAGCCAGCAGGATTTAACAATTCAAAACGGAGACCTGGCCTCCTCACCAATACCAGTGCCAGTAACAATGTCATTTACGGAGCACGACCATGTGGCTGCCATGCCATGAAATAGGTGCTATTGTTATAGCAAGTGGGAGAGCCAGGATTCAAATCCAGGCCTCTGATTCCAGAGTCTGGCCCTTCTCTAGGAAGCCTCTACAAAATGTTAAGCCCTTCTAAGCTGAAGAGCTTTGGGCCATTTCTTTCTGGGTGGCCTTGGGGTGGCAGGATGTCCGGTGAGCTTGGCAGTGGCAGTGGCAGTTTGCGCGCATCCCAGCCAGACCCGTGTGTACCTGAATTGGTTCTGGGACACCTACTGTGTGCCAGGTGTAGCCTGGGGTAGAAGCCAGGACAGAGCGTGGGCATCCTCACAACAATGCCATCACTCCACCCCGTGGCTGGAAACCCTTGTGGCTGTGGGTGGTGGTTTTGTGTAACTCACAGGGAGGGTGACTGTGTTCCTGGGTGATTCTGGCGGTCGTTCTTCTCACAGTTTCTCAGTCCCCCTGGAGGAGGAGGACTGGTTCGCTCTGACTGGTGTGGCCCTGGTGAGGGAGGTCCCTGCAGTGGAGAGCCCAGCCAAGAGGGCCAACCGCAGCTCTTAGGTTTTTTTACAGCTGGTTAGGCCTTCTTGCCTTTGAGTCTCTTGCTGTTCCCCTTTATTAAGATGAAAGGGGTCTTTAGATCTTTGCAGTCAGGAAGCAGCATGACTCTGTGTGTGTGTGTGTGTGTGTGTGTCTGTGTGTGTGTGTGTCTGTGTCGGGTATGCCCAAGCCTCAGGGGACCAGGGTGGGAACACAGCCTGGGATTTCCCTGTGGTGGGGGCCAGTACCCCGCCTAAGCCTGAAGGAGTAAGAGGCAGTGGGGAGGGTGCGGAGAGGGAAGAGGCGGGGAGTTGGGGAACTGGCTGTTCTGTGGCCACAGAAAAGCCCCTGGGGCCCATCTCTTGGGTCCAGAGAGGCCCCTGGTGCCTCCCTGAGCTGGGCTCTTTGTTCCAACACAGGGAAGGTGGCTGCTGGGCACCAACAATCTACTTAATCCCTCTATCCCCTGCTCAGCTCTGAGAGGGGCCTGTGGGTGGGTGGGAGGGGCTTCCCTTCCCTTCCCTTCCCTTCCCTTCCCTTCCCTTCCCTTTGTTGTCCTTTGTATTTACTCTCAGCTTCCTGCTCCACCCCCTTGAGTCCCTCCCCTAAGCCTGTGTTTGCTGTGGTCTGGAGCCTACTTCCTACCCCTTGCTGCAGACCGCCCTCCGTGTCCCAAAAGCAAGGTCTGCCCCGAGCATTTGCTGCTGTGTTTGGAGGCCTGGGGTGTAGAAAACACAGGATGCAGGGAGAGCCAGCGGACAGTCTGGGGAGCCCTGGTGTGGCCACCCTAAAGTGAGTGTTCATGTTCCCTCCGGGTAGCTGCTCTTGGGTGTGAGATGGGGCCCAGGGGCAGAGGAGACGTCCCAGAAACAGCAGTTTAAGCCAAGCCAGTGTCTGACAGTCAGCAGGAGTGCTTCGCTGTGGGACACGGTTAGTACTGCACTTCTCTTGTTAAAACGCACCCTGTAGCTTCAAGTCTAGAAACCTAGTGTGGGAATTGGATTTCAAGGGAAGCCCTTGGGTACACACCCGCTGTAGGAAATGCATGGAGGGTGTTTATAGACACCTCTAGAGATCTAATGTCTCCATGTGCAGGGTGTAAGCCAGTGGGTCCCCAGGGTCGCCATGTCCTTGGCACAGTGAGCAGGTGGCCCTGCACATGGGCTCTGCCGGGAGCTCTGCAGAATGTCAAGGCACAAAGGCCCACTTTGACCCCAGAGGAGCCCAACCATGGAAGGCGGTGGGATACGACCAGAGCTCAGGCCAGCAGCCCCTTGTGATGAAGCAGCAGCCTGGGTCCACTGGGGAGACAGCAGGGTCCAGAACCGCAGGCCTGGCACGGGCCTCTGGCTCCTCTGCTCTCTTCCTACTTGTGTGACCTTGAGCAACTGGTCAACCTCTCGTTGCCTTGGGCTCCTGCCTGGGAAGTGGAGCTGCTGCACAGGCAGATGAGCCAAGAGCAAAGCCTTGAGGAGCAGGGCTCTCTTGGGTCCCTACTTGGGTCACATTTCTGGAGACACCGTCTACACTAGTGCCAGATGCCCACCTGCAGTTGAAAGGTTTAATAAATAGGCTGTCTCTTCCCCTTGTTCGTCCATCCCCTTCAAGAAGAGGATTTGTCTCGAGTTGGGGGAAGAGATGATCCAGAAGACTTTGGGAAGTGGTTTCTGAAATGGGCTGGCTGTGAGGACCGTACGATGGGGTTAGGTGTGGACATTGTAGGAAATGGTGGGAAAGTAAGTCTAGGAGGTGTTCAGAGGACAGTAGATAATTTGAAGAGGCCCTCGTGGGAGGGAAGGGAACAAAGGGCATCCCCTGACTGAACTAGAGCCTGGACCTGTGTCTCATGGACTCAGGACCTCCGTGAAGTGGGGCAGGGAGCCCTCCAGGGCTTGGGCTACCTGAGGTGGCTGGCATTAGGGGAGAGCTCAGAGGAGCTGATTCCAAAGGACCACACCCGGCCAGGAGGGAGAGCCTATAGGGTGGCATCCTCTGCTTGGAATCCCAGGTGATGGCTGGTTTGCTGCTGGTGACCAGCAGAAATGGGAAGCTGGGATGTGCTGTGAGACTGCACTGACCACCTAAGGGCTGTTGTAACTGAAGATCACGAATGTGGTGGCTCGAAACAACAGGATTCTGCTCTCTCATAGCTGTGGAGGCCAAAAGTCTGAAATCAAGGTACTCCAAGGACCATACTCCCTCCAAATGCCCTAAGGAAGAATCCTCTCTTGCCTCTTCCAGCTTCCCATGGCTCCAGACCTTTGTGGGCTATGGAGCATCACTCCAACCTCTGCCTCCATCTTCCATCACCTTCTCCTCTTTGTCTGTTTTCTCCTTTTCTGTCTCTTTAGAAGGACAGTTGTCTTTGCATTCAGGGTGATCGAGAAGTGTCTCACCTCAAGATGCTTAATTAAATTACACGTGTAAAGACCCTTTGTGCAAATACAGCCCCATTCATAGGTTCTGGGTATGAGCACATGGACTTGTCCTGTTGAGGTGTGCCATTCAACAGCAGTAACTTATATTCCAGGAGCCTTGGGAAGGATGAATAAGAGAGGAGGGTGTGGGCCCCACCTCAGGGCTGCCAGGGGAGCCCGTCCTTGTCTCTGTGACTGCAGCCTCCTTGTTATCCCTTAGCCTCTGAGACCCCAGGCCTTTGTCTGTCTGACTGTCTCTCCATCCCAAGAATTTTACTGTGATTTTCCATGATGCCCTGTGGTTCAGGGCCTCAGTGGTGGGGAATTCAGGCAGCATGGCTGGACAGAAGGAGGCCCTGTCCTTCTTGGGAGACTGATGGCTTCCCTGCCTTGTCCATCCCTTGCCAGCTGTGGGACGTGCATGGGATGCAGTGGAGGAGCAGGAGCAGGAGGGATGTGGGCTGTCCCATCCATCTGGGCAGAGCCCAGGCCACTGTCCTTGCTGTACCCGGCTGGCCAGCTGCTTGACCCCAGTCCAAAAGATGGAGTTGGCATCCTGGTAGCATTGTGGAAGTGCCTCCCTCTTCTGAGAGTGGGCCTGGTGGAAACTCCACACTCTGGTGGATGTGAGCGGGCTCCCTCAAGGAGTCTGGCCAGTGTGGCCTTGTGCGGCCACGGCAGAGCTCCCATCAGTGGAAAGGCTGCTCCCCCCAGTGTACAGTTCCCATGGGCCCATCGATAGGTAGTCCACCTCCCCGGGTGGGGGTTGGGGGCTCTGCTCTCTCCCTTGTTCTGCCCTGCTCCCCCACCCCTACCAGGGCCAGGGCCAGTCTTAACCCTGGCCTGGGTTAGGAAGGGGTGGTGAGGGTGCAGCTCTCGGTCCTGGGAACCACAGGCCTTGGACTGTAATCTGAGTGCTGCTCAGGGCCCGCACATGAGGCCACACGGTCACTCTTTCCTTCTCCTCCCTGGAGAGGCTGTGGGGAAGGCGCATGCAAGCCCCAGGCACCGGCTGGTTAGGATTAACTGAGAGTGGCTGCTGAGGCCGACTGGAAAACACTGGAATGGGGTCAGCACTGGACTAGGAGTGAAAAGTTGAGCAGGGGTAAGCAGTGGGGGAGGTATTTCAGGGAGTCCCGAATGCAAAGGCTCTAGCTAGCAGGTAGCGGTGTGGCTGATGGGGGAAGAGTGAGGAGAGTCCCGGCGTCACAGGCAGCCTTGAGTGGAATGCTGGGTGGGGAGTCGGGGGCGGCAGCGGGCAGGGAGAGGAGGCATGTGAGGGGCAGCAGACGCAGGATGGCCTGCTGATACGGTTTATTTGGCTCACATGAATTTCAAAGAATTTTTGAAACAGTGGACAGCAGAGTAAAATTGAGATGTTGGTCAAATGCAGATTCTGGCTTCTCCTGGAGGAAACAACAAAGATCACGCCATTTAGGTGCATAGAACATGCAGTGTGGTGGCTTCCCCAGAGAAGGCCTGAATGGCCCAGTTGTCCAGCACCTGCCCTGAGCCAGTTACAGTGGGGAAGTGTCCCCTCCCCACTCCATCCCCACATCACCACCACTCCTGCCCCCAGGAAGGCAAAAAAGAGATAGAGGAAGGAGCCCAGTGCCCACAAAAGTGGCAGGTCTGAGGAAGTGCCAGGCTGAGGCCAAGAAGGAGGTCCTGCCCACCAGTGGGAGGAGCTAAAGGTGATGCACTGGAAGGTGGGGGTGCTGCAAAGACACTGAAAAGAGGAAGCCCTGGGGGCCCAAAACTGTACCCTTTCTACCCACTTTCTCAACTAATTTTGGTCCTCTTCCTTCCTCTTTCCCCTGCCCCTCCCCCTCTGCCCAGGCCTCCCTAGAGGCCTAGAGTTCCCACCCCTAGAGCTGTTCACCCTCTCCCTGAAGTTCCCCTCCCCCATCCGCTTGCAGGGTGCAGGTAAAGAGACCCCAGCCTGAAATGCACTGGTGGAGGCTGCCTGCCTTCCCCGGGCGGGACCTCTCTCCTCTCCAGCAGGGGAGTCCCGTCTTGAGAGGCGTCCCGAGAGGCGGCAGCCAGTGGTGCAGCGCCGCCCTTATGGCACCGTCTGTGCTGGGTCTGTCTGTCCCCTGGCCCAGAGTCAGGCGGCGAGGAAGGGATGTGTGGAGACCCATCACTCACAAGGAGGGCCGTTCCTCCCAAGTAGCTGATAAGCCAACTCCCACCAACACATTGGGTGCCTGCAAGTGTCCAGCCCCGAGTGTGGTGCCTGGAGGAGGTAGGGGTGGGGATGGAGACAATGTTTAGCTTCGAGCCCTTGCGGGCACTGCAGGTAGAAAGGCAGGGACACAGTGTAAACCCACACAGTAAAGAGCAGGGATGTGGCCTGACCCACGGAGTTTGGAAAAGGGCAGGCTCCCCGGAGGAGGGACCCCTGAGCCAGCCCTGAATGGTGGGTGCTATTGAACAGCAGGGAAGCTGGTCAGACACCAGCATGGGACGTGGCCTCTGCCAAGAGAGAAGAGTGGAATCAGGCATGAAACAGACAGACCGTACGTCACCAGAGCTCAGACAGCCTGCTCCAGGAGCCCAAAATGCAAACCAAGACTCGGGGTCAAACTCGCACTCTGCATTCCACCTCTCTTTGCTTATAGTCCTGTTTCTCCAAGGCCTAGGAAGCTTGGGGTCAGCCAGCCTGATGATTGTGGGGTCGCCACTGGCAGGGAAGCCAGGGAGGTGTCACCAGGTGGGGGAGGTTTCCTATCAGCCCCTGGGGGGATGGAGGGAGTAAAGCAGAAAGAGGAAGGCAGGCTTCATCACAGACTGCAGTCCAGGAAATCTTAGAGGCCGCCCAGTGAAACTCCCTGACCACCAGTCTCTTCACAAGATAGGGATGCCACAACCAGATTGTCTGGTGTTCTGAAAATTAAATGACAAAACACACAGAGTAATTAGCTTCCTGTTAGCTGTTAATGAAAACATCACCTTTAACTAATCCTCTTCTGCCTGTGAGGGGCCACAGTCTGCCTGGACCACTTCCACCTTCACCCACTCTCCCAGTCAAGTGTGTCTCCTCATTATGCCTCAGTTTCCCCATCTGTAAAATGGGGCTTAGATGAGTTCCACTCTAAATTGATACTTTCTTAAATTTGTGGATTTATTTCCCCCTAACAACATGTATCTCGTTGGCCAGGACTGTGAAACTCCAGCACAAGGCCAAGGACACAGGAGGGGTTCAGCCCAAACTTTGGACAGTTTGGGTCTCCTTTAGCCACTTCTTTCTTGGGAGGCCCAGAACCTAAGCAGCAGGAAAGGGACTCCAGTAACCCCACAGGACCTGGGCTGTCAGTGCGTTCCCCTGCCATCAGCCCCACCTCCCTATTCCATTTTGTAAGGACACATAGGTTCTCCTTTCAACTCTGAAGATGACGCCAGGGCCTGAGCTACATCTGCCGTGGTAATTAGCAGAGCTAATTGCATCTGAGAGGCTAGGCGTGAGGCAAACCCTTGGTAAGTGTCAGGATCTGGGCTGCAGGGACACTGTGGAGTCCCACCCTCCTCCTCCCTAGAAGCCTGCCTGGCTTGGGAAGGGGTGGGTATCAGACTGGAATAGGCATTGGAACCACCTAGAGGTGCTGGCCCACCTCTGGAGTTTCTGATCAGTAGGTCTGGAGCTGCACCTGAAAATTTGCTTTTCTAACACATCTCCAAGAGATGTTAGGGATGCTGAGCCACAACCACATTGGAACCACTGTCCCTGGGAGGCAGAGGGCCTGGCTGCTAGGCTGCTAAGAAAGGCACCCCCACTGCTGAGGCCACAGTCAGCCAGCCCCAGGTGAGGGCAGGTGGGTGACGGAGCCAGGCGGGTGTTGATGAACACATTATAGGGCTAGACACAGGCTCCTGCTGTTCTCGATTTGTAGTTGGAATTCTGCCTGGAAGGAAAGGGGCGTGGTGGATATGGAGCCAGGTGATGGGCGCAGAGAAGATTTACAGATAAAGAAGTTCCCACAAAGAACAGCAGTGAAACTCCTCTGCAGTGCTGTGGCCTGTTCATTCTGTCTGCCTCTTGCATGGATTGTAGCGTTTTCACTACTGAGGATCATGCCATCCTCATCTTTGCGGCCCTGTAGCACCCAGCATGTTCCTTGCACACTATTAAGTTTGATCCCCTGGAAGAGGGCATACACCATACTCCAGTATTCCTGCCTGGAGAATTCCAGCACTTTTACTTCACTAGGATGTGCTGGGTGCTGCTCACAGCAACCCTTGTAACCTTCTAAGTGGTGGGTGTTACCCCTGTTTCACGGGTGGGTTAACCAAAGCCCAAAATGAGAAGTAATTTTCTAGCCACACAACTAGAAAAGGCACAGCTAGGCTGAGAAAGCCTGCTCTGACTGCTTCCACCAAAGCCCAAGTTATTTCCACTGTGTATGTTTGTGCGTGAGCACTAAGTTGCTTCAGTTGTGTCTGACTCTTTGCGATCCTATGGACTGCAGCCCTCCAGGCTCCTCTGTCCGTTGAATTCTGCAGACAAGAATACTGGAGACGGTTACCATGCCCTCCTCCAGGGGATCTTCCCGACCCAGGGATCGAACCTGAGTCTCCTGCATTTCAGGCAGATTCTTTACCATCTGAGCCACCAGGGAAGCCCCACATTCCTAGTGAGGGCCTGATAAAATGAAGTGTATCACTATTTTTTTTGGCCGTGTGGCATGCAGAATCTTAGTTCCTTGAGCAGGGATGGAACCTATGCCCCTGCATTGAGAGTGCAGAGTCTGAACCGCTAGATTGCTAGGGAAGTCCCACGATTAACCAACTCTTAGTGGCATTTATTGGATTAAGCTGTGGTGGGGGTGCCTCGGGAGCCTGGGGGACGTGGAAGTGAGGGACTCACAGTAGGAAAGGGAGGTCTTAGAGTTCTCCCCCAGGGTCTGGGGCTTCCAGCCAGGCTCAGAGTAAGGGTTTGAGTAAACCATTGGTCTGGGCTGACCACACGCAGCGCTCCGCCCCAGCCTCGGTGACCCTGGACATTTGCCAGGCTAAGTTTAGCCGTGACCTGCATGGGCTGCCGTGCTCTGTGGGCAGGGGCGGGGGTGGAGAGGAACTCAGCAGGTTTCCTGCCTGCTTCCTGGCAAGCAGACCCACAAAAGCCCTCCAACTGACCCAGCTGGATGTCTCAGACTACATGTATGGGGCAGCCTTGCAGAAGTAAGAGGTTTGGGCCAAGGCAGAGGTGGAATACTTAAATCTGGAGGAAAGGGACCCTTTGGTGAGGAGTGTGTGTGTGCGTGCATGTATCCACGGTTTTGTGAGAGGCTCTAGCTGCTGTCCTGCCCCTGTGGTCTCCAAAAGTCCTAGCATCCAGATTCTCTCCCTCATTCTTCTGACCCCCGAGGACCCTGGGGCAGAGTTCTTGAGACTTGGCTTGGGGAGGGGAAGTAATGGAGGCTTCTAACCCAGCCCTACCTAGTGCTCACTCAGCAACTCCACCCTGTTCCCCATCACTTAGGTGCCGCAGGCAAAGCCAGCCTGCACAAAGGGTATCAGGAGCGAGACAACAGCTGGGATCCCATCCCATCCCCAGGAGGGCAGAGGTGGTTTAAACTAGAAGTGAGTCAGAGGGAACTCCACCTCCAGGAGGATCCAAGGCTTAGAAGGCTTCACCACCACCCCTCCCCCCCACCCCTCCCGCCCAGTTACTGGGGGGCAGGGTGGATGGAGTGGTTTACCGAGGAACAGCAGGCTTAAGGGAGCATTTTGTGCTTTCAGAGCACTTTTGAGCGTGTGTTCCTCCACACCCCTGGAACTTGGGTAGGGTTGGTGTGCTTGACAGGTGAGATAATAAGCCCCTAGAGGCCAAGGAGGAAGGAGCTGGTGTTGTAACATGCTCACCCCATGCTGGGCACTGTGCTCAGCACCTGAGTTGGATGGTCTTGCTTAACTTCCCCTCTCTATAAAGGAGGGCCTGCTGTTAGCTCCATCTCACAGGTAAAGCAGTGGAGCCCTAGAGAAGCCAAGTGACTCTCCCACGACCCCTTGGCAAGGGACAGAGTCACGGTTCAAACCTGGGCCTGTCCCTACAGCCCAGGGTCCTTTGTGATTCCTGCTCCTTTGAGTCTTGTTCATAACCTTACTATTGCTAGTGTTAGGGCTGCCTGCATCCCCTGTAGGGGCATTTGTTTGGCCCACTGCATCTGCAGAGCCCTGCAGGCAGGTTCATCTATTATTCCCATCCCATCCCAGCTAACCTTTTATATGAAAATTTGCTCAGGGGCAAGCATTTTGGACTTCCCTAGTAGCTCAGATGTTAAACATCTGCCTGCAATGCAGGAGACCTGGGTTCGATCCCTGGGTTAGGAAGATCCCCTGGAGAAGGAAATGGNCTATTATTCCCATCCCATCCCAGCTAACCTTTTATATGAAAATTTGCTCAGGGGCAAGCATTTTGGACTTCCCTAGTAGCTCAGATGTTAAACATCTGCCTGCAATGCAGGAGACCTGGGTTCGATCCCTGGGTTAGGAAGATCCCCTGGAGAAGGAAATGGCGACACACTCCTATATCCTTGCCTGGAAAATTCCATGGACAGAGGAGCCTGGCGGGCTGTAGTCCACGGGGTCGCAAAGAGTTAGACACAACTAAGTGACTAACACACAAGCATTTTCCTGAGTGCTTTCTGTGCATTATTTCCTTTACAACAGCAGGTTTTATTCCCATTTTACAGATGAAAAGACGGAGATTCTGAAAAGTTGGATGGTTTGTCCAAGGTCACATATCTAGTAGTGCACATGCTGGGGCTAACCCAGTCTGTCCCCTCCAGAGTCCATCCTCTTAGCCTCTCATCACAATGTTGATTGATCTAGTTGATTTGGAGTTTTGAAACTTGCCTGCCCTAGTTTAGCACATCATCTTGCAGCAGGTGTGAGGACATACACGGGGAGCCCTGTGAAAGCTGTTGGATAGAGAAGAGGAGGACTTCCCAGTTATAGGACTTAGTGATGGCACCCCACTCCCCAGCTGGTGGCATCCTACCCTGGAAACTGACCTCAAGAATCAGGTGTTGCCAAAGACTTGAACTGTGACTGTGAGGGCCTGCTTGTGCCCAAGTGTGGCAGTCTGTAGTACAGGCCCTTTAGGGCCTCAAAGCACCCAAATTACCTCCTGACTGACTGCTGCCTGGTATTCTACTATTATGTATGTTGTGTGGGTTAGTCGCCTGGTCGCGTCTCATTCTTTGCAACCCCATGGACTGTAGCCAGCCAAGCTTCTCTCTCCGTGGGATTTCCCAGACGAGAGTACTGGAGTGGGTTGTCATTTCTATTACTAGTACTCCACACCTTTATCCTAAAATTCTGATCATGTTTATCAGCCAGCCGTACAGTTTTATCCTGGACCACCCTGGTCAAATTTTCCACCGATGTTTCTGTAGTGTGGAAACCAGGGCTGGCCTGTTCATGCAATTATCCTGCACTCCGCTCCTTGTCCTGGGGCAGAGAAACTGGCTGACTGCCCCCTGCCCTTTTTCCTCACCCTGCCTCCCTTCCAGCCCAACTTCCTCCACTTTCTCCTGTCCTCCATTGACTTCTCAAGAGGAAATGCGTAAGCGTCTCAAAGTTCACCTCTTAGGCCTAAAGGTAACTACACTGAATTCTGCCGCTGCTGGACCTCCCCACCCCCAACACTTTGGGTTCCTGCTAATGAGGAGGGGTCACCTCTGAGCAGCAGGTTTTGCCCAAGTGTGAAAACTCAGGATATCCACATCCTGGCACTGCCAGGTAGAACCTGCAGAGGTGGTGTTGTTCAGTCACACAGTCGTGTCCAACTCTTTAAAACCCCATGGACTGTAGTATGCCAGCCCTCCCTGTTCCTCATTATCTCCCGGAGTTTGCCCAAGTTCATATTCATTGCACTGGTGATGCCATCCAGAGGTGTTCTTAACCTACCAGTAGATACCTGCTTCTTGGTACCATTAGGGTAAGAACCAGAACATGTGACGTTCAGGTGCAAAGTCAAGGTCAGGGAATGGGGCTCCTATCGGGTCTGTTGGCATGCACTGGGGCAGAGGTGGGGCTCTTGGTTCTCCAGCAATGACCTCTTCTGTCCGTTTGCTTTCCTAGCTGAGGTCCCCAACAGGAAGTGGGTGGGGCAAATGCCAAAATGGCCAATTGTTACCTCCCAAGATTCCACCCAGGGGTAAGAGAGGGTATAACGTAAGGGTTAGATGTGAGATAGTCCTTCAAAGACTTTAATGCGAATGATATTAAAATGCAGATTCTAGTTCTGTGGGTCTGGGGTGGGGCCAAGATTCTGCATTTCTAACAAACTCCCCGGGGATGTTGCAGCTGCATGGTTTGAATAGCAAGTATTATAAGGGGTTAGTCCTTACCTCAAAGTCACTTGAGACCTAAAAATCCTGGAGGAATGGCACGTCTCCTTTCACAATTAAGAAGCCAGGTTAGAAGTGCAGATGACTAGTGAGAGGCGAGTCCATGACTCAGTCATTCTGGTTGTTCCTTAGATTGTCCAGGGGAAGATCCAGGATCAGCCAGGAGAACAGTGTCTGAATTTGGAGTGGGGTCTTCCGATCAGAAGGAGAGGTTTTCACCGGGGGTATATAAGGGCTCAAGACTGTTTCAGCTGCTGCTCAGTAAACATGCTGTGCACCGTGCTGTGTAGGTAGTTTGCATGAACAGTGAATTTATTAATATGATGGCCTTCTGGGTGCTGTGGCTCTCCTTTTGTACAGTAAGGAAAGTGAGGCCCAGAGGGGTGAGTTAACATGCCCAAGGTCACACAGCTAATTCAGTGAGTGACAGGGCCGGCTTTGGAACCCAGCCCTTCTGTTCTTAACCACTAGGCTATACTATACCGAGGAATCAGCCATTCCCTGAGGGGGAAGAAAGGATGTCTTATACAGGATTTTTTTGGTTTCAAGTGTTGGAAAAGAAACTGACTTAAACAAAAAGAGAATATATTGAGAATTCCCTGGTTGCCTAGTGGTTAGGATTCTGGGCTTTCACTGCCAGGCCCAGTCTCAATTCCTGTTGATCTCAGGGAACTGAGATCCTGCAAGCCATGCGGTGCAGCCAAAATAAAAAAGGAATGTATTGATTTATATGACTATAAAGTCCAGAGGTAATGGCTTCAGGCACTGCTGGGTCCATGTTGGCACCTCTCTCTGGCGGATCTCCCTTTGAGGTAGCTAGAGAGCCAATAGCAGGTGTAACCCCTCAGGGTTGCCTGAGCAACCCTAGGCAACAGGGTGAGCCTTTCTCCCCATTGGTCCCAACAAATCCTACCTCTGTCTCCCATTGGCCAGAGCAGGTCATAAACTCATCCAGAAACAACCACTGCCAGGGTGAGGGGGAATATGAAGTAGTCAGGCGGGGTTATATCCTCACCCCTTGACTTGGGGTGGGTTCATCCCCTCATCCCTTCCCAACTCATGAGGACTAGGAGTAGAAAAGATTCGGTTCCCAGGGGAAGTGGGTGCTGCTACCAGAAAGAGGACTGTTTGGGCAGACAGAAGCAGGTCCACCACTGTGGTGCTTCAGCCAGGATGCTGGTGTGGGACTTCAGGGTTCTTGTTCCCAGCAAGGCTGGGCTGTGGGTTGGGTGGAGCGGAGGTCAGTGGGAGGGAACGACAAGGGAGTGAGCGGTGTTGAGGAAAGCTAGGTGTGACCAATCGTGTCTCTCTGTTCCCAGGAAAGCTGCCGCCATGGCCCTGGGGCTTTTCCGGGTGTGCCTAGTCGTGGTGACGGCCATCATCAACCACCCGCTGCTGTTCCCGCGAGAGAACGCCACGGTCCCCGAGAACGAGGAGGAGATCATCCGTCAGATGCAGGCGCACCAGGAGAAGCTGCGGCTGGAGCAGCTGCGCCTAGAGGAGGAGATGGCGCGGCTGGCGGCCGACAGGGAGGCCGAGAAGGAGGCATTGGAGCGGGTGGCAGAGGAGGACCAGCAGCAGAATGAGAGCCGCACCGCCTGGGACCTGTGGAGCACTCTCTGCATGATCCTCTTCCTGGTGATCGAGGTGTGGCGGCAAGACCACCAGGACGCGCCCTCGCCCGAGTGCCTGGGCTCGGATGTGGACGAGCTGCCCGACCTGGAGGGCGCCCCGCTCCGGGGCCTCACCCTGCCCAGCAGGGCCACGCTCGACCACTTCTACGAGCGCTGCATCCGGGGAGCCACAGCTGACGCCGCCCGCACCCGGGAGTTTGTGGAAGGCTTCGTGGATGACTTGCTGGAAGCCCTGAGGAGCCTGTGCAGCCGGGACTCGGACCTGGAGGTGGAGGACTTCATCGGCGTGGACAGCATGTACGAGAACTGGCAGGTGAACAAGCCTCTGCTGTGCGACCTCTTCGTGCCCTTCATGCCCCCGGAGCCCTACCACTTCCACCCAGAGCTCTGGTGCTCCAGCCGCTCAGTGCCTTTGGATCGCCAGGGCTATGGCCAGATCAAGGTGGTCCGGGCCGACGAGGACACACTGGGCTGTATCTGCGGCAAGACCAAGCTTGGAGAAGACATGCTGTGTCTCCTCCACGGCAGGAACAACGCGGCGCACCACGGCAGCAAGGCAGCAGACCCGCTGTGCGCCCCCAACTCCCCGTACCTGGACACCATGCGCGTCATGAAGTGGTTCCAGACCGCCCTCACCAGAGCCTGGCACCGCATCGCGCACAAGTACGAGTTCGACCTGGCCTTTGGCCAGCTGGACACCCCGGGGTCCCTCAAGATCAGGTTCCGCTCGGGGAAGTTCATGCCCTTCAACCTGATTCCCGTGATCCAGTGTGACGACTCCGATCTGTACTTCGTCTCTCACCTTGCCCGGGAGCCCGGCGGGGGGACCCGGGCATCCAGCACCGATTGGCTTCTGTCCTTCGCTGTCTATGAGCGCCACTTCCTCAGGGTAACCTCGAAGGCGCTGCCCGAGGGCGCCTGCCACCTCAGCTGCTTGCAGATCGCTTCCTTCCTGCTCTCCAAGCAGAGCCGCCTGACCGGCCCCAGCGGGTTGGGCAACTACCACCTGAAGACCGCCCTTCTGCACCTCTTGCTCGCCCGGCGGCCTGCCGACTGGAAAGCCGAACAGCTCGACGCCCGTCTCCACGAGCTGCTCTGCTTCCTGGAGAAAAGCCTGCTGGAGAAGAAGCTCCAGCACTTTTTCATTGGCAACCGTAAGGTGCCAGAGGCCATGGGGCTCCCTGAGGCCGTGCGCAGGGCGGAGCCTCTCAACCTCTTCCGGCCGTTCGTCCTACAGCGAAGTCTCTACCGGAAGACAGTGGACTCCTTCTATGAGATGCTCAAGAATGCCCCAGCGCTCATTAGCGAGTACTCCCTCCATATTCCCTCAGATCATGCCAGCCTGCCCCCGAAAACTGTCATCTTGTAGAGCATCCACGACCCAGAGGGCCAGGACACAGGGCATCCTATGCGTTCACACCCCTGGGGGCATCTGCAGGCCCTGTCTTGGGAAGACGGCAGGCTTTATAGGGTGCCATGGCTCAGCCCGCCGGGGAAGCCAGACCCTATAGCACAGAGGAAATGGAATTCCAAGCCAAAGCTAGTTTGCGTTCATGCCGTTGGGACTTGCCAGTTGAAGCTATTGTCTGGGTTTAGGGACTGATCCCTTTGCAGCTGACTTTTGGATCACTACCAGTGACAAAGATGATGATAGAACTCTATGGATTCTGAGTTACAGGACAATGCAAACAGCGCAAACAGCGATTTGGGTGTGATTCTTTTGTATCCCAGGTCCAGTTTTTACTTGAATATCAACAAAGGATCTACAGGAATGCTAACAGTGAACCCAAGTTAAGACCCTGCACTCTGATTTTCCGGTAACCCTTGGCCACAGGCATCTGCAGCCAAACAGTGGGCATCAGTATGGGTATTTGCAGCGTTCAGTCCATAGCCTGCACTATAGGGGTCCCCACTGTTTCTGCCATTTTTATACTGTTTGGAGAAAAGACTTAGATTCGCAGCCCAAGTGGCTGACGTCTCTTTTGTACAGAAATGGGTACCTGGCAGAGAGAAGTTGAAGTTGGCTGTTGTTTCAGCTCCACATCTCACCCAGGGTGCACCCATTTCTCTCTGCCCCTTCCCCTTGGATGCTGCGTTTTGAACCCTGTAGGGGCCACATACCATGTGGGTGCAAGCCCAGTGGCTCCTCATCCTCATTTGTCTCCACAGCTGGTCTCTCCAGCCACCAGTATGTTGGGAGGTGGCGGCACTGAAGGTGGAAGATGAGAGAGAAAGAAGGGCACTCACAGGGTGACTGGGGCGAAGGACAGCGCCTGGTACCTGGGGTGCTGGGGTCTGGCCTTCAGAGAAGATGCCCGGTTCAGAGAAGATCGTAGAGGTGAGGGATGCCATCGCCCTGGGTTTCCCTCAGGGTTCCATTCTTAGGGCAAAGGGTGCCTGGAAGCAAGATCTGTTGTGGAATCCCAGCTCCCCCTGCAGACCCCCACATTCCCTTGGTTGTTCATTCCAGTGGGGCTCCCTTGCTGCACAGAACCCCCCTTTCTGGATGGGCTTTGCTGGCCACAGAGATGACCAGCACCCACAGAGCCTGACAGAGGCTTGGCTGATGGGACACATGAGGACAGACTACAGGTGCAGCCCGCAGGCCTCAGAGAGGGAGCCTTGGCGCTACTGGGCCGCGGTCCCCGGGAAGGCACTGCGGTCAGCGTTGGCCTCCGCCTCCAGGCCTGGCTCGGGGGGCTTGAAGCCGCTCCCTCCTCCGTTTGTGGCTTCGCTAGCCCTCTGGGAGCTCCTCTCTTGGCATCGCTTCAGTCGCCCTGCAGAGGGCCGGGCAGGAAGCGAGGTTGAGTGCTCCTTCCCCAGCACTCTCCCTCCAGGGCTGAAGCTGCCCATACCTCCCAGACTCGTGCCTGATTCCTTAGGGGTGTCGGGCTTACCATGAACGAAGAAAAGATCCTGCCTCTGCCCCAGGAGTGCGCTCACCTAGCCTTGGAAATTTCCAGAAGATGGACAGTTTGTCTGACAGGGTTAATTTGCAGTGGTTGGCTCAGCTGTGATGAAGCATTACAGACTGTAGGAAGCTTTCCATGTGGACTGGGGTTAGACTGAGCAGCGCCTGGGCTTGCCCCTCCCCAGGCCCACGTGGTCTCCAGCAATAACCCTAAGCACCCATTCTGTGGGGATTCATTTCCAGAGTTGGGGTGAATTTCCTTATTTATTGTCACCCATGCCTTTACTTTCTGATCTTCATCCTCGTCTGATGTACTTTGAAGAGACCCCAGTGACCAAGAGCCAGTCTCCTTAAGCCAAGATCAAGCCTCAGTCTCCCCCAGCTTCCCTTTTGCTTCCAGAAGAAAATTCACCAAAAAATTACCTTCTGGCCTCTTGTTTATACAGAGACAACAACTCAGCGGGGAAATGGGGATCTTTTATGCACCAAAGCTGCTTCTGAAGCAGGAAGCAGTGGGACTCTTGGTGTTTCATGCTGCCTTATTTATATTAAAGGAAGAATTAAATTCTTGCAAGGAGTAGAAACTGGTCACNCTTCTGGCCTCTTGTTTATACAGAGACAACAACTCAGCGGGGAAATGGGGATCTTTTATGCACCAAAGCTGCTTCTGAAGCAGGAAGCAGTGGGACTCTTGGTGTTTCATGCTGCCTTATTTATATTAAAGGAAGAATTAAATTCTTGCAAGGAGTAGAAACTGGTCACAGTATTTGTTTTTAACTTCAGGAAATCTGTGAGCTTCCCAGGGCAGAGCTGGGGAGAGGGTGGATTTCCTATTCACAAGAGGAAGCTTTCACTCCCTTTTTTATTCTTATGCTTTGGAAAACTTTTAAAAATTGCAAAATAGAGTATTTCTGGCCCATCTCTGAGGCAGCCTGCAGAGTTTCAGAAAGGGCCTTTGAAAGCCAGCTATAGGGTGGATTTCAACACAAAACCCTGTTTCCCACAGCTGATTGTGTGCAGAGAGTGTGGGGGCCTGGGAGTAACATGAAGCTTTTGGCTTGAAGAAAACAGATTGCCTTATAAATGGAAGAGTTCTAGGCCTGTAGGGCACTTAGGCCTTTTCACTAAGGACAACTTTCTCCAAGGAATCTCTTTTCTTCCCAAGGATGCTAGACTTTACCCAGTGTCTGCTCACTTTCTATGCCAAATGCCTAGGACTTTTTCTGTGTATCTTGGCAAGTGAAATGAGTAGGGCTGGCCTGAAGCCACAAGGTTGGTTAGGTTGAAGGAGGACCCCTCCTCCCTCCTCAAAACCCCAGGCCCTCTCTCTACCTTGTCAAAGCACAGCTTAAGTTGAGAACCTGCTTTGTAATCAAACCAGCACTGGTTTGTAATCAAGGCTGTCATCAGAATAACATGAAGGGCTAGGTTAAATGCGCAGACAGCAACTAGAATCTACAGGGCACCCAAGTAAGGCTCCTAAAGCCCCGTCAAGTGACTGATGATACCCCCTAGTTGAATGAACATGGCTTTCACTTCCTTTCCAAAACTTAGAACCCAGACCTGGTAGGAGCCAATGAGCCTGCTCGGGATCTGCGGTCCAGGGGGAATCTGGCACCCACAGGCTTCTGAGAATACACTAGTATGAGAAGCAGAGAGGATGCGGAAGGCAAAGCTGGTGAGCACTCCTTTCTGGCAGGTCAGGTTTGGGTATCGCTGGCGCGCAGCTTCCTGGGCCACACAGCAGACTTCAGTGGAGTCTCTAAGATTTCAGTGCAGGAATCTGCCTTCTGCCAAGTTCCCTGGGTGATGCTGGAAGACCAAGAACCCCTGATAACTGGAGGATTAGGGAAGGCCTCACGGTCAGGCACTGCCAGAGACTGTTTCTCAAAGCTGAGCAGGACTGACCAGGAAAAGCGTTTCAGCCAGAACCATGGAGTGAGAGCAGGAAAGCACCATTTGTGTCTCTGTGTGTGTCTCTGTGTGTGTCTCTGTGTGTCTGTGTCTGTGTCTGTGTCTGTGTGGTGTCTGAGTTGCTCAGTCATGTTCAACTCTGCCTGCCAGGCTCGTCTGTCCAATGAATTCACCAAGGAAGAATACTGGAGTGGGTTGTCATTTCCTCCTCTCGGGGATCTTGCTGACCCAGGGATTAAACCCGGGTCTCCTGCACTGCAGGCAGTTTCTTTACTTTGTGAGCCACCAGGAAAGCTCCATGGACATAGGCAACCTTTAAGCCACCCCTGCTGGGCACCAAGCACCCTTCCAGAGTGGGTTTGGTGGCAGCAGTCAGCAAATGTCCCGGAAGTTCTAACTGAAGTCATTCTGCAGACTGTGATTCAGAACGTTCTCATGCCCTGTCTGGTCTCTGCCCATGGGATAGAGCGGGAAGATTGTTTGGTTTGGCCAGTGGATGACAAGAAGAGAGAGCCAAGAACCAGTGACAAAGTTTGAGCCTTCAGTTCACCCCCCGCCCATCCCCTCCCCTGCCTTGCTGCCTCACCCCCTCCAACTACCCTGGAGGGACATCTTTCAGAGTTAACATTTTTCCAACATTTTTCCTTGCCATCCAAAGATAGCTTGTTTTTCTAACTCATGGTTTTTTCTTTTTTTTTTTTTTTT
>SJYX01022694.1:228294-240567 GCA_006410675.1 Oreotragus oreotragus
ATGGTGAGTGTAGGTATAGGACATGCTCTGTAAAGTCCAAGTCTCCTCCTGTCTGCTTGTTCCCACTCATGTCAATTGAATGAGATACATTCATTTTTGTCTATATGAAAGGCTAGTATACATAATTCGGGTTATCATTGTCCTAAATCATGCAAAAAATATTCAAATGTCTTACTCATTCAACTCCAGAGCTTCCAGCCGTTCAAACCAGGGCCAGATGAGGTAATCAATCATAGAAAGAGAATTGCCACCAAAGAAGGTTGTCTTCTTATCAGTCAGAACCTGAATATTAAACAGCATAAGAATACTGTCCATCAGGACTAAAACGGATAAACTGTGCAGTAGTCATATGCTGGAATACTTACAAAGAATAGGAATGAACTATACATAGCATATACAACCTAAGAAACTTGATCCTGTATGAAAGAAGTCAGACCCCAAAGTGTATATGATTCCATTTGTACAAAGTACAGAAATCATCCACAGCTAATATTCTGTTTCTTGATACGGATGCCAATTTCATGGCTGTGTTCACTTTGTAAATTCAAGCTGTACTCTTACGCTTTGGGTAAGTCTCTGCCTATGATGCGTCAATAAAAACTTTACTGAAAATAAACTGGACATAACTAGATTAACTATTAAACAATGCCACATAAAATTCTTTGAAAACCAAGTACAAAAGTATATGTCTGAAATTTAAGGAGGTGAATTAATATTATGGTTTTGCAAACAGAAGATTGAGAATATTATCTGGCTAATAAACACCAAAGCATTTTTTATAAAACATCCATGATTTTTCTCAGGGCCCTTATTAACATCTTGTATTGTAGATAGATTTTTATATCTACCCGAGTATTTATTTTTGGTCTACTATCAAACCAATCATCTGAATGGTATGAACTGCTTCTCACTTTCTACCTCCCATACTGTTCAGCAGAGTGCCTTGCAGTTATTAGGCACTCAGAATTGTACAATGAACCAATATTGTCTAGGTGTGTCCTTAAATTGTAGTGACTGGTAATTATATTATGCATAAGTAAAATTAAGTATGATAGTTTTAGTCAGAAGGAAATACTCTCTCAGCAGCCTGAAACATGGAAATAGTACCACTCACTTTAACGCATGAGTCCTTAACCTGGAGTCTGAAATTGGATAGGAAGAAAATTATATGTCCCTAACTAACCCCAAATTTAGTAGGTAGTATGTGGATTTTCTACTGCTTGGGGACTTGGCACCTTAAACCTCTACCTTGTTCAAGAGTCAGCTCTTAGCTGCTGCTGCTAAGTTGCTTCAGTCGTGTCAGACTCTGTGACCCTATAGACAGCAGCCCACCAGGCTCCACCGTCCCTGGGATTCTCCAGGCAAGAACACTGGAGTGGGTTGCTATTTCCTTCTCCAGTGCATGAAAGTGAAAAGTGAAAGTGAAGTCACTCAGTCGTGTCGGACTCTTCAGGACCCCATGGACGGCAGCCCACCAGGCTCCTCCGTCCATGGGATTTTCCAGGCAAGAGTACTGGAGTGGGTTGCCATTGCCTTCTCTGAGTTGTACATAGAGATTTTTCTAAATCAGGAAACATGATCCTCTTTCTGTCTATATATCTGAGAATATGAAATATGTAACTGTAAAGAAAAATATAAATTACAAAACTGATTCATTACAAATGAATTACAGTTCATTACAGTCCAATTACAAAACTGGAATATAAAAATCTTGACAATTAACATTAAGGAAACTGAACTACTGATAAAAACTCTACCCCTATAAAAGACACTGGACTCAAATGTTTTACAGAAATGGCCAAACCCTATCAAATGGTTTCGGAACTTAAAAAACCAGAGAAAGTAACCTGACTCATTTTATGAGTTGAGAAAATCCCTGATATAAAAACCAAATAGTGAATTCCCTGAGGTTCCAGTGGTTAGGACTCTGCTTTCATTGCCAGGGACCTCCTGGCATGGCCAAAATAACAAACAACCACCACCACAACAAAAAAAACACAAAGATATGATAACAAAGTAGTCTCTTATGAACAAATATGCAATAATCAAATATCAACTAGTTTTAAAATATATATGAAAATCCATTGAAAGCAAGTGGGTTTTACACAGTAATACTGGCACTATTCAACACCAGAAAAAATCTGTCAGTGCTACCATACCTATTCATCAGATTAAAGGGAAAATATTCAGTGAACATTTCATCAGATGTAATAGATGAAGACAAAATACTCAATAAAATCCAACACTCTCATGACTTTTAAAAAAATATTAGCAAACTAGTAATATAACTTTCTTAATGGGAAAAAAAGCTTTGAAAAAATCTGCAGTAAATGGCAACCCACTCCAGTATTCTTGCCTGGAAAATCTCATGGATAGAGGAGTCTGGTGGTTTATAGTCCATGGGGTCACAAAGAGCTGGACACGACTGAGTGACTTTGAGTGACTTCACTCACTTTACAGTAAACTTCAAACTTACTGATAAAAGGTTAGGATGCATTTCCATATGAGACAAGAACTGTGTCTTCCCTCGGTAAAAACCTAAGGCTGAGTGTGAATGGAAGAGAATTCCATATAAAGGTCCAAATAGCATCTCTCCCACAGAGGAGGAAAAAACACATCTGGGTTTCCCCAAANAGGTTAGGATGCATTTCCATATGAGACAAGAACTGTGTCTTCCCTCGGTAAAAACCTAAGGCTGAGTGTGAATGGAAGAGAATTCCATATAAAGGTCCAAATAGCATCTCTCCCACAGAGGAGGAAAAAACACATCTGGGTTTCCCCAAATATCTGTCTAATGACAGACTCTTGTGGGAAATGTTCATTATATAATAAACATTTTTATATAATTTTATTTAAGTTTTAATGTATAAAATGATTTTATTTCCATAAAGTTTATTATATAATATTAAGTGGAAAAAACCACAGTGACTTATGTTCTGATTATAGTTATGTTAATGTTTTAAATATATGTTCAAGGACTGATAACAAGCATGGAAAAACATAAACAGGTGTAAAGCTGTGGAAATTTGGTTGAAAACTGTCCTTAATATTTTGGTGTCAGTGCAATAAAAAGTTTTAAAAGCAGGCCCATGACAAAACATTTTTAGGTATTTTGGTTTGTATCGTAAATACAGCAGCTTACAGCTGCTATCTGTTGTAAACTAAAATTTCCTATTTGATGTTATTTCTAATTACCTTAAAGTCATTTTGGAGATGGGAGTATGAAGAAAAGAGGAGAAAGTGTGGGTATAATATATCACTTAATCCAATAAGAATCAAGAAGGGATTGATTACCTCCTCTAGCTTGGTGATTTCTTTATGCAATTCTTCTGTTAGGCCAGAGCAGTCTTCCTTATTTTGTGTTCTAAGAATCCCAGATATCAAAGATGGTACCTAGACAGAGAATAATGTCTTAGTTTATCAGCGTGAGGCTAACCATACTGACCCTGTCACATTAAAGCAGGATAGAATCCTCACAGTCTGTGTCAGGGTACTCTACACTTGAAATGTGCACCAGTTCCTCTTCACAGGTTATATACTGATCCTAGAAACAGTTTTGTCACCAAAGATGCTGTACTGTTCAGGATTTTATAAGCTGCAAATAAGCCATTTTGGTGAGCCTGAATCAAATGTATCTTAAAAGGACACTGAATGGCATGTACTGTACATGAAAGAGACTTGAAGACAATTTGGCAAAGTGAGAAGGAGAAAGAGTCTTTTAGCAAGAAGAGAGAAGAAGGTGGCAAGTTTGGGAAAAATAAAAATATTCAGCATGACATGAATATAAAGTATTAGGAGAAGAATGAAGAGATGTAACTTTGAAAAGTAAACAGGGTCCAGATTATGAAAGGGCGCATAGGACATGTCAGAGCCGGCAAGAACATAATCCTGTTTCTTTCCCTCCCAAATCACTGAACCAAGAGTGACAGCACTGATTCAGCTTTAAAAACAAAGACATTTTAAATAGGAGCTGAAATTTCTTAAACACGCACCTTAGAAAAGGACTCAAAGACCATCTTTTGGCAAGCTTTCTCATAGGGGTCTCCTGGCAACAGCTTCTTCTCTGGGTATGCTTCATCCAGGTACTCACAAGTGATGGCAGATTCACAGATCAACTGACCCTGACTGGTTTCCAGAACCGGCACCAGGCCTGAGGGATTCTTCTTGAAGAACCACTCAGGCTTATTTTTCAGATTTATGTTGATGACTTCATGCCTGAAAAACACAGAAGACAGTGAAGACAGTAACATTTTTCTTGTATTCCTGAATAAAATGTCATCCGTCCCATCACCCACTTAGCTGATCAGACTCCAAATTTTGGAGTCAGTGTAGCCTTTATTCCTTCTCCCTACCCCCTCTTTCTCAAACCACCTAGATCAGCAAGACCTGTCAGCTAGACCTTCAAATCACAGTCTGACTTCATCTGCTTCTCAGCTTTAACACTTGCCACCTCGTCCAAGACATCACCTGCCACCTGAATCTCTACGGCAGTCCCACTGGCCCCTGTGCTTCCCCTGTGACCTCCCTATAGTTCATTCTCCATATCCATTTACAAAAGTAAATTGGATGAGGCCACCCTTCTGCTTACTTACAGCCCCTCAAGTGCTCCTCACTGCAGTGAGGATAAACTCTAAACCCCTTTCCATGCCATGTGATCTGGCCCCTGCTTACCTGTCACATGTTTCCTATGACTTCTGGTTTGGTCATTATGATCTGGCCACAATGACCTTTTTTAATATTTCTTGAATTACTTTCTCCATTGTCCTGATGATATGTAACTGAAATTACTTTGGTCACTTAATTACATGTTTGTTATGTCACCTCCCTAGAATATAAGCTCCAGGAAAGCAGTGATCTTGTGTGTCTTGGTCATATTCAAAAACAAACATGTAAATCAGCAAAGTTTTAAACAGATTTATATGCTATGAAAAAATATAAACATTTTCAGATAGGTACTCAGTACACACTGGTTGAATAAACAAGTGGAAATGCTTCAAGACTGTCAATTAGATATTCCATTTGGGACTAAGATATATCTTAATTGCAAAAACAAATCAGCCAACTAATTGAGTTTGTCCATACCCACTATATAGAATCAATATGATAAAATTAAATTCCTTTTGCTAATTTGAATAGAAAGCTAGTCATTTTTTATAAGAATATTAGAGAATCCAAAAAATTCAACCACAAAATAAGCTCCCATATTAAATCTCCATGCATTGATATTTTTTAAAACTGCCACATGGGTAAATCACACTAAGTAAACCCATAAAGAAACAGGTGAAGTCCAGACTATACTAAGATTGTTTTTAGATCTAACTTCTCTCTTATCTGAGAGATTTTAGGGGAAATAAGAGGAAGGGAAGTTTCATATAATTGCTACAGCCAGATCCATATCATTGTCAAAGCTGGATGAGTGTTCAATAGAACAGATTAGTTTCTCAGAAATAATACACCCTAACATCTTTTGTTTCCTTTCTCCCCTTCCACCTCAGAAGCTACAATAGCATTTAGCTTGAGGTACTATTAAATACACAACCCCACCCTTTCCCCCATGGAAACAAAAGAATAGCCAGATTGAATACAGGCGTCCGTGTGTATGTATTACAGGGTTCATCTGCTGACAGATTACTGTATACTCAGATACAAGTCATTGCAAGAACAATGAGGCTCCTTGCCAATCAAGATTTCTGCAATTTCATGCTGTGAAAAGAAAGGGTAAATCCTGGGCTTTTGTAATAACGAAGGCTCTCAGAACACATATGCGTTTTGGTATCTTGGTACTGATGAGCCAACAGGGAAACATACCTGCTGCAACAAGTTGGAACTGCTTTAGTAGATTCTATCATGTGGTGAAGTCTGCCACCTCTCTAAGCAAAGTCTCCTGGGACTCAAAACTAACCAATGAGCATAGCATGTTAGTGGCTCGGTCATGTCTGCCTCTTTGCGATGCCATGGACTGTGGTCCACCAGGTTCCTCTGTTGTTTGCACTGTCAGGCAACAGTCACCACCCTTCACTCTCCATACATGCACTTTTATGATAAGATCACTTTAATTTTCCTTTGGAAAACTGTCCCAGAAAGAGAAAACTTTCAATCTAAAGTTCCAGAGGGGCACTAACCCAGAACTCTGTGCCTCCAAATTCAGCTGTCTTGATCCTGGACTTTCCAGTTGTGTGAGCACAAGATATGTCATTTTTCAATCCAATTGAATTGGATATCTGCTATGTATTGATAAATGTTACTAAATGTTAAATATTTTGCTATGTATTTAGAATCAGTTTCATCTAAAGACACAAGAGTTACTGAAGTGATTAATCCAAAAATAATGTTTTTTTTTTTCTTTAGAATATATAGCTTACTTTTTTTTTTAGGGAAAAGTATTGCCTGCTTAATTCTCCCTCTAGCAGGCTAAAATTAATTTAAAAACTCTAAGTATATAGATGGAAATTTTCTTTGGAATGGGGGCTATGTTTTAAACTCTCACATCACAGGTATTTGATGTCTGTTCAACAGATCCCAAAGGTCAATGGAAGAGAGGCAGTTCCAATGGCTGTTCAAGTCAGAGAAAAGTCAATGACTTGGATATTTCCTGTAGATAACTAGTTTCTGTGGGGCTTCCCCAAAATCTGAATCTTAAAACAGAGACACTTTATTTTATTAAAAAACCCAAGCTATAAGAAAACGCACCATATAGTTAATTTAGGACTCTACCAGTAGGATAGTCAAGGTCTGGACTCTGTGCTGCTGCTAATCCGCTTCAGTTGTGTCCGACTCTGTGCGACCCCATAGACGGCAGCCCACCAGGCTCCCCTGTCCCTGGGATTCTCCTGGCAAGAACACTGGAGTGGGTTGCCATTTCCTTCTCCAATGCATGAAAGTGAAAAATCAAAGTGAGGTCGCTCAGTCGTGTCCGACTTGTAGCGACCCCATGGACTGCAGCCCACCAGGCTCCTCCATCCATGAGATTTTCCAGGCAAGAGTACTGGAGTAGGGTGCCACTCTATAGTAGGGTAAATTACCCACTGTTCAGGAAAGGGCTATATCCTCAGAATAAAAGCAAACAATATATAGATAAATAGGACGTGAATGAAGTGGGATGAAAGAAAAGGCAGTACAGAAGGATTCAGGGATGTGCCAAAGCTAAAAGAGCCGCTGCCTGTGATTCCCATTCTAGTGATCTCTGCGTACCACCAACTTTACTGGAGCCCCAGCTTTGCTGACCCATAAAACAGTTAGGTTAATCTAAACGAGATGTCCTCAACTGGTGCAGTCTGTGGCATTCCTTTCACTGCCCACCAGGGGAACAGAGTTCATAGCTTTCTATGCATGCAATAAGTCGCTTCAGTCCTGTATGACTCTGCAACCCCGTGGACTGTAGCCCGCCAGGCTCCTCTGTCCGTGGGATTCTTCAGGAAGAATACTGGAGTGGGTTCTCATGCCCGCCTCCAGGGATCCTCCCAACCCAGGGATCCAACTCGAGTCTCAAATCTCCTGCACTGGCAGGCGAGTTCTTTACCACTAGTCCTTTATCACCCCGCAGAAGGCTGAGAATACTGTATTTGGCAGAAAAGGAAGCTGTGGGGACCCCATCAGAGATTCTCTTCCCCCGCCTCTGGGCCTGTCCAAGCCTCCCCAAGCAGCTGGTTTCTGGTAGGCTGGGAGCGGCCCCTGCCTCGGTCCTCACCGGATACCCTTGGCCGTCAGGACCAGGCGAGTCCTCTGGGCATACGGGCAGAACCTCATGCTGTAGACACGGATCAGGCCCTCGGGGACGGGCCCCGGGGGCGCGCTTCCTGCGGAGAGAAGCGGACGCGGTTACAGCCTGGACCGCAGTTGACATCCGGTTTCCCGCGAATGTGAAGTCTCCTGGGCCGCTCAGCTACGGAGCAGAACTACCCGCCACCCCTCAGCACGCGTGGGATCACGGTCGGCAGGTCTCACCCTTGCCCAGGCTCCTAGCTGATCCTCCGGACATCTCGCCGCCGCACAGATAAAGCTGGCGCCGGGGTTTGCAGGCGAATTAAAAAGTCGATCGCCCCGCCTTCCCTCTTTCCCTCCCTCCCTTCCCATCAGACGTCAACTAAACCCGCGCGCAGAAGCCCTCCGGGGCGGCCCTACCCCGTACTCTGCTACATTCCCCACCCTCTGCAAGAAGGAAAACGCCGCAGCCCGCTCGCCGGGTGGGCGATCACGGCCGACGCCACCCCGTAAGCCCTGAGGCAGCGCCGGCCTTCCGGGTTTGGTGGGGATTAAGTCTTAGTCAGAACACCTCAGGTGGCGACTGTGCCAGAGTTCATCGTGCTGGCCAAGAGGTGCTGACATATCGAGATGCACAAATGACTCTCAAAATCGTCAGAGCCCTTCCCTGACCCCGAAGGATGGTGGCTTCACTTTACAGGCGAGTGGATCCATGCTCCACCGAGACCCTGACCTCCCACGCCCGGCGCCCTGGCCCGGGGAGGCGAGCCCTGGCCGCAGTCACGTGGCTCCGACTTAGTTGCAGCTCTTCCTACCCCAAGGCTTCCAAAACTTCAGGGCCTTTGGGCCGGGCTCCAGTGCTTGCTCGAGATTCCAGAACAGGCTCTCCCAAGGTTCCTTTCCATAGCCCAGGGCCAGTCGCGCAACCACCTGGAGAGCCTTTTCCCTTTTTCTGTCTGGACTAACTTAATATGACTACTGGGAGGGTTGCTGTCCCTACTGTCACTCTTAGGACACATCCTTTTAATTTTAACCCAAAGGAAACAGCACAGATTTGGATATTACTAATATCTGAAGGATGCTGCTGCTTTCAAAAATCTATTAACTATGGGGATTTTGAAGCCCTAGAAGGGCTACACGCTCAGAGTCAAGTAGGTTAGTGGATTTAGTCTATAGGTCTCTGAAAACTGTCTGGACAAGTCATTCACTCATTCAGCCCCCTCTTAATTAGGAAAGAGGGGCTTCCAGAGCACATAATACAGATACTGGAAAAGAGTGCTCAATCGCTCAGTTATGTCTGACTCTTGGCAACCCCATGGACTGTAGCCTGCCAAGCTTCTCTGTTCATGGAATTTTTCAGGCAAGAATACTGGAGTGGATTGCTATTTCCTACTCCCTTTGGAAAAGAGTAGTCAATGTTTTGACTACTGTGCCATTTATTTATTATTATTAAAAAAAAGCTGAGCGCCGAAGAATTGATGCTTTTGAACTGTGGTTTTAGAGAAGACTCTTGAGAGTCCCTTGGACGCAAGGAGATCCAACTAGTCAATCCTAAAAGAAATCAGTCCTAAATATTAATTGGAAGGACTGATGCTTAAGTTGAAACTCCATTACTTTGGTCACCTGATGAGAAGAACAGACTCAACTGGAAAAGACCCTGATGCTGGGAAAGATTGAAGGCAGGAGGAGAAGGGGACGACAGAGGATGAGATGGTTGGATGGCATCACCAACTCGATGGACCGAGTTTGAGCAAACTTCGGGAATTGGTGATGGACAGGAAGGCCTGGCATGCTCCAGTCCATGGGGTCGCAGAGAGTCGGACCCAACTAAGTGACTGAAATAAACTGAACTGTTCCATTTATTTGGGAAGAGAGAGGCAGGGTGTGTTTTTATTTTTTATTATCTATTATTGGAGCAGCAGAGTGTGGTGATGAATAAACACATCCATCTTGGAGCCTTCCTGCCTGAGTTTGATTATGATTCCATGCCTGTCTTAGTTTCCTAGGGCTGCCATTATCAAAATACCCCAAAGTGAGTGACTTAAACACCAGAAATTTATTCTCATAATTCTGGAGGCTAGAAGTCCCAGATCAAGGGGTGAGCAGGGTTGGTTGTCTGGTGGAACACAATTCAAGTGCTTCTTGAATCTGTCTCCCAGCCTTTCATCCTCAGTATGGCTTTTAAAAAACCTCTTTTCTATTCCTAGAATAGAGTGGTTTATTGAGTACTTCCCTCTACAGTTCCAACTGACTAGCAGAATGCACAGGAGAAACTCAATAAACATTTCTGACGGAATGAAGGTAAAAATTTGGCAAGACAGGAAGGAGAGCCCTAAAGGGAAGAGGGGAGGATTGGAGGAGAGGGAAGAAGGGGAAGAGAGGGCAAGTAACGGTCTGAGAGGGAAGGTCAGAAGTAAGGCAAATTGCTAACGTGTCTTATCAGTTACTTCCAGAAGCTGTCTGTCCTTGAAATAGCCGAGGGTACACCACAAAGTGTCATACAGTAATTGAAGGTTTTGCATTTCAGACTTGGCTTTAAAGTCTTTTAAATTAGCTTTGTAATTCATAAATTACTCAGCTTTGTTATCTTGGGGAAATTCTCTTATCCTCCCTTTCTTTTTCGGTAAAATGGGGCTAACTGGGGATTTGAATAGTGAATGAAATTATACCTGCACCGGCGCTTGGACGGTCAGCACTCAACGTTAAAGTCGCCGGTCATTATTTACTAATATTGTAAATATTTGCCCTAGGCTGGGGCACTCCCGTACCCACTGGAGACCCGCCCCCCGGCTTCACTCGCCGCTCTCCCGTTGGTTGAGACAGCTCAGCGCTGCCACCAATCGGTTTAGTTCGAGGGGGAGCAGCCGAAATGGCAGAACCAATGGGCGCAGGGGTCATGGAAATCTAAACAGTGGAGGCTTCCCGTCTGCAAGCTGGGGGCAGTCCGGGGCCTCCGAGTAACAGTTAGACTCTCGGCCCCGGCCGGAGTAAGAGAGGCAGGGCCCTTGGGGCAAGGCCGGGAGAGAGGCGAGGCCTACAGTGTCACGTCTTTGAAGTGCGGGATCCCCGGCCTCGCCGATCACACTTTGATCTTGAGAAAATTCTTCCCTCAGACTACATCCTCTCCCTTCCCTCCGCTTCTTAGACCTGCTCACTTTCAAATTCCACCTCTTCCCGGTCAACCCCCAATGCCTTCCTGCAGACTTCCTTTCTCTGTAACTTTTCTCCCGCACCTCCGCACTCCCATCCCCAGCGCGTCCAGTTATTCAATGGCCACTTTAATAACAGCTCTTTCCCGCCTTTGGTGATTTTCCGGGTACTTAGGGCCATCAGTCCCTTCCGTCTGTCTCCTGTCCACTGACTCTGGATTTGTTTGCACTTACAGTGGCATGTGAAAAAAAAACGCTGCACAGGTGTAAGTTGGCATTGCTTTCCTTCCACATTCTAGAGTGTTACTTGCAGGGTTCCAAACAGCATCCACCACGGGTCCTGATTGTACTATTCCCTTGAATTTTCTCTCCAAATTGAATTTTCTCTCCAAACCAGTGCCCTTCTCTTGTCCTCTCCACCATCTTTAAGCTTATGTTTAACATTTAAATAGAGGTAGACCCTCCCCTCCTCTCAGACTCTCCTCTTCTTTCTCTAGCTTACACTCACCATGCCCTCCTTACTTTAAAATATATTCCTTTTGTGTTCTCACCTTTTCATTCATGTCCTATAATTATTCCTTTTACTTTCTGCATTTATGTCTGAGTTTTAAATCTAAAGGCTACACATGCTCCTTTTTTGTAAAGATGCAAAATTTCCTACTGGGCTTACAACCATAAAGCCGACTGTCCTATTCGAAGTTCCTTTTTAAAGTTTATTTTTAAAATCAAAACTAATTTTAAAGGTAAAATTAGTGCCCAGAATGCATCTTGTTTTCTTTGAAAATCAAGCTCTTTTCTCTCGTTTTCACTTTTTTTTTTCCCCCACGTATACAGTACTTCAGAAATCCTTCCCAGATTTTCTTAGGTTTGAACAGAGGTTGTGCTTCACTGGAAAAGCTCTCTGAAGAAGGCTTTTGAGACCTAGAGAATTTTCAGTCTGCATTTACATTTCTATAGTGCCTGGACTGGAACTGTCCAGTTTAGAACATACAGCAACCTTGTGTGTTTTTATCTGAGAGATTGTTTTGGGCAGAAATGGGGTGAAAAGGGAATAGATGAGTTTCAAAGATGTTAATGATCTATTGCTTGTGTTAGGTAGTTAGAGTAGAGAAAAGGAGTCCAAAGTGGCTGTGGCTAAAAGACAAGAAAGGGAAAAGCCCGCGAAAATAGAACAAAGGAAGGTCAAAGGAAGGTCCGAGGACCTGAGTGAAGACCTCAGATAGAACAAACAGCACTCCTCAGTTCAGTTCAGTTCAGTTCAGTCGCTCAGTCGTGTCTGACTCTTTGCGACCCCATGAATCACAGCACATCAGGCTTCCCTGTTCATCACCAGCTCCCGGAGTTCACTCAGATTCAAGTCCATCGAGTCCGTAATGCCATCCAGCCATCTCATCCTTGGTCGTCCCCTTCTCCTCCTGCCCCC
>SJYX01022694.1:242362-263997 GCA_006410675.1 Oreotragus oreotragus
CCCTCTTCCAACAATGCAAGAGAAAGCTCTACACATGGACATCACCAGATGGTCAACACCGAAATCAGACTGATTATATTCTATGCAGCCAAAGATGGAGAAGCTCTATACAGTCAACAAAAACAAGACCAGGAGCTGACTGTGGCTCAGATCATGAACTCCTTATTACCAAATTCAGACTCAAATTGAAGAAAGTAGGGAAAACCACTAGGCCATTCAGGTATGACCTAAATCAAATCCCTTATGATTATACAGCACTCCTGGCTAAGCCCAATTTGCATAGGGCAGGCCCAGGGGGAGGAAAAAACATATCAAAGGAGGAGCCAAAGCGCTTTCTCTGTCTCTCCCCTCCACCCCCCCACCCCCCGCGTGGGTGCGCTGTTTCTTTTGATATGCCCTTTCCAGTTGCCTCAGAGGTTAAACCATCTGCAATGCAGGAGACCCAGGTTCGATTCCTGGGTCGGGAAGATCTCCTGGAGAAGGAAATGGTAACCAACTCCAGTATTCTTGCCTGGAGAATCCCATGGACTGAGGAGCCTGGTGGGCTACAGGCTACGGGGTCGCAAAGAGTCAGTCACGACTGAGCGACTTCACTTTCCAGTTACTTTCCACGCTTCGAGGATGGATTCTCCTGCTAACTTCTAAATAAAACAGCTGCAACACTGATTTGTCTAAGAGCTATAACACGGTTTGTCCAAGACCCGAGGGCTGTGACTTGCCGAGGGCCCTAATGTCTGTTGCTCCAAATCTTTGTTGAGACGAGACAGAACCGAGGAGCGTACACTCACCTGACACTTGCATTATTAAAAAAAAAAAAAGAAAAAGTATTTAAAATGTATTTTATTGATGGTGATTGTATCTTTTCCTAGGTAGGTGCAAGTATTCCCCAAGAAGAATGTTCATTTTGTCAAGAACAGCACCATTTGCCACCCTTGTGGGAATTTCATAGTACTTATTAATATTAGTATTCAGATCAAGAAAAAGACTGTACTCCAGTGTATGAATGGAACTGTGGGCATCCTGGCCACTAGTGTTCCTTATGAAGTTGTGGCTTTTTCTGACCAGCAGCTACATATACAACTTCCTCTGAAATGACCAGAAAGATCAAATTAAAAGATATCTTGCAAGACTCTTCCTTTACCATAACCAAAGGATTGTATTAAAGATGTGACCATATTTAGTTCTTATAAATGTAGGATTTGGGGTTTTTTTTGACTGGATGGGTTTGTTGTTGTTGTTGTAATAAGCATTTTTAAGGACCAAATCAGGCTGATCACATAGGATTTAATTAAGTAGGCTAGAGCCTTGCTACTCAAAGTGTGGTCTGCTTACAGTCAACATTGCATCACCTAGCATGGCCGAAACTCTGCTCCCATCACAGACCTATGAATCAGAATCTGTATTTTCACAATATTTCCCCAGTTAATTCATATGCACGTTAAACTTGAGAAGCACTGGACTAGAACACTACTAGAGCACTAACTGCTGTTTTAAAACCTTTTTTACAATAGTTTTTCTTTCCTGATGATTTATTGAAAATCTGGCTGAAGAGATGTGTTTAACTTCTAAAGATAAGTCTCTGAGCCTCAATTTCCTTTTCTAGGATAAAGATAAATCTACTGTCAAGACTGTGCTGAAAAAATTGAAATCATATATATAACATATAACCTTATAGGTTATGTATAATTAACATACATGTTAACACATGTAAATGACATGTATGTCACTTATGTAATACGTCAATCAGTGTTGTTGTTGTTTAGTCACTCAGTTGTGCTGAGGGAGGGAAGAGACTTTAATCAGAAAGCCAGCTGACAGAGAAGATGGCAGGCTAGAGCCTCACAATAACCATCTTACTGGAATCTGGATGCCAGGTTCTTTTATAGATCAGAAAGAAAGAAGCAATGAGGAACTAAAGTCAAAAGGCAGAATAGAGAGTGTGATGCAGTGGGGAAGTAAAGTTGAAAGGGTGTTCAGTCTTGCAGAACATCTCCAAGGGAATGGCCTGCCTTTGGAAGGGGTGTGTTAATCTCTCCTTTCACAAGTGGGTAGGGACAAAGTTTCTCTCCAGGTGCTGAACAAAGGCACTTTAGTTTACAGTCAAGCAGAGGAGCAGGGTCCTCCAGGCACGCCATTAAGTACGATTATAATAATAAAAGCAATGAAAAAGCAAGTCAAAGAGACAGTTTCCAACATGGAGTCAGAATTGGCTTCCTCCCTGCAGCAATACAAGGTATGTCTACAGGCATACCTCGTTTTATTGTTTGCAAATATTTTTTTTTTTGGTGACAACCCTGCACTGAGCAAATCTATTGGCACCGTTTGCTCAGTTCGTGACTCTGTCCCATTTGGTAATTCTTATAATATTTCAAACTTTTTATTATTATATTTGTTATGGTGATGAGAGATATTTGATGTTACCGTTGTATTCATTTTGGGAGGCAATGAACTATACTCATATAAGAGGGCAAACTTAATCTCTAATTTTTTTGTATGTTCTGACTGTTCCATCAAACAGCCATTATCCTGTCTCTCTTTCTTCATGTCTCCCTATTCCTTGGGACCCAACAATATGGAAATTAGGCTCATTAATAACCTGACAGTGGCCTCTAAGTGTTCAAGTGAAAGGAAGAGTTGCATATCTCTCACTTTAAATCAAAAGCTAGAAGTAATTAAGCTTAGTGAGGAAGCAATGTCAAAAGCTGAAACAGACTGGAAGCTAGGCCTCTTATTCCAAATTTCTCCCTATTCCTTGGGACCCAACAATATGGAAATTAGGCTCATTAATAACCTGACAGTGGCCTCTAAGTGTTCAAGTGAAAGGAAGAGTTGCATATCTCTCACTTTAAATCAAAAGCTAGAAGTAATTAAGCTTAGTGAGGAAGCAATGTCAAAAGCTGAAACAGACTGGAAGCTAGGCCTCTTATTCCAAATAGTTGCTGCTGCTGCTGCTAAGTCGCTTCAGTCGTGTCCGACTCTGTGCAACCCCAGAGACGGCAGCCCATGAGGCTCTGCCGTCCCTGGGATTCTCCAGTTAGGCAGGAATGAATGCAAAATAAAAATTCTTGAAAGAAATTCAAAATGTTACTCCAGTGAACACACAAATGATATGAAAGTGAAAAGGTCTCATTACTGATACAAGTAAGTAAGTGAAGTCGCTCAGTCGTGTCCAACTCTTTGCAACCCCAGGAGTCTGCCAGGCTCCTCCATCCATGGGATTCTCCAGGCAAGAATACTGGAGTGGGTTGCCATTTCCTCCTTCAGCGGAACTTCCTGACCCAAGGATCAAACCAGGGTCTCCCGCTTTGCAGGCAGACTCTTTACCATCTGAGCCACCAGGGAAGCCTACATTGCTAATATAGAGAAACTTTATATTTCTTCTGGATAGAAGATCAGACCAGCCTTAACATTCCTTTAAGCCAAAACCTGATCCAGAGCAAGTCCTTAACTGTCTTTAATTCTATGAAGGCTGAGAGAGGTGAAGAAGTTGCAAAAGAGAAGTTTGAAGCTACCAGAGGTTGGCTCAAGAGGTTCAAAGAAAGATGCTATCTCCATAACATAAAAGGACAAGGTGAAGCAAGAAGGGCTGATGTAGAAGCTGCAGCAAGTTATCCATGAGGTCTAACTAGGTGGCTACACTAACAAGATTTTCAGTGTAAACAAAACAGCCTTATATTGGAAGAAGACATCATCTAGGACTTGCCTAGCTAGATAGGAAAAGTCAATTCCTGGCTTCAAAGCTTCAAAGGACAGACTGACTCTTTTGTTAGAGGCTAATGGAACTTGAAGTTGAAGCCAGTGCTCATTTAACATTCTGAAAGTTCAGGGGCGTTTATAATTATAATAAATCTCCTCCACCTGTGCTGGAACGACGTAGCCTGGATGACAACACATCTGTTGACAGCATAGTTTACTGAGTATTTTAAGCTCACTATTGAAACCTGCTCAGAAAAGATTTCTTTCAAAATGCTACTCATTGACAATGCACCTGGTCACCCAAGAGCTCTGATGGAGATGTACAATGGGATTGGTGCTGTTTTCATGTCCTAACACAACATCCTTTCTGCAGCCCATGGATCAAAGAGTAATTTCAACTTTAAAGTCTTATAATTTAGGACATGTATGTTGTGAGACAATAGCTGCCATAAGTAGTGACTCTTCTACTAGATCTGGGTAAAGTAGATTGGAAATCTCTGGAAAGGGTTCACTGCTCTAGATGCCATTAAGAACATTCGTGACTCATTGGAAGAGGTCAAAATATCAGTATTAACAGGGGTTTGGAAGAAGTTGATTCTAACCTTGATGGATGACTTTGAGGGTTCCAGATTTAGTGGAGAAAGTTACAGTACACGTAGTGGAAATAGCAGAACTAAAACTAGAAGTTTAGCCTAAAGATGTGATTGAATTCCTGCAATCTCATGATAAAACTTGAATGGATGCAGAGTTGTTTTTTTATTGCTGAGCATAGGAAGTGCTTTCTTGGGAAGGAAACTACTCCTGGCAAGAACACTATGACGATTGTTGAAATGGTAACAAAAGGTTTAGAACATTATATAAATAAGCTTAGTTGACAAAGCAGTGACAAGGTTTAAAAGGATTGACTCCAGTTTTGAAAGAGGTTTTATTGTTGCTAAATGCTGACAAACAGAATTGCATGCTACAGAGAAATCATTCATGAATGGGTGAGTAAATCAAGCAAACTTCATTGTGGTCCTATTTTAATAAATTGCCACAGCCACCCCAACCTTTAGCAATCACCAACCCCAATCAACAGCCATGAACAAGAAGGCAAGACCCTCCATCAGCAAAAAGCTTATGACTCTAAAGGCTCAGCTGATGGTTATTATTTTTAGAGATATTTTTTAATTAGGTTGTATAAATGATTTCTTTAAACATAATATTATTACACATTTAAAAGACTATATTATAGTATAGACATAACTTTTATATGTATTGAGAAACCAAAAAATTTGTGATTCACTTTATAGCAATATTTACTTTATTCCTGTGGTCTGGAGCCAAACCTGTAATATCTCTGAGATATGCTTCTATAGGGACTGTATCTGCTCTTCATCTTTAAAATACTCCCAGTTTGGTTACTTGGTATAGTCTTATCAAAGGAATTAATAGTTAATTCAAACTAGTAGCCAACATTCATGCTGAATCGTTAAACTCTAAAGGAATCCATAATAAGATTAGGATTAAATCATCAAGGATACACAATGTTACTACTGTTATTTAATATCAACTTGGAAGTTCTAGTCAATGCAACAAAATATGAACATATAAAACTTATAGCTAGGGGAAAAGAGATATGGATAATACAATAATCTCCTAGGACTGATAAAAGAATGCTCAGTAAGATGCTGGTTTCAAAATAAATATCCTTACAATTAGAAGATTTAAATACTTAGGAGTGACCCTAATGAAGATTACAAAAATCACTGACATAATATTTAAACGTATAGAGACATACTCCTGCATGGAAAGTCTGGTTATCATACATGTAGTTCTGATATTCTTTACAGAAAGAAATTCATAGTTTTATTAAATGTTTTAGAGAGAGACCAGGAGTACTTAAATGAATGATTTCAAGGTTCATCTAGAAGAACAGAAAGTAGAGAATGGGGATAATGTGAAAGAGAATATGACAAGGCAGAAGGCCCTCCTTAGCATTATGTTGCTGGCATCATATAGGGTGTGGGATTGGTTCAGGAGTCACTTAATCAATGAAGGAGTTGAGTGAGGACAGGCTCTGGAATACATGAAGCTAAGTATATGATGAAGACACTTCCAGAATAATACCCATACACAGTAGATGATATGAATTATTATTAAACAATGGTGTTAAGAAAAATATTAGAACAAAAGTATCAAGTTAAGTCTTTATGTTATACTGTATATCAAAATATAAATCAAACAAAAGTAAGAGAGAATATAAACAACAAACCTGTTGAAAAATAGATGAAACTGTGTTAGAAAATTGAAATAATTTAAGGATGAGGAAGGACTTTTTGCACAAAGGAAAAAAGTGAAAATAGAAAGATTGACATATTTCATTATATACAAATTTTAAACCTATGAACATTGAAAATACCATGAAAAGTTAAAAGGCAAATAATAAACTGAAGAAAGTATTTGGGACAAATATGGCAAAATATTCTCAGACCATTTATGAAATAAGAAAAAAGATATCTCATTAGAACAATGGATAAGGAACTCACCCAAACCACAAAACTACTAATGACCAAAAACAAAAAGGGTTTCATTTGCATATTCATTTCATAAAGTGTCATTTAAACAAAGGTGAGGTTTTTCTACTTATCAAAGTCACAATGCTTTTAAAGCTCCTATTTGCTAGTGCAGAGTGGAGTGAAACTGGGAGCGCTCTTTTCCTAATGGTGGGAATGTGAATTCACACAAGCTTCCTGAGAAGTAAGTATCTACTCAATATCCACCTCAAGAACTATTCCGTTTAAAGGAAATAATCAGAAATATGGCCACACATTTGTGTGCAAACAAATTAAAAGCACTGTCACAATAGCAGAAGATTGGAAGCAACCTAAATTTCCAGTAATCTGTATATGGTTAAATAAGTTAAAGATCCCATAAAGAGGTACTATGCAAATGTTAAATTGACATTTTTGAAAAATTATTAATGATAAAATGCTCAAGGTAAACAAGCAAAAAAAAAACTCAATAGAAGTCATGGAATATATGATCTGAGTTCCATTTCTAAAATGAATTATTATGTAGGCTATTTATTTCATCCATGATTATTATAGCTATAAAGAGCAAAGTTATATTTAACAAAAAAATGTATTTTTATAGGTAAAAACACAAGAAAACATCAAAAACAAATTTATCAGATTTTGTAGTATAATTAAGGAGCATTTGTTTTTCTTCTCTGGATGGCTAGTATGTGTGTTTTTCAAAAGTCTTGTGTTTTGTAAATTTAAAATAAATGTAAAGAAAATATAAAATTAATCATCTTCAATTATGGGAGGAAGTGTCTGTCTAGCAAGAATAGAAAATTATTCCATTAAAGCCTCCGTCCAACAAGAAATTATATTTATTTTTGCATTGTATGCTCAGAAAATACAAGCTGTTTTTATTGATCAGACTATGCTAAATAAACCCAATAAATGATAAACTTTAGTGGAATAGTAAGTTCAGTTAAAGTGAAAAGTGTAAAAATGCAGAGAACAGGGCCGTTAAAAATATGCAGAAGGAGCAATAGAGAACTGAATGTAAAGAAGACAGACATAGGAGAAGGCAAAAGTTGTGTCTATGGAACCACAGTGAAGAACAGCAGCTAAAGGAGGGGAAACTAAAGCCTTACACACAAGGAAGCGGAAGCAGACACTTCCCTGTATTAGCATCCTCACTATGTAGATTTTAAACACATTGTTGCTAAGACTTTAAAGTCAAGTTTCATTTGTTCAACTGTAGGTACAAATGAGAAAATAACTTTTTATAGTTGTTCTAAGGCCTGGAAGATATTAAGCTAAGGGCCAGATACGGCCTAAGGGACAGAGACATGCAATTAAGCTAGAATTATTGCAACTGCCCAGTGTATTTAGTGTATTTCAAGTTGTTTGAATAACTTCTCTAATTACCGTGTTTCATATATTTATGGAATATTTTATGGTTCTTGGGCCATTTCAAGGCACACAGGGACATACATAGTGCAGTGTGCTTAATTTGTCACTGAAGTCATGAGACAGTGACCTCATGGCCTTAGTTCACTCAAAATCTTTTAAACACAGATCTTAATTTTGCTCATAGCTTTCTGTTAATAGTGTTAGAAACCAGCCTAGACATTGCACGAGGCAAATACATTTGAATTATGTGAAAATTATTAAATAAGGGAAATTAACCTGAACATAGTGATTAAATCCTTGCACTGTATTTTATATTATAGGCAATGTTCTCCTGGACTATACTTTCCTTCAGTTACTGTGGCACCTACCTGCCTAGTTACTCCTGCCTCCCAGAATTTGCCCTCTGGTAAGTTGCAGCCTCATGCAGAATTCCTTTCATTGGGTCACACTTTAATTTATCCTTCTGGATTTTATCAAAGCACTTCTACGTCAGAAATTGGAACAAGGAAAACCAGAAGGAATAAAAGTCCTAATCATAAGGCTTAATATAATCAGTACTTTCAGGCAGCAAATTGGCAGGGCAAAAGCTAACAGAGATTAATTACTGTCTTTCTCTTCTTATTACTGTGTTATAATATTTCCTTTGTCAAGTAAAGAATACATGAATAAGTACATAAAGTTTCATCTTTTCTTCAAAGGGTACCTATGAATTATTTTCATTATTTCCACTAATGCTGAAATTAAGATGGTCTTCATATTAGAGCTCAGTTTGAAGTAACTGTTTTTAGGGACATTAGAACAATTAAATGTGCAGACAGTGGAACATTACACTGCATTTCCCAGCTGTATAGGAAATACTTGTGAATAAGACACACGTCTGGTCTTTGCTGGATCACTTCATGTGGTCACCTTCAAAGATGCATTCACTGTTCTATCCAATAATATAAACTCCTTTGGGGGGAATTTGTCTTATTGAGGGGAAATACTTAATATTCTCAATTCAAGAATGATTGTGAATACTTACACATCAGCATTTTTCATGGAAATATGTAACAATCTTGATTCAGAGAATAACATTTAGTTTATGCAGAATTTCTTTACTATTTGTGCAGAGAAATTTTACTGTTTATTGGTGGTCTAGTTGTTAAGACTCCATGTTCCCACTGCAGTGGATACAGGTTTGATCCCTGTTGGGGAACTATGATCCCGCAATTGGCCAAAAATTAAAAAAAAAACCCACAACAACTTTCAGTTCAGTTCAGTTCAGTCGCTTATTCGTGTCTGACTCTTTTCAACCCCATGAATCGAAGCACACCAGCCCTCCCTGTCCATCATCAACTCCCAGAGTTCACTCAAACTCATGTCCATCGAGTCGGTGATGCCATCCAGCCATCTCATCCTCTGTTGTCCCCTTCTCCTCCTGCCCTCAATCCCTCCCAGGATCAGGGTCTTTTCCAATGAGTCAACTCTTTGCATGAGGTGGCCAAAGTTTCAGCTTCAGCATCAGTCCTTCCAATGAACACCCAGGACTGACCTCCTTTAGAATGGACTGGTTGGATCTCCTTGCAGTCCAAGAGACTCTCAAGAGTCTTCTCCAACACCACAGTTCAAAACCATCAATTCTTCGGCACTCAGCTTTCTTCGCAGTCCAACTCTCACATCCATACATGACGACTGGAAAAACCATAGCCTTGACTAGACAAACCTTTGTTGGCAAAGGTTTGTCTGCTTTTTAATATCAGAAAACTTTGAAGATCTAATTAAGCAATCATAATGATGTGAACAAGAGATCAGCTATGAGAGGCAAGCACAGGGACAGTCTGAGGCCAGCTCATGATCAGCCATAAGAATAAACAGTTTATCATCCAGTGTATCAGCATGGACTGTGATAGCCCTTAGAGTCATTTGAGCATTCTGAGACAGGAAATGTGTTTATATTTCTGCAGGAGGGGCTTAAGGAAAGCCCACAGTATAGCCAAATTTGATGTCAAATCAGAGAAGGTGATCTCATAAGACATGAGAACACTTGGTAAAATAAAAGCATGGTATTATTCATATTAGTGAAGCAAAGCATCAACTATGTCTTCATTGCTAACTCTTGTCTCCATCAGAGACCATAGTCACAAGCCTCGGGGCTGTTCTGCAAGTAGAGGTTGAAGAAACCTCGAAGGGTCTTCACATCGGTGGGGAGGGATGATACTATGGGATCATTCTTCATGGCTGCCATCCAGAGCTTTAGATTTGGAGTGTGATCTACATACCTGCGGGAGATGGGAAGAATGAAGGGATGAACAAGGCTAAGTAGGAAGGCATTGCAAATGCTCCTGTAACTCACCAGTTTCATATTGTTTTCCTCTAATCTTTTCAAGTAGTCCTTTAGAAATATTTCTTTAAGATAGGCAGAATCATAAAATATGAGGTTTGAAAGATATTGTAAAGGTCCTTGTTTTATGAAAGAGGAATCTAAAACTAGAGTGAAGTGAATTGCTCAGTTAACCTAAGAACTTGTCCAAACTGAGACTGATATTTTTTTAAATTGAGAACATGAAAGATGACCGTTATGTATTTATTACTCTCTGGTCAGATTGTGGCTAATAGTAACTGTAAGCTCTAGGAAGTAGGAGTAAGCTAAGGTGGCTGCTAAAGTTCAAAACATGGAGTTTGGATAACAGTGTGGGACACTTGCTGGTAAATGGGAGGTGGCATTGGTCACACAATCCTGCCTGACATCTTTATGAAAATGTATATCCTTATGGACTTTTAACCAAGAGGGAAAGAGTTAATCATTTTTCAAACATTTTACTACCTGTCACAGAACTCCCCACCCTTGCCCACCCCCAGAGATGGGAGAAAATCATGAATGTAGGTATAGGACATGCCCTGGAAAGTCAAAGTATCCTTCTATTGGCTGCTCCCATTAATCTACTTGATGAGATACATTAATTTTGCTCATAAAAAGGTTAGTATATACAATTCCAGTTATCATTATCTTAAATTATGCAAAAAAAATTCAAATGTCTTACTTATTTAACTCCAAGGCTTCTAGCCATTCAAACCAGGGCCAGATGAGGTAATCAATCATAGAAAGAGAATTGCCACCAAAGAAGGTTGTCTTCTTATTAGTCAGAACCTGAGCATTAAACAGCATAAGAATACTTTTTATTTCTGCATCTGGTAAGGCAAGTCAAGTAAGTGACAGCAGCAACTTCTGCCCTGACATAGTCAAGTTGGGGTTTGTCTGATTAGTTTAAGCTTTAGAATCTCTTGGTTTGGGATAATGCAAAACAGTCTATTTTACTGGAAAGGGGAAAAAAAGTAAAGCAAGCCACAGAATACAAGATCTTTGCAATACACATACCCAACAAAGGACTGGTATTCAGAATATAGAAAGAACTCCTGGGAATCAATAAGAAAGAGGCAAACAATTCATCAGAAAATTGGGCAAGACTTGAATTTCACAAATGAGAAGTGCCAAATGGCCAATAATCATTTGAAAAAGTGCTCAGCTACATGAGTCATTCAGGAAATGCAAATTAAAATGAAAATGTCATACCACTTCACATTCATCAGAATGGCTAAAAGGAACAAGATGAAGTTAGTAACTCTGTGGACCCACTGCTGACAGGAGTATAAATTGGTTTAGCCATTTTTTTAACATTGTCTACTAAAGCTGAGTGCATGCATATTCTATAACCCAGTAATTCTACTTTTTGAAAATGTGAACATATATCACTAAAACATAGGTATAAGAATGTTCATCACAGCACTATTTTATAACCCCAAAGTGGAAATGTTTACAGTCCATCAGGGCTAAAACGAATAAATTGTGCAGTAGTTATACACTGGAGCACTATACAAAGTATAGGAGTGAGCTAACTACACACAATATAGATGAACTTCAGAAACTTGATATTATATGAAAGAAGGCAGATTCCCAAAGAGTGAATATTATGATTACATTTGTATGAAGTACAAAAATCATTCAAAACTAATATTCTCTTAATACGGTGCCAGTTTCATGGTTGTGTTTACTTTGTAAATTCATCAAGCTATACTCTTACGCTTTGGGTAAATTTCTGCATATAATACTTCAGTAGAAAAGTTTACTTAAAATATATTGGAAATAACTAGATTAATTATTAAACAGATGCCAAGTAAAATTCTTTGAAAACAAAGCACAAAAGTGTATGCCTGAAATTTAAGAAGGTGAATTGGTAGTACGATTTTACAAAGAAAAGAACTGAGATTATTACCTAGCTAATTAACACCAAACCATTTGCCATTTATAAGATATCCATAGTTTTTTTCAGGGCCCTTATGATATTCTGCACTGTAAACAGGTTGCTTATATCTACCTGAGTATGTTTTTGGTCTACCACCAAATTAACCATCTGCATAGTATGAACTGCCTATCACTTTCTACCTCCCATACTGTTCAGCAGAGTACCTTGAATTATTAGGTACTCAGAATGGTACAATGAATCAATATTGTTTGGGGCTGTCCTTAAAACTGTAGTGACTGGTAATTATATTGTGCATAATAAAGTAAGTATTATAGTTTCAGTCAGAAGGAAATAACCTCTCAGCTGCCTGAAACATGGAAATGATCGTATTCATTTCAAAGCATGAGTCCTTAACTGGAAGTCTATTAAGCACAGATGGGAAGAAACTTATACACCGCCCAACTAACCCCAAATTTAGCAGGAAGTGTATGGATTTTCTACTGCTCAGAGGGTCGGCACCCACAGCCTCCACATTGTTCAGGGCCAACTATAGTTGTACATAGAGATTTTTTTGAAATCAGGAAACATGATCATCTTCATGTCTATATATACACAAAAACTTAGATGAAATGGACAATTTTCAGTAAAAATAGAAATTACCAAATTGATTTAAGAAAATATACAACACCCCCCCCAAATTAATTACCATTAAAAATTGAACTCTACCCACATAAAAGACACTAGACTCAAATATTTTACAGAAATAGCCCAAACATATCAAATAGTTTCAGAGCTTAGACATCCAGAGAAAGTAACAACTCATCTTATGAGGTGAGAATATCCTTGATATAAGAAACCAAATAAAGATATAACAAAGTAACCTACTATATAAACAAATATACAAATATTCTTTAAATATTAACTAATTTTAGAATATATATGAAAACCATTTAAAACAATTAGGTTTTATCCCAGTAATGCTAGCATGGTTCAACACCAGAAAAATCTGTTAGTTATAATATACTCTTCAGTTTAAAGGGAAACATTTTTTATGAACATTTGAAAAGATGTAATAGAAACAGACAAAGCATTCAATAAAATCGAACACTCATTCACGGCTTAAAAAAAAAACAAAACACAGAGCAAACCTCTAGGCTCAGTTGGTAAAGAATCTGCCTGTAGTGCAGGAGACCCGGGTTTGATCCCTGGGTTGGGAAGATCCCCTGGAGAAGGAAATGACAACCCACTCGAGTAGTCTTGCCTGGAGAATCCCATGGACAGAGGAGCCTGGCAGGCCACAGTCCATGGGGTCGCAAGAGTTGGACACAAATTAGCAACTAGAGAGAGACAGAGAGTAATAGAACTTTCCTATGACCTAAATCAAATCCCTTATAATTATACAGTGGAAGTGAGAAATAGATTTAAGGGCCTAGATCTGATTGATAGAGTGCCTGATGAACTATGGAATGAGGTTCGTGACATGGTACAGGAGACAGGGATAAAGACCATCCCCATGGAAAAGAAATGCAAAAAAGCAAAATGGCTGTCTGGAGAGGCCTTACAAATAGCTGTGAAAAGAAGAGAGCTGAAAAGCAAAGGAGAAAAGGAAAGATATAAGCATCTGAATGCAGAGTTCCAAAGAGTAGCAAGAAGAGATAAGAAAGCCTTCTTTAGCGATCAATGCAAAGAAATAGAGGAAAACAACAGAATGGGAAAGACTAGAGATCTCTTCAAGAATATTAGAGATACCAAGGGAACATTTCACGCAAAGATGGGCTCGATAAAGGACAGAAATGGTATAGACCTAACAGAAGCAGAAGATATTAAGAAGAGGTGGCAATAATACATGGAAGAACTGTACAAAAAAGATCTTCACGACCCAGATAATCATGATGATGTGATCACTAATCTAGAGCCAGACATCTTGGAATGTGAAATCAAGTGGGCCTTAGAAAGCATCACTACGAACAAATCTAGTGGAGGTGATGGAATTCCAGTTGAGCTGTTTCAAATCCTGAAAGATGATGCTGTGAAAGTGCTGCACTCAATATGCCAGCAAATTTGGAAAACTCAGCAGTGGCCACAGGACTGGAGAAGGTCAGTTTTCATTCCAATTCCAAAGAAAGGCAATGCCAAAGAATGCTCAAACTACCGCACAATTGCACTCATCTCACATGCTAGTAAAGTAATGCTCAAAATTCTCCAAGCCAGGCTTCAGCAATACATGAAGNCAAAGAGTCGGACACGACTGAGTGACTGAACTGAACTGAACTGAATGGAAAAAAAAAAAAAGGTTTCTGAAATAATCTACAGCAAAATTCATGCTTACTGATAAAAGCCTGCATTTCCATATGAAACAGGAACTGTGTCTTCCCTCAGTAAAAACCTAATGCTCAGTGTGAATGGAAGAGGAATTCTTGTGTAAAGGTCTGAATGGCAGCTCTCCTGCAAAGGAGGTAAGCCATATCTGGGCTTCCCCAAGTGTCTAACTCATGGCATCTCTTTGTGGCGGGGAATGTTTATTATATAATATTAAGTAAAAAAAAGAACACAAATGATTTATGCTCTGATTACGGTTAGGTTAATGTTTAAAAATATAGGTAGAACAAGCATAGAAAAATTAAAACAGGTGACAAATTGTGGAAATGTGGGTGACATTTTTTCTTGATATTTTAATGTCAATGCAATAAAATGTTCTAAGAGCAAGTCCATGACAAAACATTTTTAGGTGTTTTCATTTATATCCTAAACACAACAGCTTATAGCTATCTGTTGTAAACTAAAATTTCCTTTTTGGTGTTATTGCTAATTACCTTAAAGTGATTTTGGAGATGGGAATATGAAAAAAAGAATAGAAGAAAAAAACAGATACCATGTATTACTCCCATAAAATCAAGAAGGGTTTGATTACCTCCTCCAGCTTGCTGAATTCTTTATGCAGTTCTTCTTTTAGGCCAGAGCAATCTTCCTTATTTTGCTTTCTAAGAAAGCTTACCATCAAAGATGGTACCTAGACAGAGAAAAATTTCTTAGTTTATCAGTGTGAAGCTAACTGTATCAACCCCTTCATATAAAAGCACCACAGAACCCTTATAGTCTCAGAGGCAGGGTGTTCTAGAAACTTTAGTTTCTGTACTCAGAGAAAAACAGTTTCTGTACTCTTAAAAACAGTTTGTGACCTAAGATGCTGTAAGAGTGAAGATTTTATAAGGAGCGATTAGAAGAAGCCATCTTGTTGAGTTTGAGTCAAACATACCTTAAAAGGACATTGACAGAATTGTTGCTCATTGAATTGTTGAGAGGCTGAACAGGTCTGGAACTGAACTGGACCATTCCAAAATCATGCTGGAAACTGACCTGATGGGAAGCACTCTTTGCCACCAGTGAACTAAGCACTCGACTCTACAGGTTGTGCCCCTGCCAGATGCTGGACTATAAGGTTAGTGATGCCAGGCTGGAACTGAATCTTGGAATCATCCCAGGTCCTGAAAGCCAGGAGCTCTGCCACCAGCCACTCTCATCAGCAGAATTGGGGCCCCACCCCATGCCTACCTCTCCACGTCTCATTTCTGAACTGAACCCTACCATGTGTGCATATGAGAGGAAGGGCCTCAGTCCCAGGCCTTGGCACCAGCTGCAAAGAGAGCCGGGAAGGAGATTTCCCTGATCTCTACCTTGGGACAGCATGAGAAGTCAGCTCAAAGTGGTTGACAACCTGAAGACTTGACAGGTGTAGCAGCAGATGCTTTAATGCTTGTGGTGGGGGTGTTTGTGTTTTAATGTTGTCTTTGGTACTGTCTCACTGCAAGAGACAGAAATCCACTTGTCCCAGTGTAAGTAAGCAAGCCCTTGTAAAAGAACAGGAGAACGTCCAGAAAGCCTATCCATGTTGGTACAGCTTGCCTTCGTTGGAACTGAAGGTTTTCAGGCAGCCGTTCCTTCCACATTGCCATCTGGGTCTGGATGGTCTTTCATCTCTGCTTCTCCTTGAATGTCTGCTTCATATTATTTGCCAAATGTCAATTCCCTTTGCAATGTTCTTAACCTCTGCTTTCCTAAAAATTCTTTTTTTGTGTGTCTTTGGGTTGTTAAGTCTCCAATGATATAAGCATACAGCTCCAAAACCTCAATATCTTTATTGTCTTAGTTTGTATCTCATCCCCAAGTTCTCAGGAAAAAAAGTATTGGTCTGGGGTACAGCTGGGGCATTTCTGGCTTGCTGAGCTGTGGTCAGGAGGATGGGGTCATGCGGTACTTAAGGCCACCTATTCTCTGAGTGTGAGCAGGGAAGAAACGGTGGGCATCTCCAGCTGTTAGCTCCTTTTCTTTCTAGACAGTACAAGGAATCTCAGTATTATGATTCTTTAATTCTCCAATATCTTTCTTGTAAACACCATATCCCCTGTCTATCATCTTTGACAGTGGCAATCTCTAGTATTTTTTCACTTTCATTCTGCTAAGCCAGACTCCCTCTCCCTTCCCCACTGGTTTTTCCTTTTTCAGTGTTTCCTTAAACAATATGTTCTCCCTACAAGTCTCACTTTCTAGATTTTTTTTTTTTAACCATTTCTTTCCCTAGAGACAAGGTGTTTCCTATTATGTTGACATATATCCTGATGAACTAACAGAATTATATAGATATAACCTGATGTGGCTATTCACATTGTCTACTGTTGGTCATATCTTTTTAAATACTAATTGTTTGAACTAATCTTATTGTTTGAATTAATACTGATGCTAATTCAAACACAGAAAGTTCTTCTACAGGAATGCCATTACTCAGCCCATAAGGAGCTGTTGGCAACACACAGGAGATGTTCACAGATAAACACTGTGGCTAAAAGAACAAGAGCTAACACTGAGTATTTACCATATATCAGACTTCAGGTGCTTTATATTAACTGATTGTTTTCAGTGGCACAGGAACCCTTATTATACTCATTTTATGCATGAGCTGAGGCACAGAAGTAAATAATAAGTAACTTGCTTAGAGTCACACAGCTAAGAAGTGGCAGGACTGGTGACAAGCCTAGGCAGTGAGCCTAGGAAACACAGCTCTCATCCTCAGAAGCTCACAGCCCTGGTACAACACACAGGCATACAACTTACATACAAGAAGGCAGCAGTCCCCACAGAGGAAAGTCAGCACATGTGGAAACAGAGCTGGGCACTAACAAGCTTCTGGAAGACAGCAGTCTCCAGACAGGTTCAGCGGTTCCTTAGTGTTTTCTGGGGGTGGCAGGGTTGGGCTGGGTGTGGGGGTTGGGTTCCAGGACACTTAGCCCCCAGATAGGAAAATCTGAATGCTCAAACCCCTTATATAAATCGGCACAGTATAGTCAGCCCTTAGCTTCTATGCTAAGCCGCGTCAGTCGTGTCAGACTTTGGGCGACCCCATAGACGGCAGCCCAACAGGCTCCTCTGTCCCTGGGATTCTCCAGGCAAGAATACTGGAGTGGGCTGCCATTTCCTTCTCCAATGCACGAAAGTGAAAGTGAAGTAGCTCAGTCATGTCCGACTCCCAGCAACCCCATGGACTATAGCCCACCAGGCTCCTCCATCCACAGGATTCTCCAGGCAAGAGTTCTGGAGCGGGTTGCCATTGCCTTCTCCCTTAGCTTCTATGGTTCCACTCATACAGGAGTGCAGACTGCACAAAAGAGGACTTGAGACAACCAGGCAAAGTGAGAAGGGGGAAGAGTCTTCTAGAAAGACTAAAGAAGGTAGCAAGTCTGGGAAAAATTTCAGCATGACAAGAATATAAAGTGTTAGGAAAGTAAAAAGGATTCAGATCATGAAAGGGCGCATAGGACATGTCAGAGCCGGCAAGAACATAATCCTGTTTCTTTCCCTCCCAAATCACTGAACCAAGAGTGACAGCACTGATTCAGCTTTAAAAACAAAGACATTTTAAATAGGAGCTGAAATTTCTTAAACACGCACCTTAGAAAAGGACTCAAAGACCATCTTTTGGCAAGCTTTCTCATAGGGGTCTCCTGGCAACAGCTTCTTCTCTGGATATGCTTCATCCAGGTACTCACAAGTGATGGCAGACTCATAGATCAACTGACCCTGACTGGTTTCCAGAACCGGCACCAGGCCTGAGGGATTCTTCTTGAAAAACCACTCAGGCTTATTTTTCAGGTTGATGTTGATGACTTCATGCCTGAAAAACACATAAAAGACAGTGAAGACAGTAACATTTTTCTTGTATTCCTGAATAAAATGTCTTTGGTCCCATCACCCACTTAGCTGATCAGACCCCAAAATTTAGAGTCAGCGTGGCCTTGATTCCTTCCCCCTACCCCCTCTTCTTCAAATCGCATGGATCAGCAAGACCTGTCAGCTAGACCTTCAAATCACAGTCTGGCTTCATCTGCTTCTCAGCTTTAACACTGCCACCTCGCCCAAGACACCGTCTGCCACCTGGACCTCTACGGTAGTCCCACTGGCCCCTCTGCTTCCACTATCACCTCCTACAGTCAGTCACTCTACTCATACACGTGTACTCAGCCGCTAAGTCATGTCAGAATTTGCAACCCCGTGGCCTTGGACTGTAGCCCACCAGGCTCCACTGTCCGAGGGATTTCCCAGGTAAGAATACCGGAGTGGGTTACCTTTTCCTTCTCCAGGGGATCTTCCAGACACAGATATTGAACCAGTATCTCCTACACTGGCAAGTGGATTCTTTACCACTGAGCCACCTGGGAAGTCCTCACTCTCCATATGCAAAGGTAAGTTGGATGAGGCCACCCTCCTGCTTATTTACAATTGCTCCTCACTGCAATGCAGATAAACTCTGAACCCCTTTTTATGCCATGTGATCTGGCCCTAGGTTACCTGTCACATCTGTTTCCTATGACTTTTGCTTTGGTCATTATGATCTGAACACACCGGCCTTTTTTATATCTCTTGAATTACTTTCTTCATTGAACTTAAGATATGCATCTGAAGTTACTTTGCTAACTTAATTACATATTTGTTATGTCACGTCCTTAGAATGTAAGCTCCACGAAACAGTGATCTGCTTGTGTGTCTTGGTCATATTCATAAACAAACACGTAAACGAGCAAAGTTTTAAATAGATTCAAATGGTATGAAGATATAGAAACATTTTCGGATAGGTACTCAACACACATTGGTTGAATAAATAAGGGGACATTCTTCAAGATTGTCAATTAGATATTCCATTTGGGACTAAGATGTATCTTAATTGTAAAAATATCTGAGCCAACTAATTGAGTTTGTTTAGGTTTCACTATATGCGAATCAACATGGTATTAATAAAATTCAGTTTCTTTTGCTAATCTGAATAGAAAGTTAATCGATTTTTATAAGAATATTAAGGAAGCCAAAAAATTCATCCACAAAATAAGCTTTCCAGTTAAATTTCCATGCATTGATATATTTTTTTAATGGCACATGAGTAAATTACACTAAATAAACCCATAAAGAAGAAACAGGTGAAGTCCGAACTATATTGTTTTTAGATCTGATTTCTGTCTTGCCTGAAAGATTTAGGGGAAATAAGAGGAAGGGAAGTTTCATATAATTGTTAAAGTCAGGTCTCAGGTCCATATCATTGTCAAAGCTGGATAAGTGTTCAATAGAACCGATTAGTTACTCAGAAAAAATACATCCCAACATCTTTTGTCCCTTTATTCCATCCACCTGAGTAGCTACAAAATCATTTAGCTTGAGGATTAAATACACAATCCTACCCTCTCTCCCATAGAAAGGAAATAGCCAGAATGAATAGTGGCATTTGTGTGTATGTATTAAAGGGTTTGTCTGCTGACAGATTACTGTACACTCATATACAAGCCACTGCAAGAATAATGAGGCTCTCTGCCAAGGAATTATCAAGATTTCTGAAATTTCATACTATGAAAACAAAAGGTAAATTCTGGGCTTTTGTAATAAAGAAGGTTCTCAGAACACATATGCATTTTGGTAATCTGGCATGATGAGCCAACAAGGTAATATACCTGCTGCAACAAGTTGGAAGATGTGCCTTTTAGAGAAAACCAGGCTTTAGCAGATTCTATAATGATCCAACCAGTCAATCCTAAAGGAAATCAGTCCTGAATATTCACTGGAAGGACTGATGCTGAAGCTGAAACTCTAGTACTTTGGCCACCTGATGAGAAGAACTGACTCAATGGAAAAGACCCTGACACTGGGAAAGATTGAGGGCAGGAGGAGAAGGGGACAAGAGTGGATGAGATGGTTGGATGGCATCACTGATGCAACGGACATGAGTTTGAGTAGGCTCTGGGAGTTGGTGATGGATAGCGAAGCCTGGCATGCTGCAGTCCATGGGGTCACAAAGTTGGACACAACTGAGTGACTGAACTGAACTGATAATGCTATACGGTCAGCGTGCATGCATGCTAAGTCGCTTCAGTCATGTCTGACTCTTTGCGACCCTAAGGACTGTATAGCCCACCAGGCTTCTCTGTCCATAGGGATTCTCCAGGCAAGAATATGGAGTGGGTTGCCATGCCCTCCTCCAGAGGATCTTCCTGACCAAGGGATCGAATCTGCATCTCTTAAGTCTCCTACATTGGAAGGCAGTTTCTTTACCACTAGCGTCACCTGAGAAGCCCCATAGTAAAGTCAGCTACCTCTCTAATCCAAGTCCCCTGGGACATAAGCTAATCCACGATCATAGTAGACCTCTGTTGTTTGCACTGCCTGGCAGCTGTTACCACCCTTCACCCCCTGTACACACATTTTTATGGTAAATCAATCCCATTTCCCTTTGGAAAACTGTGCCAGTAAGATAGGGTTGTCTTCAACCTAGAAGTCCAGAGGGGCACTCACCCAGGACCTGGTGCCCTCAAATCCAACTGTGTCTTGATGCTGGATTTTTCTTTTAAAAAAAAATTAATTTAATTTTTGGTTGCACTGAGTCTTTGTTGCTGTGCAAAGGCTTTCTCTAGTTGTGGAGAGTGGGAGTTACACTCTAGATTCTTCAATTGTATGAGCACAAGATATGTCTTTTTTCAATCCAACTGAATTGGTTATCTGTTAATTGCAATAAGAGAATCTGACTAATACAGTAAATATTACAATATTTAGATAAGACAATGTTTTGATAAATGTTACTAAATGTTGAATATTTTGCTGTGTTCAGAACAGTTTCACCCAGAATACGATGGAAATCTTACTGAAGTGATGACTAACTGATAAATAATGTAGGGGTTTTTTTTACCCTTTGGAATATATCTTACCTTTTTTAGGGAAAAGGAATTGCCTGCTTAACTCTCCTCCTAGAAGACTAAAAGTAGTTTATACATTCTAAACACATAGATAGAAAATTTCTTTGGAATGGGAACTATCTTAAAACTTCCACACCACATGTATCTAATGTTTGTTCAACAGATTCCAAAGGTCACTGTAAGGGAGAAGGTTCCAGTGGCTCTTCAGTGTCAGAGAAAAGCCAGTGACTTGCATATTTCTTGTGGAAAATGCCTATGTCAATAACCTTGCTGTGTGGCTTCCCCAAAGCATGAATTTTTAGGCATAGACATTTTATTGGCTTCAACCAATAACCCAATATGCACAGTACAATTAACTCAGCACTCTACCCAGAGGAGTGTCAAGGCTGGGACTCTGGGCTGGGATATAGGGCAATATAACAGCACTCAGGGACCTGCCAGAGCTCAAAGAGCTACCGCTTGTGAGTACAACTGCAGTGATCTCTGCACACCACAAGCTTTACTGGAGGTCTAGCAGCGTTTCTGATCCATAAAATGGCTAATCTAAAGGGAATGTCCCAGACTGGTGGAGTCTGTGGCATCGG
>SJYX01022695.1:31728-73550 GCA_006410675.1 Oreotragus oreotragus
GGCTAGTCGGCCATGGTGCGCAATCTAGTCCAAGTAGCTGTGTTAGGGGAAGCACACTGATTGAAACCGCCCACCCTGGCCTGGTAACCATTCGCACGAGTTGTTTTATGACAGGAGATCCTGATAAGGAATACGGAACTAATAAGCCACCGCCAACCAGAAGAGTTCAGGAAAGTTCAAAAGGAGACACCGCGTGTCCGTCCACTTCCCAGAATCCCTCTCGCTAGCATCCATCTTGGCTGAGCCACCAGGAAAGACTGAATTAGAATGATTGGCCAAAGACCACCTGGAAACTAATCCTATCACCATAAAACCCGAGACTGCAAGCCACGCGGCAAAGCAGTTCTCCTGGGTTCCCTTACCTTACTGCTCTCCACCCCGGTCCCCTTTCCCAATAAAATCTCTTGCTTTGTCAGCACATGTCTCCTCGGACAATTCTTTTCCGAGTGTTGGACAAGAGCCCGCTCTTGAGGCCCTGTAGGGGGGCCTCCCCCTTCCTACAACAGTTGTGTCTAGGGGTGGGATCCTGTGGTACAAACCATGGCCAGCTGTCACAGAGGAATCAGCCCCAAGCGGTTTATTAGCAAGTTGCTGAGGCCAGGACAGTTGTCCCCTGATTCTTCAAGGCAAGGCTTCTCAGTCTTGCCCCATGAGGGGCTGACTTGTGCATTGTAGCATGTTTAGCAGGATCCCAGGCTCTACACAGTAGATGCCAGCAGGACCCTTACCCCTGCCCCCCACTAAGTAATGATAAGCACAATGTCTCCTGGGAGAAAACTCATGCCTGGTTGAGAACCACCGTTCTAAGGGGACGGGAGGCTTCAGGATTGACCCTTCAAGGTCGATGTCATCACTGGTCAGGAATCTGAGCATGAAGGCTCCAGATTAAATACCGGCCTCTGCAGGGCTGGCTCAGAGGCTGCGAGGGTGGCTCCTGCTGGTCAGGGGTTTGAATGGAACATTGGTGGGCTCGCGAGTGAATGTGTGTATATGCTCAGCTGTGTCTGACTCTCTGTGACTCCACAGAGGGAGGCCTGCCAGTCTCCTCTGTCCATGGGATTTTCCAGACAAGAACACTGGAATGGGTTGCCACTTCCTTCTCCATCAGATGTGAATAGCTGTGCTCAAGATGGGGAAACTAAAACAGGGCATGCTCTTTGTGTGTGTGTGTTTGTGTGTGTAGCTGCATGGATTTGATGGAGTATGGTATTTGGTTTACTCATTGTGTACACATTTCTGAAAAGGTACAATTCTCAGTGTGGGTGTAGATATCTGTGCGTGGCTATAGATATCTGTGTGTCTCGAGGTTGGACTGTACATAGTCCACACTGCCCCTTCTCCTATGTCAGCCAGATAAATTAGTGATATATATGACACTTAATTGGTACTTTCAGAACACTAAGACTCAGCTCTAGTAAAGCCGAAATGAAAAACAGTTTTAGGAATTTCCTGGTGGTCAAGTGGTTAGGACTCTGCACTTTCATTGCAGAAAACACTGGTTTGATCCCTGGTCAGGGAACTAAGATTCTGCACGCTGTACCGCATGGCCAAAAAAAGACATTACACACTATGTGTAATGAATGGGTGATAACCCCAATGGTCTTCAATAACATCGTGCTTCAGCACCAGATTCCAGGGTGGACAGAGCTCAGGGTCCAAGAAGCATAGCCAAGTCCATTCTGAGTTCATCTGTGTTCTCTAGTCTTAGCCCTTTGACAAACTGGTTGTCTAAGAAACCATTTAACCTTTTATTTCTTTGAAGTGAAGTGAAGTGAAAATCACTCAGTTGTATCTGACTCTTTGCAAGCCCATGGATTCCATGGAATTCTCCAGACCAGAATACTGGAGTGGGTAGCCGTTCCCTTCTCCAGGGGATCTTCCCAACCCAGGGATCGAACCGAGGTCTCCCTCATTGCAGGCAGATTATTTACCAGCTGAGCCACAAGGGAAGCCCAAGAATACTGGAGTGGGTAGCCTATCCCTTCTCCAGAGGATCTTCCCAACCCAGGAATTGAACTGGAGTCTCCTGCATTGCAGGCAGATTCTTTACCTACTGATCCATTAGGGAAGCCCTTTCATATCTTTGGTTTCTCGTTTTGTAAAATGGAGCTAATAATATCAGACTTGATTGGCGGACTCTCTTGACAACAACTTATCATAAACACTTAAAAAATATAAATGCTGATAAATATTGAGTGAAAATAAATTGTACTTCCTCATTAGGTAGGGGAAGGCAATGGCACCCCACCCCAGTACTCTTGCCTGGAAAATCCAATGGACAGAGTAGCCTGGTGGCCTGCAGTCCATGGGGTGGCTAACAGTCGGACCAACTGAGCGACTTCACTTTCACTTTTCTCTTTCATGCATTGGAGAAGGAAATGGCAACCCACTCCAGTGTTCTTGCCTGGAGAATCCCAGGGACAGGGAAGCCTGGTGGGCTGCCGTCTATGGGGTCACACAGAGTCGGACACGACTGAAGTGACTTAGCAGCAGCAGCAGCAGCATTAGGTAAGCTCTTCTCTTAAAAAAAAAAAATCAGCTGACATTTATTCGTGTACTCTATGTTCCTGATAATTTATCTAAATATTTGTCTTCCCTGCTTGGTTAGTTATTTGTGTTGGGTCTGTGTCTTCATTTGGTATAGTGGCCACTGTGGCTCCTAGTCACTCAATTGTCATTTGTGTTCACGATATTTTTGACAGTGATGATTCTGGCCTAATCCCCCAGTTTGCCCAGCAGTTTTCAGTTTTTCAAGATCACTGAAGTGAGCTTTTGGACACTTTCAAGAAAACAGAGCTTATATTCTTTTCAATCAACCAAACCAATCAAAAATCCAACCAACCACATGTGAAAAGCAGAAAGCTATGTGGCTCAAGGCTCTGGCCCTGAAAACACTATAATAAGGGACAAACTACAGACTCTGATGAGAGAGATACATACTCTTGCCAGGTGACTTTTCTGCTCCCTCAAATTAATGTCCTTCCAACTCTGTTGGAGTACAGTTGGTAGATAAAACTGTTCATATTTAAAGTGTACAACACGGTGTACATGATATACGTATACTTTGTGAAGTGATTACCAGAATGAACACATTCATTACCTTACATAGCTACTATGTGTATGTGAGTGTGTGAGTGTGTGGTGAAAATGTGTAAGATCTATTCGCTTAGCAAATTTCAAGTGTTTATTGTGGGTTTCTTTTATTTATTTATTTTTTGGCCATCCTGAACAGCTAACAGAATCTTAGTTTCTCAACTAGGGATTGAATCTGAGGCTTTGGCAGTGAAAGCTGAGTCCTAACCACAGGACCACGGAATTCCCTCAAGCGTTCAATACAGTATTGTTAGCTCTAGTCAACTTGGTGTGCATATCACCAGAACTTATAACTGAAAGATTTGACCAGTATGTCCCCATTTCCTCCTACTAACCACCATTCTACTCTCTATTTCTATGGGTTTGGGTTTGTTTGTTTGTTTGTTTGTTTTGATTCTACATATAACTAAGCTCATACGGTATCTGTTTTTTTTCTGTGCTATTTATTTCACAGAAAATAATGTCCTCTAGGTTCATCTGTGTTTTTGCAAATAGTAAGATTTCCTTCTTTCTTATGTTGTTGTTGTTCAATTGCTCAGTCATGTCCAACTCTGCAACCCCATGGACTGCAGCATGTCAGGCTTCCCTGTCCTTCACCATCTCCCAGAGCTTGCTCAAACTCATGTCCATCGAGTCAATGATGCCATCCAACCATCTCATCCTCTGTTGTCCCCTTTTCCTCCTGACTTCAATCTTTCCCAGCATCAGGGTCTTTTCCAATGAGTAGGCTCTTCGCATCAAGTGGCCAAAGTATTGCAGCTTCAGCTTCAGCATCAGTCCTTCCTATGAATATCCATGATTGATTTACTTTAGGATTGACTGGTTTGATCTCCTTGCAGTCCAAGGGACTCTCAAGAGTATTCTCCAACATCACAGTTCGAAAGCATTGATTTTTTGGCACTCAGCCTTCTTTATGGACTAACTCTCACATCTGTACATGACTACTGGAAAAATCATAGCTTTAACTATACGGACCTTTGTCAGCAAAGTAATGTCACTGCTTTTTAATATGATGTCTAGGTTGATTATAGTTCTTCCTCCAAGAAGCAAGTGTCTTTTAATTTCATGGATGCAGTCACCATCTGCAGTGACCTTTCTTATGGCTGAATAATATTTCATTATACATTATCTATCTATCTATCACATTTTCTTTATCCATATCCTATGTTGGCTATTGTGAATAATGCTGCAGTGAATATGAGCATACAGATATCTCTACAATGTACTGATTTCATTCCCTTTGGATAAATATCAAGAAGTGGGATTGCTGGATCATACAGTTCTCCTTTTATGTTTTTTGAGGAAGCTACATACTGTTTATATTCCCACCAACAGTCCAGAATTGTTCCCTTTTCTCCACATCGTCACCGATACTTGCCTCTTGTCTTTCTGATGACAGCTATTCTAACAGAAACCAATGAGGGGTGATATCCTACTGTAACTTTCATTTGCATTTCCTTCATGATTAGTGATGTTGAGCACATTTTCATGTACCTGCTGCCCAATTGTACATGGCTTTTTTCAATAGTAAGTACTATTACACAATCTACAGTTGGTTGAATATGTCGATGCATAATTTCAGATAAAGAGGAACCTTAGATATGAGAGCCAACTTAACTTATATGTGGATTTTTGACTATGTGCAAGGTTGGTGCCCCTAATACCTTCACTGCTCAAGGGTCAACTGTCAGTCAGTCAGTCAGCTCAGTCATTCAGTCGTGTCCGACTCTTTGTGATCCCATGAACCACAGCATGCCAGGCCTCCCTGTCTATCACCAACTCACGGAGTTCACCCAAACCCATGTCCATCAAGTCAGTGATGCCATCCAACAATCTCATCCTCTGTCGTCCCCTTCTCCTCCTGCCCTCAATCTTTCTGTTATTTTTAATATTTTTGTTCTTTAACCTTTCTGAAAGTGAAAGTGAAGTCACTCAGTCATGTCCGACTCTTTGTAACCCCATGGACTGTAGCCTACCAGGCTTCTCCGTCCATGGGATTTTCCAGGCAAGAGTACCAGAGTGGGTTGCCACTTCCTTCTCCAGGGTATCTTCACAACCCAGGGATCAAACTTGGGTCTCCCACACTGCAGGCAGATGCTTTACCCTCTGAGCCACAAGAGAAGCCCTTAACCTTAACTAGAATTAAGTTACTAACACCATTGTGTTACAGTACTAAAGTATTCTGGATTTGATTATATACTTACCTTTATTTTATATTTTCATATGCCTATTTAGCATCATTTCATTTCAGCTTGAGAAACACCATTTGGCATTTCTTATAAGGCAGATATATTGGTAAAGAACTCCCTTGACTTTTGTGTGCCTGGTAAAGGGTTTATCTCTCCTCTGTTGCTGAAGAATAGACAGCTTTGCAGGGTAGTGTTCTTGGTTGCAGTTTCTCTTTCAGCACTTTAAAAATATCATCCCACTCTCTCCTGGACTGCAAAGTTTCACTGATAGCCTGTTGAGGGTTCCTTTGTATGTGAGAATTTTTTTTATGTTGCTACTCTAAATATTCTCTTTGTCTTTGAGTTTAGACAGTTTTATTTTAATATCTTAGAGAAGATCTCTTTGGGCTGAATCTGCTTAGGGACCTATGAGTTTAACAAACTTGGATATCTAAATCTCACCCTAGATTTGGGAAGTTCTCAGTCATTATTTAAATAAGCTTTCTGCTCCTTTCTCCATTGATTCTCCTTCAAGAACTCCAATAATGTGTTGTTTTGTCTGATCAGTTCAGTTCAGTTCAGTCGCTCAGTCGTGTCCGACTCTTTGCAACCCCATGAATCGCAGCACGCCAGGCCTCCCTGTCCATAACCACGAGTCGGTGATGCCATCCAGCCATCTCATCCTCTATCATCCCCTTCTCCTCCTGCCCCCAGTCCTTCCCAGCATCAGAGTCTTTTCCAATGAGTCAACTCTTCTCATGAGGTGGCCAAAGTACTGGAGTTTCAGCTTTAGTATCATTCCTTCCAAAGAAATCCCAGGGCTGATCTCCTTCAGAATGGACTGATTGGATCTCCTAGCAGTCCAAGGGACTCTCAAGAGTCTTCTCCAACACCACAGTTCAAAAGCATCAATTCTTCGGTGCTCAGCCTTTTTCACAGTCCAACTTTCACATCCATACATGACCACAGAAACACCATAGCCTTGACTAGACAGACCTTAGTCGGCAAAGTAATGTCTCTGCTTTTGAATATGCTATCTAGGTTGGTCATAACTTTTCTTCCAAGGAGTAAGCGTCTTTTAATTTCATGGCTGCAGTCACCATCTGCAGTGATTTTTGCTTCTGGGCTGAATATGACATGACTCTAATGGGTCCATCATCTGCACTATCAAGAAGTTACTCAGGTCATGCTGCTTACATCTGCCAGGCAAAAAGCAGAAACGTGATTCTGAATGCAGAAAACCCAAATCAAACTGACACTCATCTGCTATTCTAGCCAACATTGATTAGATGCTGTGAGCATATTGTATAATGCTCTAACAATATTAAACTTGCTGTTTATTTTGGTAATTACCTTAACATTTCAAAATCAAATAGAGATGGTTCAGTACCAGAAATGAAATCATTGATAATGAGCTGGTTGATCATATTCACACACGAGATAGGGTGCAAAACGGTTTCTTCTTTATTCCCCTGGTATCTATCCATAACTCTTAAAATGGTGTTAGGGAAAACTTTCTCTGATACCCCTCTGTCTTTCATCCCTCCTCACAGGTTCCCTGGATCTTATAGCCCACTGTTCCACAATACAAATCCCCTCTCTCTGTTGGATATGGTGTCAGTCAAAAACTGCCCAAGTTTCTCCTGGATGAAGATTGGAATCATGAGGTTACATCCTTCAAAGTCCTGTCCATAGAAGGAGTAAATGAGTAAAATAGTTTGCCTCATCCCATTTTGCACTTACAGATATAAAATACAAAATAAGTTACTTACTAAAATTATTTGCTTGTCCTATAAGAAAACATGATAATCTAGATTGCAACAGCCATTGTTTGTAAGTATGAGTGAGTGAGCACACAGCTTTAAAAGAGAAAGTGGGAAATAAAACTCCATTCTAGTATAAATTCCCCCTGTGAAACTTTTTTGGATAAACTCTTTAAAGAATAGACTTTGAAGAAGACCCCGATTTATCTACACTGTCTTACAGGGTGAAAGTGAAAGTGAAGTCGCTCAGTTGTGTCTGACTCTTTGCGACCCTAGGGACTGTACCCTACCAGGCTTTTCCATCCATGGGATTCTCCAGGCAAGAATATTGGAATGGGCTACCATTTCCTTCTCCAGGGGAATCTTCCCGACCCAGGGATCGAACCCAGGTCTCCCACATTGGAGGCAGATGCTTTAACCTCTGAGCCACTGGGGAAGAGCAAGTGTCTTACATGGTATATTTGCTCAATATATATCAGTGAGTGGGTCTCTCCATGCCTTCAGTTTGGAACTGACTTTGATCTTCCATTTCATTATCCAAAGTACACCTCCACCCTCAGAAATATACTTTATCTGCATTATTTTAAATCTGAAATATCACCAAGTACTTGCATTTCAAACACTGAAACCTCAAGGTTCTGAGGAGGGTGATTACCTATACGGATTGAGGCTTGTCTTATGCAACCTAGGGTTTGAGAACACTGGGTTCCTGCCCTAGACAGTTCCCTTATCCTTTTATTTACTATCAAAAATCCACATATTCACTTTTGGAAGGGAAGATGGGCTCTCTTTCATGTTCCTGCTTTACTAAGGGCTTTGCATAGATTTGAAAAATACAGTCACTTAGAAGAAAGTGTCTAATTTTCCCCAAATATTTATTTTTGCGAACCTGATGGGACAGGCAAGAGGGTAAGAAATCTTTTCAATACATCTCCTCAAGAACAAGGAGAGCAGTAGAGGAGATACAGAGATAATTCGTTTAGGTGAAACAGTTGTAACCTACAACGTGTGTAAGGGTAGAAGAAAGATAACTTGTCCTGAAGGATACCAGAGAGATTTGAGCAGGGAGACAGCAGCTATGGTAGAGAGTTGGGGTCCATCAAAGTATGAAAGATGGAAGACAGTGTAGGCTACAAGTCTATATGGGATTAGCTGATGCTTTGCCTTCCTTAGTTTATAGGGATCTAACCTCACACACTCCAATCAATGGGAAGATGAGATCTAAGAATATAACATGAATAAATACTCAGAAATGGTAGGCCTCAGAAGTGAAGAGGATGAAGGTGACATAGGTTTTTGAACTGGGAAATAATTAAAATCAACAAAAAGAAAGAATAGCCAAATCTGAGGGTCCTATCACTATGCTAGGCAGAAAACATGTAAAAGTGGCCCTTTGGAGAACCAGTCTCTGCTTCAATGGGTAGAGTCTATTAAAAATTGAAGGAAAGAGAGAAGGAAGGGAAGGAGGAGGGCTGGGAGAGAAAAAATAATTGTGATTTTATTATTATTATTTTTAATTAGAGAGATCATCCTCAGCAACCTGTTGATCCTTCCTTAATTCTGATCTTACAGATTGAGCAGCATCCTTATTTGTTGCTTGAGGGACACAACCATTGTTAACAGTTTCCTGTATTTCAATACTTGTTGATTCAGAACATGAAGATCATGGCATCTGGTCCCATCACTTCATGGGAAATAAATGGGGAAACAGTGAAATCAGTGGCTGACTTTATTTTGGGGGGCTCCAAAATCACTGTAGATGATGCTTGCAGCCATGAAATTAAAAGACACTTACTCCTTGAAAGAAAAGTTATGACCAACCTAGATAGCATATTCAAAAGCAGAGACATTACTTTGCCGACTAAGGTCCATCTAGTCAAGGCTATGGTTTTTCCAGTGGTCATGTATGGATGTGAGAGATGGACTGTGAAGAAAGCTGAGCACTGAAGAATTGATGTTTTTGAACTGTGGTGCTGGAGAAGACTCTTGAGAGTCCCTTGGACTGCAAGGAGATCCAACCAGTCCATTCTGAAGGAGATCAGCCCTGAGATTTCTTTGGAGGGAATGATACTGAAGCTGAAACTCCAGTACTTTGGCCATCTCACGTGAAGAGTTGACTCACTGGAAAAGACTCTGATGCTGGGAGGATTGGGGGCAGGAAGAGAGGGGGACGACCGAGGATGAGATGGCTGGATGGCATCACTGACTTGATGGATATGAGTCTGAGTGAACTCTGGGAGTTGGTGATGGACAGGGAGGCCTGGCATGCTGCGATTCATGGGGTTACAAAGAATCGGACACGACTGAGTGACTGAAATGAACTGAACTGAACTGATACTTGTTGTAAGTTATTGGCTTCCCTTCATTGCAATAATTGCCTCCACAGTTAAATACTGCAGCCAGGCCTCCTTTGGTGGTGAGGGGGGGGGAGGGGATCTGTGGGCAGCTTCTATAAATTTCCTTGCTACTTGTAAGCCCAGATTTCCAATGATGTCTTCCTCATCAGCTCTATCATAAATTGATGATTGCACTCCTTCTCAATACTAACTCATCATTGCTTTGAAAAATGGTGCTTCATCCAGGATGTATAGTGAAGTATAGTCTTGGGTAAATTTTCAGCCTTGCATGCACTTTAATTATTAAGTTAACAGATTAAATTTCATTATTAAATTAATAATTAAATTTATTAAATTCACTTTAATATATATATGCCAACCTTCCCACCTCTGCCTTTAATCCATATTTCCACAGTCTCTCACACCAAAACTGACCAGCATTTATTTTTTTTGTTTTTTTATGTTTGTGCATATATATATTTATGTTTACACACACATAACTATTTTTTGTCATATTGTTTACAGTTATAATTCCTAGAAGATACTGAACAGAGTCCTCAGTGCTATATAGGAGGACCTTGTCTCTCTGTTTTATATATATGTTTAAGTATTTCTTTATTTGGCTGTGCAGGTCTTAGTTGCAGCATGTGGGCTCTTTTGGGTGGGAGGCATGCAAACTCTTAGTTGTGGCATGTGGGGTCTAGTTCCCTGAACAGAAATCAAACCCTAGCCTTCTCTGCATTGGGAGCAAAGCGTTTTATATACTNTTATTTGGCTGTGCAGGTCTTAGTTGCAGCATGTGGGCTCTTTTGGGTGGGAGGCATGCAAACTCTTAGTTGTGGCATGTGGGGTCTAGTTCCCTGAACAGAAATCAAACCCTAGCCTTCTCTGCATTGGGAGCAAAGCGTTTTATATACTGAACCAACAGGGAATTCCCCATCTGTTTTATATATAATAATTTAAAAAATTTTTTTAGCTTGATTGGGTCTTAGTTGTGGCCTGTGGACTCTTTTGTTGAAGCTTTCTCTAGCTGTAGCCTGTGAGTTCTAGAGCTTGTGAGCTTAGTTGTCGTGCAGCATGGGAATGTTAGTTCTCCAGCCAGGGATAGAATCCATGTCCCCTGTGTTGGAAGGTGGACTCCCAACCACTGAACCATCAGGAAAGTCCCCTCTGTATTATGTATAGTAGTATGAATCTGTTAATTCCAAACTCCCAATTTATCTCTCCCCAAGCCTTTCCTGTGTGGTATTCATGAGTTTGGTTTCTATTTGTGTGAGTCTGTTTCTCATTTGCAAATAAATTCATTGGTATCATATTTCAGATTCTTCATATAAGTGATACCATAGAATATTTGTCTTTCTCTGACTTCACTTCATAAGATCATCTCTCCATCCTTCCACGTTGCTGCAAACGCCATTATGTCATTCTTTTTTGATGGCTGAGAAACATTTCAGTGTGTTTATATGGAGATATCCATATATCTGTATAGAATACATCTTGTTTATTCATTCTTCTGCTAATGGACATTTAGGTGGCTTCCATGTCTTGGCTATTTTAAACAGTGTCCCTATGACCCGTGGGCTGCTTGTGTCTTTTGGAATTAGAGTTTTCTCCAGAAATAAGTCCAGAATGTGACTGTTGGTCATATGGTAGCTCTATGTTTAGTTTTTTTTTTTTTTCCTATCATAGTTTTATTTTTAAAATATAAATTTATTTATTTTAATTGGTGGTTAATTAGTTTACAATTTGTATTGCTGGAAGAAACACAGGCTGAAATCAAGATTGCTGGGAGAAATATCAATAACCTCAGATATGCTGATGACACCACCCTTATGGCAGAAAGTGAAGGGGCACTAAAAAGCCTNTCAAGGCTGTATATTGTCACCCTGCTTATTTAACTTATATGCAGAGTACATCATGAGAAATGCTGGATTGGAAGAAACACAAGCTGGAATCAAGATTGCCAGGAGAAATATCAATAACCTCAGATATACAGATGACACCACCCTTACGGCAGAAAATGAAGAGGAGCTAAAAAGCCTCTTGATGAAAGTGAAAGAGGAGAGCAAAAAAGTTGGCTTAAAGCTCAACATTCAGAAAACGAAGATCCTGGCATCTGGTCCCATCACTTCATGGGAAATAGATGGGGAAACAGTGGAAACAGTGTCAGACTTTATCTTTTTGGGCTCCAAAATCACTGCAGATGGTGACTGTAGCCATGAAATTAGAAGACGCTTACTCCTTGGAAGAAAAGTTATGACCAACCTAGATAGCACATTCAAAAGCAGAGACATTACTTTGCCGACTAACGTCCATCTAGTCAAGGCTATGGTTTTTCCAGTGGTCATGTATGGATGTGGGAGTTGAACTGTGAAGAAGGCTGAGTGCGGAAGAATTGATGCTTTTGAACTGTGGTGTTGGAGAAGACTCCTGAGAGTCCCTTGGACTGCAAGGAAATTCAACCAGTCCATTCTGAAGGAAATCACCCCTGAGATTTCTTTGGAAGGAATGATGCTAAAGCTGAAACTCCAGTACTTTGGCCACCTTATTCGAAGAGTTGAGTCACTGGAAAAGATTCTTATGCTGGGAGGGATTGGGGGCAGGAGGAGAAGGGGACGAGAGAGGATGAGATGGCTGGATGGCATCACGGACTCGATGGATGTGAGTCTGAGTGAACTCCGGGAGATGGTGATGAACAGGGAGGCCTGGTGTGCTGCGATTCATGGGGTCGCAAAGAGTTGGACACGCCTGAGCGACTGAACTGAGCTGAAATGAACTGATCCTATAATTTGGGTTTCCCTGGTGGCTTGGTGGTAAAAAATCCACCTGCCAATTCAGGAGACTCATGTTCAACCTCTTTCTGGGAAGATTCCCTGGAGAAGGAAATGACAACCCACTCTAGTATTCTTGCCTGGGAAATCCCATAACAGAGGAGCCTGGCAGGCTACAGTCCATGGGGCGGCAAAGAGTCAAACAGGATTTAGTGAATAAACAACAATGATTCTATAATTCACATAGGCTTTCTTCATTTTCTTTCTCTCTGATAGCTTCTTTGCTTTGTGGAACAACAAAACATACCAGGTTCAACTTGTACATTTCCTTCCCCATCCTGAAATCAATGATTTTCTTTAAAGAGCTCTGGTTCCTTGTAGAAAGAAATGGTGTTTAGAGAGTGCCTCCTGGGTGCCAGTTGTTCTGTTGCTAACTCATGTTTGACTCTTTGTGACCCCATGGGCTGCAGCACACCAGGCTTCCCTGTCCTTCATTGTCTCCCAGGGTTTGCTCAAATTCATGTCCATTGAGTCAGTGATGCTATTTAATCATCTAATTCACTGTTGTCCCCTTCTTCTCCTGCCTTCAATCATTTCTAGCATCAGGGTCTTTTCCAATAAATCGGCTCTTTGCATCAGGTGATCAAAGGACTGGAACTGCAGTTTCAGCAACAGTCCTCCCAGTGAATATTCAGGGTTGATTTCCTTTAGGATTGACTGGTTTGATATCCCTGCAATCTAAGGGAGTAGTCTTCTCCAGCACCACAGTTCAGAAGCATCAATTCTTTGGTGCTCAACCTTCTTTATGGTCCAACTCTCACATCCATACATGACTACTGGAAANCAGTCCTCCCAGTGAATATTCAGGGTTGATTTCCTTTAGGATTGACTGGTTTGATATCCCTGCAATCTAAGGGAGTAGTCTTCTCCAGCACCACAGTTCAGAAGCATCAATTCTTTGGTGCTCAACCTTCTTTATGGTCCAACTCTCACATCCATACATGACTACTGGAAAAACCATAGCTTTGACTATCCCTGTGTGTCAGGGATGCCTGCTATTATTAAACCCAACAATAATGCATCACATCAAAGATGAAGAGAATGTACAGAGTACATTTGCAGACAGTAAACTGCAAATTCATTCTGATATTTCCATTTTAGTTTTCAGTTTATACAATTTTCCCTAACTTATTTGATTTTAAATTTGTATTTCTTTTCTCTTACACTGAAAATCTTGATTTTGAATGAAATTGATTGTAATTGACTATTTGCTTATTCTGATTTATACACACTACTGGGTAATAAAGATATTTCCAAGCAATGTCTCTAAATAAATGCTTTTAAGATTTTTGTAAAACATACCAATATTACTTAATAAGGATGTAAGACTACGAAAATCAAGATTTCTCTGCTGGTTCTTTTTTCCCTTAGGGAAAACAAATCTGTTTTAGAGTCATGTGAAATAATTTTTGTTTGGTGGTGCTACACACTCGATATACATTAATTTGTTACAGTATGGTTTCAATTTTAGAAACTACTTTTCAGAAATTAGGTTTAAATTTTCAATGATAGTTAAGATTCCTTTGGTTTTTAAGCCAAAACTATAAAACAAGGTATATTTAAGGAAGCCTAGGTTCCCTGTCTTTCCCCCTCCTCTGTTTCCCCTTATAGGTAATCTTTTGTCTTAGTTTTTTATTTTCCTTCCATTGTTTTGAAAATATAAGCATATGCACTAAAATATTGACCTCTCCTCATTACTTTTCCCCACTTAGTATTTTCTGCCCACTACCCCATGGTGTTTAATAGTGACCCTCCTGATGACTCACAAGCATACGTAGTTCTCTATGGTGTGAGTATATCATGGTTTATTCAGTTGTTCTCTGTTAACGCACATCTAGTTCCCTCATTCTTAATCCTGAACTGATAACCATCTGAGGAAAATCCATAACAAGGAGAACAAAACAAAAAGCAGAAACAGAAAAAGGAACTCAGGGAACAGAGTCCATGTAGAGAAAACAAAAGCTACCATATCTGCAGGGAAATTAGAAAAGGTATGTAATCGTGGAAAAGAGAATGAGGACCACTAAAGGAATGCTTACAGAATAAGAAAGAGCTCTCGGGAAAATCAAAATGTGGTATCAGAAATTAAAAAACCAAAAACCTCATTTAGAAAATTCAGAAGAACTCTCTCAGAGGTTAGAGAAACAAACAAACAAACAAACAAACAAACAGAAACTCCAGGACGATGGAAAATAGGCGAGAAATGCCTTGAAAATTAGGGGACTTTATGATAGGGATCCGGAGAAGGCAATGGCACCCCACTCCAGTACTCTTGCCTGGAAAATCCCATGGATGGAGGAGCCTGGTAGGCTGCAGTCCATGGGGTCACTAAGAGTCGGACATGACTGAGCAACTTCACTTTCACGAATTGGAGAAGGAAATGGCAACCCACTCCACCGTTCTTGCCTGGAGAATCCCAGGCTCAGTAGAGCCTGGTGGGCTGCCGTCTATGGGGTCTCACAGAGTCAGACAGGACTGAAGTGACTTGGCAGCAGCAGCATGATAGGGATCAACCCTGGAAGTCCAATATTTGAATAATAGGGTTCCCAAAAAGAGAGAATAGGGAAAATGAAGGAGAAGAAATAACAAAATTATTTAAGATAATTTCCAAGAATCAAAGAGCCTGAAATACTGAAAGAACTTACTTAGTATTCAGTGGATGGATGAATAGGCCCACATCACAGAATATCAGTGTGCAATTTCAAAGCACTGGGATAAAAAGATTTTGGGTGTTTCATAAAATTAAAGAAAAAGAGGTCACATAAATTGGGTAATTGTATGCTTTCAGAATTTCCAACAGCAACAGTGAGAGCTAGTGGTCATTGGAATAATAGCTTCAAAGTCCTGAAGGAAAATGATTTCCAACCTAGAATTCTATACCCAGCCATACGATATTGAGAGTGAAGGTTTTCAGACAAGTACAATCTTAAAAAAAAAATGACTAAACCACCACCACCACAGTCACCAGGCGAGCTTTTAAAACTCCCGGGCCCATATCATACCGCATACCAATTAAATCAGATTACGTAAGAGAAGGGGCCAGACATCAGTAATTTATTTTGCTCTCCGCTCACCCCTCCCACTACAGTCCTGCAGGATCTTGGTTCTCCAACCCAGGCCCTCTGTAGTGAAAGTTCAGAGCCCTACCCACTGGACTGCCAGGGAATTCCCCAACATCAGTATTTTTGAAAGACCCTCAGATGATTCCAGTGTGCAGTCAAGTTATGGAACCACTGGGGTAGAGTGTGTATGAGGAGGCTAAGCCTGGAAGGGTAGGGTAAAATTGTGAAGGTCTCAAGTGCCCAGCTACTAAAGGGCAATAGAGGTGCCATTGACAGTTTTTGAACTGTATGTGATACGATGCGGTGTCTGGGGAGATTAATGCGCAGAAGAAATGGGAGGAGGTGAGATTACAGAAGCACAGAGTACACTAGCTAGACTGATAGGCTATTTCTGGACTCAGAAGAAGTGGCAGAGAAGTACCATAGGCTGTGTGCGTTAGGTGTGCCCAGTTCAGTTCAGTCGCTCAGTTGTGTCCGGCTCTTCGTGACCCTGTGACTTCAGCACGCCAGGCTTCCCTGTCCATCACCAATTTCCGGAGCCTACTCAAACTCACGTCCATCACGTCAGTGATGCCATCCAGCCATCTCATCCTCTGTCGTCCCCTTCTCCTCCCGCCTTCAATCTTTCCCAGCCTCAAGGCGTTTCCCAGTGAGTCAGTTCTTCGCATCAGGTGGCCAAAGCATTGGAGTTTCAGCTTCAGCATCAGTCGTTCCAATGAATATTCAGGACTGATTTCCTTCAGGATTGACAGGTTGGATCTCCATGCAGTCTAAGAGACTATCAAGAGTCTTCTCCAACACCACAGTTCAAAAACATCAATTCTTCCGGGCTCTGCTTTCTTTAGAGTCCAACTCTCACATCCATAGGTGTGTCCATGGGTCAGGAAATCTTCCTTGCCTCACTGAAAACTCTACTGTGCCTCTGGTTCAAGCCCCGCGAGGCCCCTCGGTTGTCGTGCTCCCCCAGACGGGTGTGAGAATCACCAGGAGGCAGTGTAGGCCCCAGTCGGCCCAAGCGAGGGCTGCAGGCTCCGCTCTCTGATTGGGGCCAAATCCCCAGCGTGGAGGAAAGGGATCCCAGTCCCGGAGAAGTTGAGGACCAAGCAGAGGCGATGGGTAGGAGGCTGTGCAGCTTGTTGCGCCAGGGAACTGCAGGCTGAGGTCGTCCTAACCGCCCCCCAACTCCTTCGGGGACCACTGCCCTTCCAGGAGGTTCCTTTCTATTCCCTCCTGCAGTGAGAGGGTCACTCCTCCACCGACTCCTCCACTGGCGCCAAGATGTCGGGGGCCTTGCCGGCTTCTTTCCACCAGCACCCCCAGAATGGAAGGCCGAGCACACAGGACGTACTCCATGTCCAAGATAAGCTCAACCGCGGCAGATAGGAAGTGGGAACTGATGGGCAAGAGACGCATCTACCCGGGGCTTGTCCCTCTAGTTTCTTTGTTGGAGGGAAGAGAGGTTCAGGGGCGGGGCTCAAGGCCATTGGTTGACCATTTCCTGTGAGAAGTCACCGTGACCAAAACCTGTCGGAGTGGGGTGTGCGCGCGCCTGGTCCCTCGAGGTGCACGGCGCGAAGCGCTCGTTTTTCCAAAGGTGGCCGAGAGCCACCCCATTGGAGCGCTCGTCCGCGAGATGGGAGACATCGAAACGCCTCTTTAAAACACACGGTGACAAACACCCCCTCCCACCCAGCGGCGACGTGCACGTGACAGTTTTCGGGCCCTCGCAACTACGTGGAAACTTGGAATAGGTCTGCGGCTGCATACAGCCGCGCGCCGGAGTCTCCGCGCCCCCGCCCCCGCCCCGCGGTTTCCGCGCCCCCGCCCCGCTCGTCGCAGCGGAGGGGGCCGAGCTAGCGCGAGCAGGCGACCCCGCCCGCTGAGTCTGTCCCCGGGGAAGCGGCTCCCGAGGCGGCAGCGGCTGCGCGGGCCATGTGGGACGCGCGGGTAACTAGGTGCGTAGAGGCGCAGGACGCGCGGGGGGCGCCTCCGGCCTTCAGCCGTGCCTCTTCCCGGCGGGAGGGAGGCGGCCGCGCGCTGGGGCAGGCGGTCCCTGCGCTCATCTAAGTGCAGGCGCGGGCCCGTTGCGCGGGGTCCGGCGCGGGGTGGGGGTGGGGGGCGGCTCCGGGGTTCCTGGCGCCGGGAAGGGGCGCGCGTTGCGACAGGACTGCGGCGGCGCGCGGCCTGCCACGTCCCCACCCCGGCACCAAATCTGTGGCTCCGGGGCCCGCCTCCCGCCTCCTCCGGTAGACCCCAGGGGCCGCGAATGTTAAGACCAGCGGACGCGCCCGCGGAGCACGCCTCGGACTGGCAGGCGCCCGGGCGCGGGGCGGGATTTGCCGGGAACTTAAGGGAGTGCTGGCCGCTTCCTGGCTCGAGGAGGTTGGCGAATCCAGCCCCGAGCAGGCCTCTTCCCCAGCCCGCCCGATCGTGAGCTGGGCTTGCCTCAGGCCCACAGTCCTCGGCCAGAAGAGTCGGGAGGAGGGGATAGCACTAAGGGCCCGGCGTTCAGAGGCGGAGTCCCCAAAACCCAGGCTTCTGCTTTCGAGCGTTTGCAAAAGCGAGCCTGGAGCCTGGGAGATGCACTCCGCCCCCTCGCCGCACGCCTACTGGGAGCCCGGAGCATTAGCCACCTGGCTGAAACTGACTTTCTTCAGCCGGATTCCCGGCTAGGGGCGATTCTAGGAGGCTGCAAGCTTTGGTTCATACTAGGCAAAATTTATCGGGAGATGTACAATTTGCAAAAAAAAAAAAAAAAAAAAAATTTTTTTAAGAGGAGCGAGAAAGGGGTGGGCTCTGAGGTTTCTAGTCCCCAGTCCAGCTGTTGTTGACCTAATCAGTCCTTACGTGGGAGGAACGCAGGGAGCCCAGGGCCTTCAGCACCCAGCTTCTGCCCCTGCCTGGTGCTGAGCTTCCCAAGTGCCAGGCACCTTTCTGAGGCAAGGCTGTTAGCCGGATGGCTTGGTCTTTTGTGGATTATCCTGTTTTGTGCTTTATAGGAAGTACTACCCTGGAGGAGAGTCAAGTTTGTTTCAATTGTTTTGCAGTCATCTCTGTTTTGTACAATTGCAGGATGGATGCATGAGCTCTGAGTACCCTGTGCCGGCCTTTGTATCCTCCATAGGAGATGGAGGCGGGGTTGGGTGTGTGGGGGCATCTGTCCCCAGGGTCAGATCCCACTGCTTCCAGCCTATGAGCTTCTTTCTGTCTTTTCCTGACCAAGATCCACAATAGAGACCCGCACTCAGGCACATACTTATATCAGTATAAAACTGCAAGAAGAGCGCCGTGAGTGCTAAGTCGATTTACTCATGTGGGACTCTGTGAACCTATGGACTGTAGCCTGCCAGGGTCCTCTGACCATGGGATTTTCCAGGCAAGAATACTGGCTGGAGCAGGTTGCCATGCCCGTCCCCAGGGGATTTTCCCCACTCAGGGATCCAACGGAGTCTCTTATTTTCTTTACCACTAGTGCCGTCTGGGAAGCCCCCAAGAAGAGCCTCACACGATATTTACAGTCTTACAGAGTGAGGACAGTGATATTTTCTATTCTATTCATATTGTGGTTTTTTTTTTTTTTAAACCTAGTCATAATCCATTAACTTGGTTTGATCACTGACTAATCAGTCCGCGGTGGCAAGTGCAAGCTTTCTTTGGGGCACCCCCAGAGAGGCGGAGGAGAGTATCCATATTTCCCTGGGAACTAACTCTGGAAGGGATGAATGGGTTTAGGAGACGTGAAGGAAGCTGAGATTCAGACTTGAGTAAGGAGAGTACTAGAGGTTGTGGCTGCAAAGGCAGGCTGAAGGATGCTTCTGCTTCCTCTGGTTCCATCTGTCTGGCCCCACCAGGCTGCCTGCCTGCCAGGAGCCCCGTGAATGGGTGGGGCCTCCTGTGAGTGCTGGGGAGGTAGCAGAGTAATGGCTTCTTGCCATTGTCTTTTTTTTTTTTTTTTTGAGTAAGCAGGAAGGAGAATGCTGAAAGGCTGCCAGGAGCTCTGGATTCATACATTCCAAAGGGGACTCTTTTAAGTCTCTGCACAGAAGTTCACAGCTGGGTCAGCAGCAGGGCCGTGAACACTTTATAGATGAAGAAGCTGAGGCTCATCACCTGGTAGTCATTACAGCTAGTTAGTAGATCCCGCGTTAGACACCCACTCTCTCAGGGACTGGAAGAGACTTGATGGAATTCTTCAACCTCTCTTTGTTGATCGGTTCTTTTTTCCTACACTTGCTACCAAAGGCCCATTGCTATGCTGTGTACCCTCTTAGTATTTTATTTTTGCTTCTTGGGATGAAGATTCTGTTAGCGGGCAAAATAGAGCATGGGAGCCTCTGTCTAGGTGGAAAAGGTAAATGACCCTGAGGATGCTCTTAAAAACTGAAGTGGGGTTGGGTTGTGGGCCTCTGGTCATTTTCATGGGTGTGGTAGTGCTTTCCTTGGCCTCCAAGAACAATTTCATTGCCTTTCCAGACAGAAAAGTGGAGCTGACCGATTGGCGCCCTGCCTCTGGGTTTCCAGTCACTGACACAGCTGACCGTGTCTCGTGACTTTTGTAACAAGTTTCCTTGAAGTGTATCCTGACTTTCTTAAGGCTCAGAAATCTTTATTTGGACAAATCTTTATAAGAAGGAAGAACTAGGGGGAAATGGACAGTTTCTTTAGCAAAGATGACTCTTTATGTTACCACTGAGATCTATGGTAGGACAGTGGCAAGGGTGGAGAGAACATTTGGTTTTAAACTTTATTTTTTTAATTTTTGGCTTCACCGTGCCACTTGCAGGGTCTTAGCTCCCTGACCAGGAAATGAACCCGCACCCTCAGCAGTGAAAGCATATAGAGTCCTAACCACTTGTCCACTGGGGAACTACACACTGCTATATTTGAAATGGATAACCAACAAGGACAAGGAACTCTGCTCAGTGTTATGTGGCAGCCTGGATGGGAGGGGAGTTGGGGGAGAATCGATGTGTATCGCTGAGTCCCTTTGCTGTTCACCTGAAACTGTTCCAATACCGTTCATTGGCTATATCTCAATACAAAATTTAAAAAAGGCAAAATAAGAAACTGTAAAAAAAGGTATTGAAGCAGGTAAACAGACATCTTTCAAACCCCAAAATGTCACAGTGTCCAAACCAAGATCAGTATTCTTCCCTTTGGTCACTAAGGTTGTCCATTTTGCCTGATCAGACATTTTTCTTTGTCTCAGATTTCCGAAGTAAGCATTGCTTTGTTTCCTTGATTTTGTGGAAAATCTGAAAGTGTGACTGAGCCTTACCTGTAACCCCCTGACCCATACCTGAATCAGTTCCATCTTTTGCCTGGGCGTTGAACATCAGCATCAGTGCCCACCTGCATCCCCATTGCACATTTGTCTTGGCTTCTTTGAGCCTGGTGAGCTGGTAGGACCTCCTGTGTGTTGGTCAGAGACAAGCCGAGTCTGGATTGGGCTATTTCTGTTTGAAGTTCTGATGACATCTAGATTGAGATGTTTTTCTATTGTAAGTGCCGAGTCCTCCTGTCAATGAAAAGGAAGATTGCTAACCTTAGAAAACAGTGATGACCTTTTGAAGGTGCAGGGGTAGAAAAGTGTTCCCTTCTTTCCTTTTATGTTCTTTGGCTGGCTCTATTAATTAAATTGACACGGGATTAATAGGAGAAAAGCAAATTTAATTTCCTGCATATGGGTGTGCCATAAAAATATGAGACTCAAAGAAGTCTAACTGATACAGGAAGCTTTTATGCCTTTTAGGCAAAGAAACAACGAGCATTGACAAAGGGGCTTGGGCTTGGGGTAATAAACTGGTGAAAAAATAACAAGGTTTGTTTACACAGCTCTCGCGCTCTAAATTCCCTATCTCTGCTGATAAGGATGCCTCCTACCCTTCTGGTACAGAGAGGGTGCCTTTCCCATGGGAAATTTTATTTTTTGCTTTCAGAGGGGGAAGGAGGGTCAGAGTGTCCTTTTTGCACCAGCTGTTTCTCAAATACCTTTGAGTCAAAATAATAATCACTATGCCAGAGTGGTGCATGTTCAGAGGAAACCAGGCCATTTGGGGGGAAGCTGCACAACAGAAAATATAGAGAATTACCACACACTACTGAGTAGTATGATTTACTGTGAGAAATACTTGGATCACAAGTGTCAACTGGGGTGAGCTTCGTGTCCAGCTGCGGTCCCCAGGGTTCTCGTCTATGGTCACCCTTGGATCACCTCATCCATTGTCCATCAGGGTCCACTCTACCTCGAGGCTCAAAAATTGGTAACTTCGAAGGCTCACTGGCGTCTGGAATCTGAACTCACCATCCAGGTACTAAGGGTCTCCGTAATATGGAATCAGATTTTGTCTCTAATATACCCTTTGTTCTCCCGTCAGTGTCTTATCTGGTCTCACCTCTTTTTGCTTTTTCGCTTTCCAAGGCAGTTGTGCTGCTCACATATCTGAGAGCCAGTATACTTCATATACTGGCCAATGGAGAATTTAAGCACGTGAGACCTAGGCACTGCTGACGGGGGCAGAACAGAGTCGGTGCCAGGCAGCCCAGGGAGAAAGGGTGAGTGGACATGCACACAAGCCTTCCAGAAGGGTTCCCAGCTCCTGAATCCTCCATCCCTGGGTGAAGTCTGGGAGGTATGCTTTGTGCTACACCCAGACGGATGGAGGGCACTTCCAGCAGGCCGGATTGAGGGGCGCCGAAGAAGAGAGGGTCATTCCAGGTGAAGGGGGCAGCCTGTTATGAAGAATAATGACGAGCACCACTTCCTTATATACAAATACGCCACGAGGATGTGTGTAGAGATTGTTCTAGGTGAGCGTAGCCGCTGGTTCACTCCACCTGGAATGGTCCTCTTGGACTGGGCATGCGCAAGAGGCCACGAGGAAGGAGATGGGCAAATGTCTTTTTTAACAACTCCCAGATAAATAAGTTTTAGAGATCTAGTTAACGCACAGCATAATGAAAATAACCAACAACATGGTATTATAAACCACAATGTTGCCAAGAGACTAGATCTTAATTTTTCCCACTACAAAAAAGAAATTATACTTGTCCGTCATCATAGAGGTATTAGCTAATGCTATGGTGGCAAATATATTGAAACAGGTAAATATAAAATCAACACCTTGGGGACTTCCCTGGCAGTCCAGTGGTTGGGACTCCGGCTTCCAATGCAGGGGACGTGGGTTTGATCCTTGGTTGGGGAGGTAAGATTCCCAGATGCAGCAAGGCTAGGCCAAAAGAGTACAAAAACTTTAAAAACAACACGCTGCACACCTTAAACTTACAAAAGGTTATACATCAATTATATTTAAACAATATTGTTTTATAAAAAAGGAAAAAAGAAAAATGGTGAGAAAAAGTCTTGTATGCTAAACCAATATAATATGCTACCTTGTATGCTACCAATATAGGCTTCCCAGGGGGCTCAGTGAGTAAAGAATCTACCTGCAGTGCTGGAGATGCAGGAGACGCGAGTTCGATCCCTTTGTTGGGAAGATCCCTTGGAGGAGGGCATGGTAACCCACTCCAGTATTCTTGCCTGGGGAATCCCAAAGACAGAGGAGCCTGGCCAGCCACAGTCCATAGGGTCGCAAAGAGTTGGACACGACTGAAGCGGCTTAGCCCTCATGCATGCTACCATTAGTTGAGCCTGGCTCTATGTTAAATGCATTTCATGTATTATTTATTCCTCAGAGAAATACTGTAAGCAATCCCCATTTTACAGGTCTCTTTGCCCTTGAATGTGAGCTTCATGAGGGCAGCAGAGATTTGGGTCATTCTTGATGCACATATCCTGGCATCTAGCAGAGGGCCTGGCACACAGAAGGTGCTCAGTACTTGCTGACTGGCTGAGGAAAGAGGAAGTCCAGTCATAGAGGTGACTCTGACCCTGTTTAACGTTAAGGAAACTGAAGGCGAGGGTTAGGGAACTGGCTGCCTGACCCCAGGCCTGGAATAGGCCCAGTGGGACTGGATCCCAGGTTTGTGGACTTGGTCTTTTGTGAGGAGGAGGCACACTTGTCCTCCCTGTGGGGCTGGCCCCAGCCTTGTGACAGCAAAGGTGTGTGACAGGGAAGGGGCCAGATGAATTTGGGAGAAGGCTGGAAAGGAAAGTTGAAGGATGTGTATGTGTTTAAACAGCTTTAAGGCTGGGAAAAGCGGATGACTGTCTTCAGCCTGGCCAAAGTTCACACTTTTTTCAAGACCAAGTGCAAAGCCTTGTGTTTCAGGAAACTGTCAGCTGGTACCAGAACTTCGGAGGGACTCAGATCTCCCTAGCGTTGCTAAGGTACCTCCCTTTGAGGCGGTGCCTTTCAGGGACCCTGTCTGGGTGAGACTGATTTAGGGGAGCTCCTGGGCACCTCTGGACCCTTCGCAGGCCCCAGTGGATGGTGTTTCAGGCTCTCCACTGGGTTTGTCTTGCCTTTCAGACATGGGGAAGAAAAACTGCTGTGGTCTTAGGGGTGGGAGGAGGAACAGAGGCCATTAATCTGCATCTGAAATGTTACAGGGTCTTCTCAGGTGGCCCAGTGGTAAAGAATCCACCTACCACCGAGGAAACATGGTTTGATCCTTGGGTCGGGAAATTCCACAGACAGTAGCGTGGAGGGCTATAGTCCAGGGGGTTGCAAAAATTGGACACAACTTAGCAAATGAAGAGCAGCAGCAGCAAAATACTACGGAGGGGCATGGGAAGGGATGTGGAGCCGAGCCCGCTTGGGCTGCTGTTATCCAACTCGAGTTCTGCGCTAGGTGAGACGGCACCTTTGTTCTAGGGCTGTCATGGGGTGGAGGCGGGGCTGTGCCCTCCTTGGGGCTGCTCCCACTTGACAACCATCTATAGCTCCCAGGTGCTCTGAGGGAGAGTGGGAAGCCTAAATACAGGGACCGTGGCAGTAGTTGGGCTGCCTGGATTTAGCACAGGTACTGAGTCAAGACTTCTGAGCAGCCCGTTGTGCGCCCCTGTGGAACATCCTCATTTTGTCTACAGGCAGAGTCTGGAATGCCAACTTTTCAGAGTCACTGTTTTGGGCGTTTGATTTTCATTTTCAAGGCCACCCTTTCTGTTTGCCCCAGCCCCCCAACCCTTTCTTCACTTCACCTCTCGGGGTGTTGTGAACACAGATTTTGGTATCAGACTTAGGTTTGTGCCTTGTTTAGAGAAGTCCCTTTTCTTTGATTTAACCTGTTTCCAGATCCGTAAAACTGGGATCATAATTATACCTCCCTCACTGGCACTGTTAGGAACAATCTGATGATAAAACGTCTGAGAAGGTCTTAGCACAGGGCCTGGCCTGTGGTGCTTGGTGAATTTCACCTGTTATCATGCAGCTCCCCAGGACTGCTCTCATTCAGATAATACAGTGCAAACAGGCCAGTCTGTGGCACACACAGGAGAAATTGTGCCCACCGCTGGCCACCACGGGGAGGGGGCGGTCTCCTTATGGCCTTCCTCTTTGGGGGTCAAGTGATTAAGACTCCACTTCTGAGCCAGGAGTTGAGATGTATCCTCCTCAGCCCTTCAGCCGTATTTCTTGAGCATCTTCTAGGGCCCTGGTGGTTTTAGAGACTTGGAACATTTGCCTTTCAGGGTCCAAACCACCTGCATACTATCCAAGACTAAAATGTGCCCAAAAGCTCTTAGCATGTCCTTCCTTAGAGAATGAACTTCTTTAATCTGAGTTTACATTATTTCTTGTCTTTTTTTTTTTTGGAGTTAAAAGATTCCGTCTCTTGTGAAATTATGCAGACAGCAGATGGTACACATTTATTTATTTTTTAAGATGGTACACTTAAAAAAAATTCTGATTTGGCAAATCAAGGAGTTGGCAACCTTATTTAGGCTCCCTTTGATTTCTTTCCTGTGTGTGCAAATGTTACTGTTTGTCAAAAAAAAAAAAAAAATCTAGGAGTCACTGATTTGTAGGATTATTCTTTGCTGTTAGCATTTGTCAATCCCTGGCACTGTCATATCACAGGTGACATGTGGCCCTGTTTGCTGACTTTTGGATTTTCAACAGGTGCTTATAAATTTGGGTCAACATCTTTCTCCTTGGTTTTCCCCAAATAACCAACAGCTTTGGCAATATGATCTTGGTTGTTTTTGATTTGTACTTTGTGTGGCTGGCTTTTCTTCACATTTGTGTCCAAAGGAACCACTGTTGTAAAATTTAGTTTGTACCATAAGAGTTCAGTCTACAGGGGAGAGCAGAAAAACAGTGTCTAGCATGGAGCTTTTGAGACCTAGCACAGGGCCTGAAATACTGGGACTATGGGGGAAATAATATGTTGAAACTGGTTAGGTCCTAACTCAGGGCCCCTAAGCGGTTTTAAAAGCTACACACACAGGGCCTGGGCAGAAATGTTCACAACAGCAGCGTTGACTTTAGCTGGGGTGAGCACGGCAGGTGACAGGTTTGCTGGGGTTCAGAGTGTCGGTGGGGGAGGAGGACCACAGGTCTGAAAGTCCTTTGGAACTTTTATGGAAATTGTGCTTGAGAGGAGGTGGGGGTGGGGCCTCAAGATCCTGGAGGGCTTTTGTAACCTGGGCACAGCCTGGGATCTGATGGAGCCAGGGATGTCTCGCTGATGGTGATAAAGGAGTTGAGCAGGAGCTGGGTGACTCTGAGGTATGTGTGTGTGCGCTCAGTCACTCAGTCGTTTCCAGCTCTTTTGCGACCCCATGGGGTGTAGCCTGCCAGGCTCCTCCGTCCATGGGATTTCCCCCGCAAGAATACTGGAGTGGGTTGCCATTGCCTTCTCCAGGGGATCTTTCTGACCCAGGGATCGAACCTCATTCTCCTGCGTCTCCTGCATCGGCAAGTGGATTCTTTACCACTGCTCCACCTGGGAAGCCCCCTTAGTCTGGGGCAGGGAGAGCTAATAACAAAGATGGGGAGGATGTGTCCAGAAGGGGTGTGTGAACCCAGCTTGGGGACGGCTGTTCTGGGGCCTGCATGCCTCTTAGGGGAGACAGAGCTGAGGGTGAGGTGGGGAACAGGTGACTTGCATTGGGCTGCTGGAGGGCACTTTGAGTGTTCATGCCTGGATGCACAAATTCATTCTGGCTCACGTCTTTGTTATGCAAACTGGGAATGGCACACAGGACTCATCTGGGGTGTGAATGTGTGGCCACCTAGCAAGAATGATGCAGAAGGGATTCTGAAGCCTCATCAGGCCATGCAGGAAGGAATACTGTGATTAGAGGGCTGGTTGGGTGGGTGGGGGGAGGCAGTACCCCTGATAGGGACCTGTGTCTAATGTGAAGTTGTAGAGAGGGGTGAAATAGGCAAGTCCTCTTACTTCCTTCATTTCTAGTCAATGAAAGAACAATTGCCAAGGACTTGGGCAAAAGATAGAAGATTCTGGAAGGCTGCTACTGTCTGGCAACCAGGGAAGGGGCAAGGAGCTTGTGGGCCTCAGAGGCAGAAAAATGTGGGGTTGTAGGGCCCCAGAAGTCCCTCCTTCTGCCCCTCTTTTCTCTGGGTAAAGGTACCATCATCTCTCACCGAGAGGATTTTCTTCTCAGGGTTGGGGTGGGGGATAAGGCTGCACCCCTGAGCGGGGAGCTGCCTACCTGAGCGGGGAACTTTTCCCAAAGTTCCAGTCCAAAACCCCCAGGGAAGGGGACTCTTGGGCCTGCAGGTCTGGCACTCAGAGCCCACGTGAGATCCTGGACCCTGCTGCACTCACCTTGGCCTTCCATTCAAAGGAACAATTGCAGGAGAGAAGGATTTGGGCCCATTTTCATACTTGACAGCACTGACCCCTTCCGCTCCTCATTCAAGGCCTTGAATCACAGGTTTTTCTCAGCTGCTTAACTGACTGGTAATTTCAGAGAACCCCTGTGAAAATAGACAGATCTTAGGGCTGTGGTCTTTTCCTCCCTCCCCTCAGAGATATGTTTGTTTTGTTTTTTTTTTTAATTCTTATTGGCATATAGTTGATGCACAATATTGTTAGTTTTCGGTGTACAGCATAGTGAATCAGTTATACACATACATGTATCCACTCTTTTTTTTAGTCTTTTCCCATATCGGTCATTACAGTGTGTTGAGTCGAGTTCCCTGTGCTATACAGAAGGACTAACATTATTAGTTACCTGTTTCATGTGCCTCTGCCTGCTCAGTCACTTCAGTCGTGTCCAACTCTTTGTGGACCCTGTAGACTAGCCCGCCAGGCTCCTCTGTTCATGGGATTCTCCAGGCAAGAATACTGGAGTGGGTTGCCGTGCCCTCCTCCAAGGGATCTTCCCAACCCAGAGATGAAATACAGGTATTCTGCGTCTCCTGCATTGCAGGTGGATTCTTTTATCCATAAGCCACTGGGGAAGCCCCATTTTAAGTATCAGTCCAGTTCAGTCGCTCAGTCATGTCCGACTCTTTTCGACCCCATGAATCGCAGCACGCCAGGCCTCCATCACCAACTCCCAGAGTTCACTCAGACTCGGATCCATCGAGTCAGTGATGCCATCCAGCCATCTCATCCTCTGTCGAGCCCTTCTCCTGCCCCCAATCCCTCCCAGCATCAGAGTCTTTCCAGTGAGTCAATTCTTCGCATGAGGTGGCCAAAGTACTGGAGTTTCAGCTTCAGCATCATTCCCTCCAAAGAAATCCCAGAGCAGATCTCCTTTAGAATGGACTGGTTAGGTTTCCTTGTACTACAAGGGACTCTCAAGAGTCTTCTCCAACACCACAGTTCAAAAGCATCAGTTCTTCAGTGCTCAGCCTTCTTCACAGTCCAACTCTCACATCCATACATGACTACTGGAAAAACCATAGCCTTGACTGGACGGATCTTAGTCTGCAAAGTAATGTCTCTGCTTTTGAATATGCTATCTAGATTGGTCATAACTTTTCTTCCAAGGAGTAAGCGTCTTTTAATTTCATGGCTGCAGTCACCATCTGCAGTGATTTCGGAGCCCCCAAAAATAAAGTCTGACACTGTTTCCACTGTTTCTCCATCTATTTCCCATGAAGTGATCAAACCGATGCCATGATCTTTGTTTTCTGAATGTTGAGCTTTAAGCCAACTTTTTCACTCTCCTCTTTTACTTTCATCAAGAGGCTTTGTAGTTCCTCTTCACTTTCTGCCATAAGGGTGGTGTCATCAGCATATCTGAGGTTATTGATATTTCTCCCGGCAATCTTGATTCCAGCTTGTGTTTCTTCCAGTCCAGCGTTTCTCATGATGTACTCTGCATACAAGTTAAATAAGCAGGGTGACAGTATACAGCCTTGACGTACTCCTTTTCCTATTTGGAACCAGTCTGTTGTTCCATGTGCAGTTCAACTGTTGCTTCCTGACCTGCATACAGATTTCTCAAGAGGCAGGTTAGGTGGTCTGGTATTCCCATCTCTTTCAGAATTTTCCACAGTTGATTGTGATCCACACAGTCAAAGGCTTTGGCATAGTCAATAAAGCAGAAAGAGATGTTTTTCTGGAACTCTCTTGCTTTTTCCATGATCCAGTGGATGCTGGCAATTTGATCTCTGCTTCCTCTGCCTTTTCTAAAACCAGCTTGAACATCAGGGAGTTCACGGTTCACATATTGCTGAAGCCTGGCTTGGAGAATTTTGAGCATTACTTTACTAGCGTGTGAGATGAGTGCAATTGTGTGGTAGTTTGAGCATTCTTTGGCATTGCCTTTCTTTGCATTGGAATGAAAACTGACCTTTTCCAGTCCTGTGGCCACTGCTGAGTTTTCCAAATTTGTTGGCATATTGAGTGCAGCACTTTCACAGCATCATCTCTCAGGATTTGAAACAGCTCTACTGGAATTCCATCACCTCCACTAGCTTTATTCATAGCGATGCTTTCTAAGGCCCCCTTGACTTCACATTCCAGGATGTCTGGTTCTGTTTTCTACATCTGTAACTCTGTTTCTGTTTGGTAAATAAATTAATTTGTACCATTTTTAAAATTCCACATGTAAACGACACCATACAATATTTGTGCTTATATGTCTGACTTACTTCACTCTGTATAACCTCAGGGCTGTGTTTTTTAACAAAATATTTTCTCTTTGCTGGGTAAACAAAGCAAAGGTTCTGTAAATGTTGCAAGGATCACACAGAAATGATGGAGATCGCCATGTACCACTAACGTGAACCTTCCTGGATTTCGGGCAACAGTGGGTTCTAGTCCTGGCTTCCCTGCCCACCCACAGGTGCTATAGACCAGGATGCTGGGTGGAGGCAGGAATCAGCCTGGATCTCACCCCTGGTACTCACCCCGGTGTGACCGTGGCCAGGCCCCCCAAATCTCTGAGCCGAGGGAGATTTGGCTTAGAGCATTTCCCTTGCTCTGAAAATTTTAGCCCAACCATCTCACTTTCTGAAATCCTTTCTATTTTAGTAATTCTGAGAACATATTCAGCGAGGTATTGTATTACGTTCCTACGTCTGCAGTAAGAAATTGTATGACCACAAACTGGGTGATTTAACAGAAAGCTATTCTCCCATGGTTCAGGAGCATCCTCCCCATTTTTTCCAGATCTCCCCAGAGAACTCCACTTATTCCTCTCAAGTGTCTCTCTAGTGTCTTCTCCCAATAGATCAAATCAAATATATACACGCACACTAACCTGTCCTCAGATTCTCCAGGTTGTCCTACAAATTGTTCCCCAATTGGCTTTATTCACCTTCGTTGCATATTTTGACATCTCTTCCTTTGGATCTGCCCTATTTATTCTTAACAATGATAGTGTTCTGTTCTGAGTGGTACATTCTTTATATAAATGTCTCCACTTGTTGGGCTCTTGGATTTGTATCCTTTTTGCTTTGACAGACAATGAGGCTATTAATATCCTCATGTCCTTGAATGAAATATGTCTGTAGAATAAATTCCGAGCAGCTGTGTGAAAAGCTTGTGTATTTCTGTAGAGAGAAGTTGTACCACTTAAGTCTTGTCATCAGCTGTGTGTGAGTGATTTTCCATCCATAATCTTGCTGCTTAGGTTGTTATTAAACTACTTTCTAGGGTTTTTGAGGTACAGAAGGTTTAAACTTTGAATGAATGAATTCATGGCTCTCACTGTGTGGTTTCTGCTTTTGGTATCATTAGAATGGCCTTCTCAAATGTGAAGATTACTTACAATTTTTTATTGAATTAAAGCATCTTCAAATTTATGTAATTTGAGAATCAAAAATATAGAAAGGTTACAATGAAAAGGTGGATTAGGTCTCCCTCCTCCACTGTACCCCAATAAAGGTAATTTCATTTCTCATGCATCCTTCCAGAATTTCTTTATTCATATATGCTGCTGCTGCTGCTAAGTCACTTCAGTCGTGTCCGACTCTGTGTGACCCCATAGACGGCAGCCCACCAGGCTCCCCCGTCCCTGGGATTCTCCAGGCAAGAACCCTGGAGTGGGTTGCCATTTCCTTCTCCAATGCATGAAAGAGAAAAGTGAAAGTGAAGTCGCTCAGTCTGTCTGACTGTTAGCAACCCCATGGACTGCAGGCCACCAGGCTACTCCGTCCATTGGATTTTCCAGGCAAGAGTACTGGGGTGGGGTGCCATTGCCTTCCCCGTATTCATATATAAGCAAATACAAATATATATATTCTTATTTAGCTCTCCCCTCTGTCTTTTAAAATTTTGCACAAAATGGAGTGTAATGTATACACTATCCTGCATTTGCTTTGTGCAAATATATTTTGCAGATTAACCCAAATCAGTAAATACAAAGCATCTTCACCCTTTTCCTTTTTTTTTTCTTTCTTTTTTTTTGTATTTATTTATTTTTTTACACGAACTCCCAAACATGAACCCCCCTCCCACCTCCCACCCCACATTTTTTCCTTTCTTTTTAAAGAAAGTGCATACTTCATTGCGGGGGCAGCTGCACTATAATTTATTAAACCAGTCTTCTGTTGATGGCCATTCAGGCTGGTCCCAGTCTTTTATTATTATAAACAATTAGACACTGAATAATGTCATACCATTTCCTGTGTGTGCATTCAGTTTGCAACATTGATTCCCAGAAGTGGAACTACTAGAGCAAAGGCCCTGTGTGTGTGGCACTTGATTGGATCTAACCAAGTTTCCTCCTAGAGCAATTGAAGATAATTTGAAACCTGTGGCTGTATTTTCTCTTAGGGCTTTTTTTTTTTTTCTCAACGCTTTTTAAAAAATGAGAGATTTGCATCTAAGCAAAGGCACAGATTTTAAGGATCCTGTTCAGTGAGTTTTGATGAGTGTATATACCTGTGTGAGCCCACCCCAATCACCGTAGAGAACATTCCATCCCTCAGAAAGTGCTCTTATCCCCCTTTCCACTCAGTAACCCTCCCTCCTTCCCTGGGTAACCACTCTTCTGCTTTCTTAGATTTGCCAGTTCTAGAGCATCAGCCAAATAGAATCCCACAGTCTATAGTCTTCTGAGTCTGGCCTCTCTTGCTTAGCACAATGTTCTTGAGGTTCTTTACATTGCTGTGTGTGCCAGCAGTTGCTTTTCACTGCCCTGGTGTCTTTTTGACACTAGCTTTTTTTTTTTTCATTGACTTAGCAGGAATTCTGCTGTACGATGTGTATTCGTTTTCTATAGCTGCCGTAACAAATGTCCACAAACTTAGTGGCTTAAAACCATGCAGACTGATCATCTCACAGTCTGTTGGTGAGAAGTCTGGTTCCTGTGGCAGGTTTCACGAGGCTGAAATCAAGATGTTGCCTGGCTAGGAGGGTCTGCCCAGAATCCTTTTCTAAGCTCATTCGTGTCGTTGGCAAGGTCCAGTTGCTTGCCGCTGTAGGACTGAGGTTCCTGTTACCCGACTGTCACCCAGGAGCCTCTCTTTCCAAGGCCACCTACATTTCTCCCTGTTGCTTCCCCTCCATCTTCGAGGCACGAAGCGATGGGGTTGGTCTTTTTCAGGTTTCACGTCTGCTTCTGCATCTCCCTTGCCTTCTGCTTCTCCAGCATCTTTCTGACTCTAGCCAGATAAGTTTTTCTGCTTTAGAGGGTTAATATAATTAGATTGGGCTCACCTAGATAAGGGCTTCTCTGGAGAAGGAAGTGACAACCCACTCCACTGTTCTTGCCTGGAAAATCCCATGGACAGAGGAGCCTGGTGGGCTACAGTTCACGGGGTCACAAAGAGTCAGACACAACTGAGCGACTGAACACGCACAGGTGTTGTTAGTAGTAAGCAAATCGTAGTCCTCAAAGTCAGTTGAGGATGAGTTCTGACTTTGGATTCTTATCCCATGCTGTCTGTGCCCACCTTCCTGTGGGAGCAGGAAGGAGTCGGTTTTAAGAATTGCTGTCTCTGCCCTCCGTTTCTGCAGTTGTCTGTACCCCCAGATTTGCAGAGTTGATCTTGGATTGTTCACTACTTTGAGGATGTTTTGAAAGAATTTCAATTAAAAAACAAAAACAAACAACAACAACAAAAAAAAAACCCACCACCAAGAAACAAAAAAAGTAAACAAATTTGCCGTTAAGTTGTTATGTCGTACCCAGATAAGGGACAGAGGAAAAACCTCTCTCTCTGCCCCTTTCAGCTGCCCGGAGCCCACCCTGTTTGCAGTCTGGCTTCTGTAAGTCAGTTATAGAACTCTTCATGTGTATACACACAATGCAACTATAATGGAGAAGAATTAAAAAAAAAAAAGAATATAGATATATACATGTATAACCGAATCACTCTGCAGTATACCCAAAACTAACACAGCACTGTAACAATCAACTATCCTTCAGTAAAAGACAGAACAGAATAAAGACACACTCACACAAAACGACAGCAACCAGTGTCTGCCTTGTTTTCAACCTGCTGGTTTCAGAACCTCGCCGGCGCATTTGCATTTTTCTTAGATCTGCTTCCTCTGTTGTTGCCAAGCAGCCCTGGCCACCTCCCAACAACTGGACCTTGAATCCTCCTAGGGATATAGTGAAACTGAGCAAAAGCAGACTCTGCCCCTGTGAAACTGTCTTTGCCTTCTGATCTTTTAGCTTTAGCCCTGCTGACAAAACTGAAAGTGCAGGAGCCTTTCCTGGCAGTCCAGTGATTGACTTCACCGTCCAGTGTAGGGAGTGCTGGTTTGATCCCTTCCCTGGTGCCTCAGAGGTTAAAGCATCTGCCTGCAATGTGGGAGACCTGGGTTCGATCCCTGGGTCAGGGAGATCCCCAGGAGAAGGAAATGGCAACCCACTCCAGTATTCTTGCCTGGAGAATCCCATGGACAGAGGAGCCTGGTGGGCTATACAGTCCACGGGGTCGCAAAGAGTCAGACACGACTGAGCGACTTCACTTCCACTTTCAGGGAGCTAGGGGGTACTAGTGGTAAAGAATCTGCCTGCCAATGCAGGAGAAGTAAGAGATGCAGGTTTGATCCCTGGTCCGGGAAGATCCCCTGGAGGAGAAAATGGCAACCCACTCCAGTAGTCTTGCTTGGGAAGTCTCATAGAGGAACCTGGAGGTTTATGGTCCATGGGATAGCAAAGGGTCGGACAGGACTTAGCATGCTTCCCAGCCAAAAACAAAACATAAACCAAAAGCAATATTGTCACAAATTCAATAAAAACTTTAAAAAACGGCCCACATCAAAACAGAAAAGCCGAAAGTGCAGACTGTGATGGATCCATGCCCGCCAGTGCTGCTCACTGTTTAGCCTCCGCCTGATTTCTTCAGAGTGGAGTCTCGCCCCCGAAGTCAGTCCACCTAGGTTTGGATTCTGGCACTGCCCCTGTCCCTGGGACTGTGGAAAGGCCCTCAGCTCTCCTTGCCTCAGTTTCCCTATTTTTCCAATGGGGACACAATCAAGCCTACCTCCTGGGGCTTCTGGTAAGAATGAAATGACATGATGATATAAAACACATAGTAGGTGCTCTTTACAGATTTATTCTCAGGAGTACTGTCATTACGACAGTACATTATTACCACTGTGTTTAACAGTTTCATCCTATAAATAGACTGCTCACTTGTTTAAAAAAAAAAAGACTCGACAACAGAGCTCTAAGCACTCTAAGGCAGCGATATAAAGCATTCTTCCCTGTAATGAAGGTGAAACTGTCAATAAATCCTGTTGAGAAGCAAAAAACTTTCTTTGTGGTTGGCAATCCCCCTTTCCCTTGTCGCGTGACCATACCAAGAAAAAGAGGATGAGAACACTGGATGTCTACTCATAACATTTAGAGCGCACTTAATTTCTAGAGAAAAATCAGATGTGAATCGTATTTATTGTATTTGTAAGTACAGTGGAAACGTTTTGTGTTTGAATTCTTTAAGCCCTTAAAGAGTCTCATTTTAATAACATTTATGGTCTGATTATGAAGGTGGCACATTTTCTGGCAATTGGAAATTCAGAAGAGCTCAAGGAGGGTAATTCCAGTGGTGAGGCTGTTAACATTCTGGCGTATCTTCAGTACATTAGGTGTGTTTGAAATTTAATTTGGGATTATGTGTCTTTTTATGTAGCCTGTATCTTTCATTTAGTAATGAAGCCTATCATTAAATGTTCTTTTACAACATGACTTTAAAAATAACTGTGTGGTGTTCCACCATATGGGTGTTTTATAACTGATTCAAATCCATTACACATTATGGAATATTTAGGGTTATTTCTGGGTTTTCACTGTGGTGAACATCTATGAGGCTAAGTATGTCAGCGATCTAGTATATTTCTCCTGTAAGCCGTATATGACAGCTCCCACCATTTGAGGTCACTCTTAAATATTTCCTAGTGACCCTTTACTATTTTAATTCTGCACCCTTTTGCCTACTAGTGATGGTGATCCTGGATATCCACTGTCCATGTATTTAGCAATTACTTGTATTCCTTTGTGAATTTTCTGTCTGTAGCCTTACACATTTTGATCAGGTTGATCCTTTCTTGCAGTGAAAAGGTATTTATAAAAGAGGAGTACCAGAAATTCCCTAGTGGTCCAGTGGCTAAAACCCTGTGCTTTCATGGCCGTGGGTCTGGGTTCAATCCATAGTTGAGGAACTAAGATCCCACAAGCTACATGGTGCAGTCAAAAGGAAAAAAAGGGGGTGGGGGGGAGGGATATTAACCCTTTGTCAGTTGCTACAAACATTTCCTGTGTCCAGTTGTCCAAAAATGGCCACTTTGAAATTATTTATTTGACACCTGGCTGGCAATATTTGAAGGAGAAACACATGTTTTTATTCTCTAATCAATTATATAAACTTTTTCTCACGGTCTCCTCTGTCATCTCTGTATAAATGTGAGTCATAGAATTTAGAGATTATTTAATGCAAAGTCTAGGTGGAATTTTTTATTTTGACTTGTTTAGCAATAACATGCCTCATTCTGGAATAGCTCTGCATGGTGAATGCAGTTAAAAAGTCCAGTTAGCTCATGGGCTTAAATAAGCTACCGGGACTTCCCCTTCCCTGTTGGTTCAGTGGCCAAGACTCTGCTCCCAATGCAGCGGGCCCGGTTTTGATCCCTGGTTGGAGAGACACTAGATCCCACACAACACAGCTGAGACCTAGCACAGACAAATAAGTATTTTAAAAGTAAAATAAGCCACCACTAATATCTGCTTGGGTTGGCTTCCCTGGCCCCCAAACCTCTTGCCAAGGTTTGAAATGATACAAACAACAGGGATTATTCTCTGTACAGTGATTGTGCTGGTCAAGAAGGCTTTTGATAGATTGTACTACCCTACAGGTGCAGGGCCTATGCAGCCACCTGAAGTGTCCTCATTTTTTAAGACTTTTCCCACTGCCTTACCTTTCCTGCTGCCATCTTGAGAAGAGAAAATTCTAAGGAACATCTCTTCTGATCCCCACTTTTCTTCTGGCCATAGCGTGTGGCCTGCAGGATCTTAGTTCCCTGGAGGCATAGGGATCAAACCCATACCTCCTGCAGTGGAAGCAGCCTTAACCACTGGACCACCAAGGAAGTCCCTGACCCCCATCTTTTCCCTGCCTCCTTGGCAGCTGCTTCTCGAGGCTCTGCGAGGCCTTTCCTGTCCACTACCTTGGTGTAGCAAACACTTCCTGAAGCCCCATCAGGTGGGCAGGGCTCCAGGCCACACCAGAGATTATCGGTAACAAGCAGCCTCTCTGGGACTGGTATTCTAATTCATTCAGTTCAGTTCAGTCGCTCAGTAGTGTCCGACTCTTTGCAACCCCATGAATTGCAGCACACCAGGCCTCCCTGTCCATCACCAACTCCCGGAGTTCACTCAGACTCACGTTCATCGAGTCCGTGATGCCATCCAGCCATCTCATCCTTGGTCGTCCCCTTCTCCTCCTGCCCCCAATCCCTCCCAGCATCAGAGTCTTTTCCAATGAGTCAACTCTTCTCACGAGGTAGCCAAAGTACTGGAGTTTCAGCTTTAGTATCATTCCTTCCAAAGAAATCCCAGGGCTGTTCTCCTTCAGAATGGACTGGTTGGATCTCCTTGCAGTCCAAGGGACTCTCAAGAGTCTTCTCCAACACCACAGTTCAAAAGCATCAATTCTTCGGCGCTCAGCCCTCTTCACAGTCCAACTCTCACATCCATACATGACCACAGGAAAAACCATAGCATTACACAGCAAATATTTAAGTACCCATTCTGTGCTAGGGCTACCAAATGAATGAAACAGGAGTCATGAAAGAGGTAAGGGCTTCCCAGGGGACGCAGACAGGTAAGTGGGCAATAGCAATCTCAGGGACAAATACTTCGAGGCTTTTAGGACCTTTGGAGACAGCGGAAGGACTCTCAACTCCTTAAGTGAGTAGGCGATGCAGTACAGGGTCAAGGGCAGAAACTTGGAACTGGGGTCAGAACTGGGGACACCTATTAGCCCATCCTTAAGCAAGTGACTTGAACTTCTTGAGCCTGAGTTTTCCTCATCTGAACAGTGAAAATGGTGCCTCCTTCTGAGCTGCTGCGATGGGTAAAAGAGAGTAATGCTTGTGGTGGTTGTGGGAAGAGCTGCCACTTATCTAGTGCATACCACCTGCCAGCTTCATGTCGTCTTTTTTAAAAAAGATTTTGTTTATTCTTTATTTTGGCTGCCTTGGGTCTTCATTGCTGCACATGCGGGGGGGGGGGCGGGGGGGGGGCGCTACTCTAGTTGCGGTGCACAGGTTCCCCATTGCAAGGGCTTTTTTCGTTGCATAGCATGTGGGCTCTAGGCACTTGGGGTTCAGTAGTTGTGGTGCATGGGCTTAGTTGCCCCACAGCTTGTGGAATCTTCCTGGACCAGGGATCGAACCCCCGTCCCCTGCGTTGGCAGGCGGATTCTTAACCGCTGGATCACCAGGGAGGTCCTTCAGATCGTCTTGTGTATGGAAGCTGCCTCCTTCCTTACAGCCTGCCTGGTCATTAACACAGAATAAACGGAATCGTTCTGACCACTGCTCCAGAAGTCAGAAAAGAACTGAAAAAGAAACCGTCTCAATCAGACACTCCTCTGGTCCCTGGGTGGGGAGGGGTGTGGGCAGGGTGTGCCTTCAGCTGGTGGGAGGGGCCAGGATGAACAACCTGCCCCTTCAGACTCCGAGCGCTGCAGATGTGGAGAGGACGGAAGCCCGCGCCGCCAGCCTTCCCTCCTCTCCTCACAGGATGGACCCCACAGCTTACGCTGAGCTGCTGAAAGAATCTGGCAACCAGGGTTTTAAGAGTGGGAACTTCTCTTTGGCCATCAGAAAGTACGATGAAGCCATCCAGATTCTCCTGCAGTTGTACCAGTGGGGGTAAGTGTTTGGATTTTCTCCCTGCCTGTTTTTCTTATGTATAAAAGGGCACGCACTCTCTTGCTTTTGTTTTTTTCTCACTTTTTATCACACCAGCTGGTTTCAGTTTCCTTTCTCCTCCCTCTTTCGTTTATCTTCTCTGCAGCGTCAGTCTCAGTGAGGCTAGAGGAATTCAGGAAACAGAAAGTGAAACTCAGGACTGTTGATAAACCTTGCAAAACTTCCCCTTTTGTCTGGTTCCAACAGAGTTCCTGGAATGACCGACTCTGTCTCCAAGCCTCTGCACTTGTCATTCATTTCATCTTGTTTACCTTGCTATCAACCCACTGGCCTGGCCACAGGGCAAGCCACCAGGAACTAAGGCTCACCTCTTCCCCTGCCCCTTCAGCTTCTAGCATACCTGTTTCCAAACATTTCAGGATCACAGCCTGCTTACAAATTATGGAGGACCCCAGAGAGCTTTTGTTGGTGTAGTTATCAATAAAGCCTGAGCAACATTTAAAATATATATTTATTTGTTATTTTAAAATGTCAGTAATAAACCCATGACATGCTGACACAAGCAGTGTTTTTATGAGGAATTACTTTTCAAAACCAAAAATTTAGTGAGAAGAGTTTCACATTTTATGAATTTGCAAGTGTCTTTAATGTCTGTTTCAGTGGAAGACATCTGGCTTCTCACATCTGTTTCAGCATTGAGTCTGTTGTGACATCACACTCCAGGTAGCCTCTGGAAAATTCCCCATCCACATGTGAGAGAAGGATTGTGAAAAAGGCACCATCTGTCTTGGTATTATTGTATTAGTTTCTTGTTGCCGCTGTAAGAAATGACCACCAACTTCGTGGATTAAAACCATACACATTTATGATCTTGTGTTTCTGGAGGTCAGGAGTCCAAAATGAGTCTTGTGAGGGTAAAAAGCAAGGTGTTGGCAGGGCTGTTCCTTGGGGAAAGTAAAAGTGAAGTCGCTCAGTCGTGTCTGACTCTTTGCGACCCCATGGACTGTAGCCTACCAGGCTTCTCCCTCCATGAGATTTTCCAGCAAGAATACTCGAGTGGGTTGCCATTTCCTTCTCCAGGAGACCTTCCCAAACCAGGGATCGAACCCCAGTCTCCTGCATTGTAGGCAACCGCTTTACCGTCTGAGCCACCAGGAAAGCCCGATTCCTTGGGGAGGAGATGTGTATAAGAGACAGACCTAATTCCAGTGGTGAGGCTGTTAACATTCTGGCGTATCTTCAGTACATTAGGTGTGTTTGAAATTTAATTTGGGATTATGTGTCTTTTTATGTAGCCTGTATCTTTCATTTAGTAATGAAGCCTATCATTAAATGTTCTTTTACAACATGACTTTAAAAATAACTGTGTGGTGTTCCACCATATGGGTGTTTTATAACTGATTCAAATCCATTACACATTATGGAATATTTAGGGTTATTTCTGGGTTTTCACTGTGGTGAACATCTATGAGGCTAAGTATATCAGCGATCTAGTATATTTCTCCTGTAAGCCATATATGACAGCTCCCACCATTTGAGGTAACTCTTAAATATTTCCTAGTGACCCTTTACTATTTTAATTCTGCACCCTTTTGCCTACTAGTGATGGTGATCCTGGATATCCACTGTCCATGTATTTAGCAATTACTTGTATTCCTTTGTGAATTTTCTGTCTGTAGCCTTACACATTTTGATCAGGTTGATCCTTTCTTGCAGTGAAAAGGTATTTATAAAAGAGGAGTACCAGAAATTCCCTAGTGGTCCAGTGGCTAAAACCCTGTGCTTTCATGGCCGTGGGCCTGGGTTCAATCCATAGTTGAGGAACTAAGATCCCACAAGCTACATGGTGCAGTCAAAAGGAAAAAAGGGGTAGGGGGGGAGGGATATTAACCCTTTGTCAGTTGCTACAAACATTTCCTGTGTCCAGTTGTCCAAAAATGGCCACTTTGAAATTATTTATTTGACACCTGGCTGGCAATATTTGAAGGAGAAACACATGTTTTTATTCTCTAATCAATTATATAAACTTTTTCTCACGGTCTCCTCTGTCATCTCTGTATAAATGTGAGTTAGAATTTAGAGATTATTTAATGCAAAGTCTAGGTGGAATTTTTTATTTTGACTTGTTTAGCAATAACATGCCTCATTCTGGAATAGCTCTGCATGGTGAATGCAGTTCAAAAGTCCAGTTAGCTCATGGGCTTAAATAAGCTACCGGGACTTCCCCTTCCCTGTTGGTTCAGTGGCCAAGACTCTGCTCCCAATGCAGCGGGCCCGGTTTTGATCCCTGGTTGGAGAGACACTAGATCCCACACAACACAGCTGAGACCTAGCACAGACAAATAAGTATTTTAAAAGTAAAATAAGCCACCACTAATATCTGCTTGGGTTGGCTTCCCTGGCCCCCAAACCTCTTGCCAAGGTTTGAAATGATACAAACAACAGGGATTATTCTCTGTACAGTGATTGTGCTGGTCAAGAAGGCTTTTGATAGATTGTACTACCCTACAGGTGCAGGGCCTATACAGCCACCTGAAGTGTCCTCATTTTTTAAGACTTTTCCCACTGCCTTACCTTTCCTGCTGCCATCTTGAGAAGAGAAAATTCTAAGGAACATCTCTTCTGATCCCCACTTTTCTTCTGGCCATAGCGTGTGGCATGCAGGATCTTAGTTCCCTGGAGGCATAGGGATCAAACCCATACCTCCTGCAGTGGAAGCAGCCTTAACCACTGGACCACCAAGGAAGTCCCTGACCCCCATCTTTTCCCTGCCTCCTTGGCAGCTGCTTCTCGAGGCTCTGCGAGGCCTTTCCTGTCCACTACCTTGGTGTAGCAAACACTTCCTGAAGCCCCATCAGGTGGGCAGGGCTCCAGGCCACACCAGAGATTATCGGTAACAAGCAGCCTCTCTGGGACTGGTATTCTAATTCATTCAGTTCAGTTCAGTCGCTCAGTCGTGTCCGACTCTTTGCAACCCCATGAATTGCAGCATCCCAGGCCTCCCTGTCCATCACCAACTCCCGGAGTTCACTCAGACTCACGTCCATCGAGTCCGTGATGCCATAGAGCCATCTCATCCTTGGTCGTCCCCTTCTCCTCCCACCCCCAATCCCTCCCAGCATCAGAGTCTTTTCCAATGAGTCAACTCTTCTCACGAGGTGGCCAAAGTACTGGAGTTTCAGCTTTAGTATCATTCCTTCCAAAGAAATCCCAGGGCTGTTCTCCTTCAGAATGGACTGGTTGGATCTCCTTGCAGTCCAAGGGACTCTCAAGAGTCTTCTCCAACACCACAGTTCAAAAGCATCAATTCTTCGGCGCTCAGCCCTCTTCACAGTCCAACTCTCACATCCATACATGACCACAGGAAAAACCATAGCATTACACAGCAAATATTTAAGTACCCATTCTGTGCTAGGGCTACCAAATGAATGAAACAGGAGTCATGAAAGAGGTAAGGGCTTCCCAGGGGACGCAGACAGGTAAGTGGGCAATAGCAATCTCAGGGACAAATACTTCGAGGCTTTTAGGACCTTTGGAGACAGCGGAAGGACTCTCAACTCCTTAAGTGAGTAGGCGATGCAGTACAGGGTCAAGGGCAGAAACTTGGAACTGGGGTCAGAACTGGGGACACCTATTAGCCCATCCTTAAGCAAGTGACTTGAACTTCTTGAGCCTGAGTTTTCCTCATCTGAACAGTGAAAATGGTGCCTCCTTCTGAGCTGCTGCGATGGGTAAAAGAGAGTAATGCTTGTGGTGGTTGTGGGAAGAGCTGCCACTTATCTAGTGCATACCACCTGCCAGCTTCATGTCGTCTTTTTTAAAAAAGATTTTGTTTATTCTTTATTTTGGCTGCCTTGGGTCTTCATTGCTGCACATGCGGGGGGGGGGGCGGGGGGGGGGCGCGCCCCCC
>SJYX01022695.1:73654-194332 GCA_006410675.1 Oreotragus oreotragus
GGGGGGGGGGCGGGGGGGGGCGCGCTACTCTAGTTGCGGTGCACAGGTTCCCCATTGCAAGGGCTTTTTTCGTTGCATAGCATGTGGGCTCTAGGCACTTGGGGTTCAGTAGTTGTGGTGCATGGGCTTAGTTGCCCCACAGCTTGTGGAATCTTCCTGGACCAGGGATCGAACCCCCGTCCCCTGCGTTGGCAGGCGGATTCTTAGCCGCTGGATCACCAGGGAGGTCCTTCAGATCGTCTTGTGTATGGAAGCTGCCTCCTTCCTTACAGCCTGCCTGGTCATTAACACAGAATAAACGGAATCGTTCTGACCACTGCTCCAGAAGTCAGAAAAGAACTGAAAAAGAAACCGTCTCAATCAGACACTCCTCTGGTCCCTGGGTGGGGAGGGGTGTGGGCAGGGTGTGCCTTCAGCTGGTGGGAGGGGCCAGGATGAACAACCTGCCCCTTCAGACTCCGAGCGCTGCAGATGTGGAGAGGACGGAAGCCCGCGCCGCCAGCCTTCCCTCCTCTCCTCACAGGATGGACCCCACAGCTTACGCTGAGCTGCTGAAAGAATCTGGCAACCAGGGTTTTAAGAGTGGGAACTTCTCTTTGGCCATCAGAAAGTACGATGAAGCCATCCAGATTCTCCTGCAGTTGTACCAGTGGGGGTAAGTGTTTGGATTTTCTCCCTGCCTGTTTTTCTTATGTATAAAAGGGCACGCACTCTCTTGCTTTTGTTTTTTTCTCACTTTTTATCACACCAGCTGGTTTCAGTTTCCTTTCTCCTCCCTCTTTCGTTTATCTTCTCTGCAGCGTCAGTCTCAGTGAGGCTAGAGGAATTCAGGAAACAGAAAGTGAAACTCGGGACTGTTGATAAACCTTGCAAAACTTCCCCTTTTGTCTGGTTCCAACAGAGTTCCTGGAATGACCGACTCTGTCTCCAAGCCTCTGCACTTGTCATTCATTTCATCTTGTTTACCTTGCTATCAACCCACTGGCCTGGCCACAGGGCAAGCCACCAGGAACTAAGGCTCACCTCTTCCCCTGCCCCTTCAGCTTCTAGCATACCTGTTTCCAAACATTTCAGGATCACAGCCTGCTTACAAATTATGGAGGACCCCAGAGAGCTTTTGTTGGTGTAGTTATCAATAAAGCCTGAGCAACATTTAAAATATATATTTATTTGTTATTTTAAAATGTCAGTAATAAACCCATGACATGCTGACACAAGCAGTGTTTTTATGAGGAATTACTTTTCAAAACCAAAAATTTAGTGAGAAGAGTTTCACATTTTATGAATTTGCAAGTGTCTTTAATGTCTGTTTCAGTGGAAGACATCTGGCTTCTCACATCTGTTTCAGCATTGAGTCTGTTGTGACATCACACTCCAGGTAGCCTCTGGAAAATTCCCCATCCACATGTGAGAGAAGGATTGTGAAAAAGGCACCATCTGTCTTGGTATTATTGTATTAGTTTCTTGTTGCCGCTGTAAGAAATGACCACCAACTTCGTGGATTAAAACCATACACATTTATGATCTTGTGTTTCTGGAGGTCAGGAGTCCAAAATGAGTCTTGTGAGGGTAAAAAGCAAGGTGTTGGCAGGGCTGTTCCTTGGGGAAAGTAAAAGTGAAGTCGCTCAGTCGTGTCTGACTCTTTGCGACCCCATGGACTGTAGCCTGTCAGGCTTCTCCCTCCATGAGATTTTCCAGCAAGAATACTCGAGTGGGTTGCCATTTCCTTCTCCAGGAGACCTTCCCAAACCAGGGATCGAACCCCAGTCTCCTGCATTGTAGGCAACCGCTTTACCGTCTGAGCCACCAGGAAAGCCCGATTCCTTGGGGAGGAGCCTCCATTTCCTTGTCTCTTTCACCCTTGAGTGGCTGCCTGTATCCTTGGCTTGTGGTCCCTTTCTGCATCCTCCTCAAAGCACATCATTCCAGTCGCTGCTTGTCATCACATCTCCTTCTCCTCTGCCTGTGGCCAGCTCTCTCAGTTTCCCACTTACGAGGACATCTGTGATCGTATCCTAGTCCAGATCCTAATCTCAAGATCCTAGATTAATCCCATCTCCCAAGTTCCTTTTGTCATAAAAGAAAACATTATTTGGAAACCATTATTCAGCTAACTGCAATTGTGAAGATATTTTGACCTTGGGGACCACCTGAAGTAGTCTCGGGCACCCCCAGAGGTTACCACATCATTCTCTGGGGACAGCTGTAATAGAGGAAGCAGAGGTTGGCACTTGTAGGGTATATGCAGCGTAAACTTGTACCTAGAAGTGGCACTGAGCTGAGTTCCTGACACATGGCTCCCACCTACTCCCTCCTATCTCCTGTGTCTACGCTGGATTGGAATTGACTGTAACTGACCTGGGCCTGTAGTTCTGTCATTCTGCCCCATCATGGTTCAGATCAGAGCTGTGTCAGAGCTGGCCCTAGAGTGCCTCATTCATCGTGGGAGAAAACATTGACTTCCCATTCTGTCTTGCAAAGAAAAAGGTAGTGTCAGATTGTGGTGGTAGACTGACCACATGGTGAGTACTCACATCTCAACGCCACCACTTAGCAGATGCATGACAGCTAAAGGGACACCTGCCTGCACCCTCATTTATTGCCTCTCATGGGACCTTCCTGAGAAGGTGGCACACAGTTCCCAGTGCCCATCATCTGTCACCTGCCTTCCTGCCGCTGCCAGCTGACACAGGGCTTGTGGTCCACGAGCAGGTGTCCTGGGGAGAAGGGGATGGAGGGGAAGCAGGATTGGGTAGGGATGGTGTTTCCACTGGAGTCAGCTCTGGACCCTGAGTTGTACTGCAGAACTGTCTCCCTTTAAGACAAGGAGGCTGACCTTTCTGATACCTGTGTCAGTCAATCACCAGCTGGTAGGCTGTCTGGCCCCCAGGAACTGTCCAAGGGAGTGGGGCGATTAGTCAGCTCAGGCTGCAATAACAAACTGCCATTGACTAGGTGGAATAAACAACAGGAATTTGTTCCTCACAGTTCTGGAGACTGGGAAGTCCAAGGTCCGGGTGGTGGCCAGTTCAGTTCCTGGTAAGTGCCCCCTTCCTGGTTTGCAGATGGCCTCATTCTCACTGTGTCCTCCTATGGTGGAGAGAACAGGAACACTCTGGTGTCTCTGCTTAACATGAGGGCCCCGATCTGACTTCATTTAAACCTGATCACCTTCCTGAAGGCCCCTGCTCCAAATACCATCACTCTAGGAGTTGGGGATTCAATAAATGAATTTGGTGGGAACACAGTCCATAACGGAGGTATAACTTCCTGGGGAGAAGGCAGCTCCCATTAGGCTGAGGATAAATGGGGCTCAAGGAGACCCTAGCTGCAGCCCACACTCTTTCCTGCTAGGATTGGCTACGCTGGGCAGGGTGTCTGGGCTGGACACTTGGTGTCTACTACACTGTGGTCACAGCTCCCTTGTCAGTTACCCTCTGACAGATCCACCACTTCTCCTGAGCTTCTGGGCCCTCATACTTCATGGAGAAAAACTAGATAGAGAAAGCCCTGCGGGTGGGGACATAGTAGAGGAGATTTTTACTTTGCTTTATTTTTTTGTGGGTATCTGTATTACCTAACTTTTCTGTTTGTATTATTTTTACAATGAAGTTCAAAGATAGGAAGTATAAGCCTTGCTTTTCCACTTTGTGTATCTTGAATTAAATAGCACTGGACTTCTGTTGACTTTTTAAGGTATATTTTGTGTTTTGCTTCTTCCAACTTGGTTTCAGCAATAACCTTGCAGCAGTACGACCCCTAGACCCAGGCCAGTACTTTGACCACCTGATGTGAAAAGCTGACTCATTGGATAAGACCCTGATGTTGGAAAAGATTGAGGGCAAGAGGAGAAGGCGGCAGCAGGGATGAGATGGTCAGANAATACAGCTATTTCCGGTTGGTCCTTTCCCACAGGGTTCCCCCCAGGGACTTGGCTGTGCTGCTGTGCAACAAATCCAATGCATTTTACAGCCTTGGGAAATGGAACGAGGCCTACGTGGCTGCCAAGGAGTGTCTCCAGTGGGATCCGACCTACGTAAAGGTAGGCTGACTGTGGACGCTGCGGCTGCTGCCTCCTTCCCTTCCTTGGTGTTTGTTTCGTCTTTACTCTTCCATCTCATCTCTCACGTTTATTTTTGTTGTTGTTGGCTGCGACGTCCATGTGGGACCTTGGTTCCCCGACAAGGGATCGAACCCGTACTCCTTGCCTTGAGAGCTGGGAGCCCTAAGGTGGATTGCCAGGGAAGTCTCTGTGTTTTTAGGAGCGCTTCTCATTCAGCTCTCTTTGTACTGTAGACAGATGTGCACAGCATCTGGAGGCGAGTAGGAAGGATGATGGCCAAGTGTTGAAAGACGTTTGCAGGGGAGAGTGGAGCCAGGCCTAACGGTGGATTCAGTCCAGTGGTGGTCTCGATGGAGCTCATTTTGTTCTGATGTATTTATACCCAAATTCATAGTCTCTGCGTGTTCTTTGCTGTTTGCAAGTTTCAGTTTTTCTCCTTCCTGGTCATAAGAATTCTCCGCAAGAGGGGTTTTATGGCGATCCTTACTTCTTGGAGTTTCTGCTTCTAATCAAAGAAAGGAGGCTCCAGGAAGCCTTCTTTCTGTGCCTGTTGAATCTCAGATGCCTTCATCTCAAAAGAATCCTTCTGCCAAAGTGTCACATTTTGGGGTGATGTATTCTGATCCCCTTCACCTCCCTCCAAAATAAAAGGTGAAACTTAGGCCTGAGAAAGGCAAAGAAATGGGAAATTCTGTACCAGCTTACTTGGCTGCTTGCTTCCTTTTTCTGACTATCATCTAAGGTTTTAGACTTTTTAAAATGCAAACAAATCAGTAAATAATCAGAGGTTTGGTGAAGCTGAATTTCATCAAAATTTAAGTTGAATTTCAGCTTGCTTTTTTTTTTTTAAGTATTTATTTGACTGCCTTTGTTGTAGCACTTGGGATCATCCTTGCATCATACAGGATCTTTCGTTGCAGCACAGACTTCCTAGTTGCAGTGCAAGGGCTTGGTTGCCCTGTGGCATGTGGGACCTTAGTTCCCTCACTAGGGATTGAACTGCTTCTCCTGCATTGTGAGGCAGGTTCTTAACCAGTGGACCATCAGGGATGTCACAGGCGCTTGCTTTTTTTTTATGAACCCAGTTGGTGAACACCTTGTATTATTTCAGACAGAAAATTGTTTTGGTAGCCCCTGATACTGATTCATTTCAGTGGTCAAAGTGGGGAAGGCAATATGCATCATTTTGTTCCTTCTCAGGAGCCTAACAGTTTGCACACTGGCAAAACTAGACTGTTTCCCTCTATTAAGCATTGTAAGTTTCTTCTCCCTACAGAAGCCAGAAGAAATTTTTGGCTGCTTGTAATATGGAGCTGAGTGACTCTCAGTGCTTGCCCTTTCCATTGGAAATCGTGTTTACTTCGATTGAAAGGACCAGGGAACAGCTCCTGTGTGGCCGTGACAATCTCATTCTTTTCCAGAGTTGTAGGACTACATGGTTTCATTTCTCCCTTCTTGCTCAGGCTGTGTTTTAAGGCACAGATGCATAAACCACATACGTCGTTGGAACCAGGCCCACTCCTTTCTCTCTAATTCTTACGTTGTGTGCTCAGCCGGTTAGTCATGTCCGACTGCAGCACTGGGGATCATAGCCCACCAGGCTCCTCTGTCCATGGGGTTTCTCAGGCAGGAATACTGGAGTGGGTTGCCATTTTCTCCTCCGGAGGATCTTCCCCCACCCAGGGATCGAACCTGTGTCTCTTCTGTATCTCCTGCATTGGCAGGCGATCTTTATCACTGAGTCACCTGGGAACAGAGGACACCAGCTGGCTCCAATGTTAGATGCTGTATGTGTCATGGACTTGAAAGGGATTCTTTTCTTGCCAGTTACCACTTGATAGGAGCATTGTGGCATGGAATCCGATGTGGAAAGCCTATATCCAGAGCTCGTTAGAAATCTGTGTTTACTTGAAAATCAATGTTTACCTGTAGTCTGTTGCCTCTGATCCTCAACCTTGCCTTGCCTTCAGCAGCCAGTTTGGAAGAGATGGGCATGTTAACAGTTCTGTTTTTTCTCGTTGCAGGGATACTACCGAGCTGGTTATTCCTTGCTGGGGTTGCGCCAGCCTTATGAAGCCGCTCGCATGTTTTTTGAGGGTCTGTGGCTCGTGAGGAGCAGCCAGGACAAGACCCAGATTGCTGATCTCTTGGTGGCAGTCTTCACCTCGATGGGCAGTAAGTCGGGGCTGGGGGAGGCCTGCCCTCTTTTCTTTCTTTTAAAGGCCATGTGATTGTCTTTGGGTGGCTCCTTGGGGACTCTCGTTTCTGGGGAGATAATTACAGGGTGTTTTTCTCTGTGGTTTCTTTATGCAGTTTGAATGAGACTTGACAGTGGAAAACACATGGAAAGCTTTGATGGCCCAGGCCTTTGCGGAAACAACTTCATCTTTTTGCACAAATCACTTAAAGCTGTCCCAGCTTTCCAGTTTTGTGGCAGGCTTCTCAGGCTTTCTGTGTTGCTATCCGTAGGCCTGTCCCTACTTATACTACATGTTTTATGTGACTTTTGCATGTATTTCTCCAGTATGCCAAGAACGTGTTCCTGTTTGCCATGAAAACAATTTGAAGGGACTGAGGGAGGGTCCTACGGAAGCTGACAGTCTGCTAGAAACACACCTCGGTAGGGGTGGGCGTGTGGGGGGAGGTGGTAATTTGCATCGATCATTAGGTTATTAGTCTGACCACCTGACCTGTGATATGGCTTTGTCCGTGTCCTTGAGTTGGCAAAAACAGACAAGTATGAAACATAATATGAAAAATACCCTGCCAGGGACAAAGGAGGTCTTTCCCTTGGTATCACAGCACAGTCTTAAGTTCTACCAATGGCCAGGCTGTTGTTTTCCAATACTGTTTTTGATCAGATTTAGGATTGCACTAATTTAAGATGTGCCACTATTTTTAAATTTTATTATTATGATTTTATCTTTTGGCCACACCACACAGCAGGTGGTATCTTAGTTCCCCAACCAGGGATTGAACCTGTGCCCCTTGCAGTGGAGGGGGAGTTGAGGGGGGTCTTAATCCCTGGATTGCCAGGGACGTCCCTGTGCCACTAATTTATGTTCTGCTGTTGAGACAGCGTCAAGAGCAACACACGTCCTGCTTCTAGAGATGGTAGAATGTGAGCAATGGCATATGTTAGAATTGCTGGAAAATAGTCCTGGATTTCAGAAACAGGTAAATTACTGCTGATGATACATTTGATTGACATGGATCCAACTGTTCCCATTTCAACTGTGGGAAAGCAACTTCTGTGATCTGTGGAGGGGATCCTACAGACTTTTGGCAAGCTTGGGGTGAGAGCAGTGTCGGGTGGTAAGTGGGAAGTAGTTAGAGGTGGGCTTAGCCGTGTCTCCCAGCAGAGACGTCAGTGTCCAGACAGGTGCTAATGAATCACAGCTCTCCCGTCTGCCTTTTGCTGACAGTGACTAAAGCCTGCTTCCCTTTCCTCTGAGCCTGTTGGTTTGTCTCATTGCCTACATGTCCCCATTGTTCTCTATGTCTTTCTTTAAAATTTAATTTAATTATTTGTTTATTGTGGTTGCGCTGGGTCTTCGATGCTGCATGCCGGCTTTTTCTCGCTTCGCCGAGTGGGGGCTGCTTTTTGTTGCGGGGCCCGGGCTTCTCACTGCGGAGGCTTCTCTTGTTGCGGAGTACAGGTTCTCGGTGTGCAGGCTTCAGTAGTTGCAGCACAGGGCACAGTAGTTATGGCATTCGGGCTTAGTTGCTCTGCAGCATGTGGAATCTTCGCGGACCAGGAATCAAACCCATGTCCCCTGCATTGGCAGCCGGATTCCCATCCACTGTACTACCAGGGAAGGCCTCCCTTTGTGTCTTTTAAAAGCCACTGTTCTGGGGCTTCTGTGGCAGTCCACTGGTTAAGACTTTGCACTTCCCAGCACAGGGGGTGCAGGCTGGATCCCTGGTTGGGGAGCTAAGATCCTACACGCTGCGTGGCACGGCCAGAAAATAAAAAAGTGTACAATCCAATGGTTAAGAAAAACTAACAGCACTGCTCTGTCAGAAGCCAGACCAGAGTTGGGGAATTCCAAACAACTGACTCTGGTGTGGCTGCCCCTCTAGGAAATCTGGATCCTGAGGGGGCTAGTTAATAGGACTTCTTAGGACAGCGCAGTCCTGACTTTTCTACCTGTTTGGAGGATGATTGTTTGCCCATCGCCCAATTTCTAAATTTTGAAAAATATATTTATGAAAATTGTGTATCCTGTTTGTACACTGTATGTTTGTTTCGCTATTTGGCTACTCATTTGTGAAAATTGATAACCTTAGAAGAGGGACCCTGTTATACTGTCCCCTGACCTGTCCCACTTGGATATTGTCGTCCACAAGTTTGCAGGGTCATGAGAGGCAAAATGTTGATGGGCCTCTAGGTTGGAAGAATGCAAACTGACTAAAAGAGCTGCTCAGTCTGGATTCCTTCTTAGTTTTGTCGTGAACTATCTGCCTGATAAGCCACAATGCTTGACCTCATTTGTCACAGCTTCTCACTGTTGGATGAAAATAATATTTGTCACATTTTTCTTAGAGGAAGTGAGTTTAATAACTTCCCTTAAGTGCCCACTTCCTCCTTCATAAATGGAACTAATAGGCACTGCCTTATTGGTTGGTTTGAGGGATTAACACGGCATATATCACTGGGCTCAGCAAATAGAGAAGCTATTATGTAATAGCTCACAATAAACTGCCTTAAGGGACTGACTTTCACCTGAACTTAAAATGATTGCCACTTCAATTATATAGGACGTTATGCTTTGAAAAGGCCCTTCTTTCTTATTTTACTTTTTAAAAATTTTATGCCCTTTTGCAGGTTACTTTCCATTAATAGTCGTCACAAAATGACTATATTCCTCATGTTGTACAAAACATCCTTGAGTCTGTCTCATACCCAATTGTTCATGCCGCCCAATCCCATAATCCTCTATGGCCCCTCTTTTTTTTGTTTTTTTGGCTGCTTGGGGTGGAACCCGTGCCTCCTGCATTGAACGCTCAGAATCTTAACCACTGAACTACCAGGGCAGTTGCTCTTTTTTCTTTTTGGTATTTTTAAACTTATCATTTGTCTATGTGTGCTCTTAATTGGAGGACCTTTTCCTAGATGTTCTAGACTTGCCCCAGGTTAAAATTTCTAAACTCTGGAACTTTCTTGCAGGTGACCCCATTGTTTTGCAGAGTTTCTTGCCCTGCTTTGATCGTATTTTCACTACTGGCTTCTCCAGTGAAGTGTGGCAATCTGTAATAGAAAAGTTGGCAAAGAAAGGATTATGGCATGTAAGTAAAAGGCGATAGCCCTCTTGTGAGGAAAGGCAAATTGGATTTCTTTAATTTGATTAAATTTCTTTCTCTCTGCTGGCACTGGGGATTTATAATTCAGTACTTGTTTATCTTGATGCCAAAGTAACTTTTTCACTGTCACGCCATTAAAGATGAAAAGCCACTGAGATTATATCAGTTCACCAGTTTCCGTTTTTTAAGCTTGGAACACAGTTTGTGGCAACCTCACTCTGTGCTTTCTGTCTCAATTGCCATCAAAGAAGTGTAAAGTCCAGATGCTCATGGTGACGTGGAATGAGGACAATAAGTGACTGTCTATTCATCTTTATGATCATCTTTATGCGGCAGCATGTGCTGGCTGGGGCCTGATGACCTGCTTGTGGTTCTCAGAGGGTTTCTGTATGACATCAAGAGACTGTTACCCTCGGGTAGCAGCGAGACTGCAGGACCTGAACCCACAGCCAGGAATCCGTAGAGTTTGGAGGATGATTGTTTGCCCATCGCCCAATTTCTAAATTTTGAAAAATATATTTATGAAAATTGTGTATCCTGTTTGTACACTGTATGTTTGTTTCGCTATTTGGCTACTCATTTGTGAAAATTGATAACCTTAGAAGAGGGACCCTGTTATACTGTCCCCTGACCTGTCCCACTTGGATATTGTCGTCCACAAGTTTGCAGGGTCATGAGAGGCAAAATGTTGATGGGCCTCTAGGTTGGAAGAATGCAAACTGACTAAAAGAGCTGCTCAGTCTGGATTCCTTCTTAGTTTTGTCGTGAACTATCTGCCTGATAAGCCACAATGCTTGACCTCATTTGTCACAGCTTCTCACTGTTGGATGAAAATAATATTTGTCACATTTTTCTTAGAGGAAGTGAGTTTAATAACTTCCCTTAAGTGCCCACTTCCTCCTTCATAAATGGAACTAATAGGCACTGCCTTATTGGTTGGTTTGAGGGATTAACACGGCATATATCACTGGGCTCAGCAAATAGAGAAGCTATTATGTAATAGCTCACAATAAACTGCCTTAAGGGACTGACTTTCACCTGAACTTAAAATGATTGCCACTTCAATTATATAGGACGTTATGCTTTGAAAAGGCCCTTCTTTCTTATTTTACTTTTTAAAAATTTTATGCCCTTTTGCAGGTTACTTTCCATTAATAGTCGTCACAAAATGACTATATTCCTCATGTTGTACAAAACATCCTTGAGTCTGTCTCATACCCAATTGTTCATGCCGCCCAATCCCATAATCCTCTATGGCCCCTCTTTTTTTTGTTTTTTTGGCTGCTTGGGGTGGAACCCGTGCCTCCTGCATTGAACGCTCAGAATCTTAACCACTGAACTACCAGGGCAGTTGCTCTTTTTTCTTTTTGGTATTTTTAAACTTATCATTTGTCTATGTGTGCTCTTAATTGGAGGACCTTTTCCTAGATGTTCTAGACTTGCCCCAGGTTAAAATTTCTAAACTCTGGAACTTTCTTGCAGGTGACCCCATTGTTTTGCAGAGTTTCTTGCCCTGCTTTGATCGTATTTTCACTACTGGCTTCTCCAGTGAAGTGTGGCAATCTGTAATAGAAAAGTTGGCAAAGAAAGGATTATGGCATGTAAGTAAAAGGCGATAGCCCTCTTGTGAGGAAAGGCAAATTGGATTTCTTTAATTTGATTAAATTTCTTTCTCTCTGCTGGCACTGGGGATTTATAATTCAGTACTTGTTTATCTTGATGCCAAAGTAACTTTTTCACTGTCACGCCATTAAAGATGAAAAGCCACTGAGATTATATCAGTTCACCAGTTTCCGTTTTTTAAGCTTGGAACACAGTTTGTGGCAACCTCACTCTGTGCTTTCTGTCTCAATTGCCATCAAAGAAGTGTAAAGTCCAGATGCTCATGGTGACGTGGAATGAGGACAATAAGTGACTGTCTATTCATCTTTATGATCATCTTTATGCGGCAGCATGTGCTGGCTGGGGCCTGATGACCTGCTTGTGGTTCTCAGAGGGTTTCTGTATGACATCAAGAGACTGTTACCCTCGGGTAGCAGCGAGACTGCAGGACCTGAACCCACAGCCAGGAATCCGTAGGATGAAGGAGCCCAGTGGCTTCCCTGCCACACAGGTGCCTCCCTGAATCCGAGTCCTCCACTGTCTGTTCTGAGCTAATTCTTTCCTCTCTGGGCCTCACTTCCTCACTTGTAAGTTGCAGGATATAAACCTATTCCCTCCTGGTTGTCGGGGAGGATTAGAAATAAGGGACCAATAGCACCTGATAATGATATCATTATATTATCATTCTTATCATGACCAGCCCTTGGTGATAATAATGTTCACTGAGGGCTTGCAGTGTGCCAGACACTGAGCCCCAGGCATTTTGTAACACCTGGCACCTGTGTGCTCAGTGTCCAAGGAGCAGTGGCTATCATTGACCATAATGACAATTATAGGTGGCCTATAATCACTCCTGAGAGTGAGCTGGCCCAGAGAGGGAGTTTGGTTAGAAAAGGTCTGAAGGCTTTTTAAAGCAATGCAGACCAGAAAAATCACAAAAGCAAGAGCAGCCCGAAAGGACTCTGGACCCAGGAAGGCTGGGTGACTTTAGGATACAGGATTCTTCAGTTTTTCAGAAGGTCATGGATGCATGGGAAACTAATGAGATCAAGGGGACTCTCTTTTCGTGTGTGCTCATGCACACATGCACACACAAATACACAATTATGTGTGTAACTTCAGGGAGTTCAAAGGAACTCCCTCAAGTCCAGCCACAGGCTCCCAGAAGCTCACTCCCATATTACAGTCTTGAGAATGAGACAATGACGGGGAGGAAAGCAGGCTAGACTCTTGAGAAATCAGGAATCAGAAATCCAGGGCCCTGGTAACAAGAGATCTAGGATCTTTTTTCTGATAAGATGGGTAAACTAAGAGCTCTTTCTAGCTTGATTTTTATAAGTTCTGAAATTCAGGAGTTTAGGGTAGATCTGTAAATGGGAAGCTCTCGGCATCATTAGCAGGAAAGTAGTTCTGTCTACAGCCCCCAGAAAAGAGCCTTTTATGTCCCCTCTTCCTCATGTGGGATGAACATGGATTGAGCCCCGGAGCCTGGGTGGGAAGGGAGGGAGTGGGAGCCCAGCAGCTCCTGGCAGGCTGCCACCCAGCCAGCCAAGGAGGCCCAGGAATCCAGCCCAAGTGGTGGCCCCATATCCTACCAGCAGTGGGACCCAGGCCATTTCCAAACACTGCAGGCAGAGACATCTTATAAAAACCAAGCCAGCCATCAGGATTGTCAGAGCTCTGAACCTATCATCTGGGTGAATCTAGGCTGTGGGGCCTGCTTATGGTGAGTAGTTAGGAGTGGGCATCACCCACTGGTGGTCTAGGGGTAAGACTTGAGCTCCTGATGCAGGGGGGTGGGGTTGGATCCCTGGTCAGGAAACTAGACCCCACATGCCACAACTAAGGATTTGCATGCCACAACTAAAGATCCTGTGTGCGGCAACAAGATAGAAAATCCCGCACGCCCACAGCTAAGACCTGGTGCAGCCAAATAAATACATTTTAAAAATTAAAAAGAAAATAATACTGTGGGTATCAGACTGAAAGAAGTTGGAAGCAAGATGTAGCCACATGCTGAGTTCCTGTGGTCCCGTGCCCACTTGCAAGAGCATACATGAGGGAAGTGGATCCTGAATCTGGATCACCAGTCAAGGTGATTCTGGCCCAGCCTAGAATTCCTGGACCAGCCAGCGTACCTGGATGATCCCAGTAGGGACCTCTCAGGATGGGCTAACTGTCTGAAAAGGAAAACTTGCTTAACTTCTCTCAGATTTAGTTTAGGGTCAGTGATTTAACAACAGGGTTTTCGAGGGGAAAAAAAAAATCCTGATTTGTGGCATTTGCCACTTCAAGAAAGGCAATGCCAAAGAATGCTCAAACTACTGCACAATTGCACTCATCTCACACGCTAGTAAAGTAATGCTCAACATTCTCTAAGCCAGGCTTCAGCAATACCTGAACCATGAACTTCCAGATATTCAAGCTGGTTTTAGAAAAGGCAGAGGAACTAGAGATCAAATTGCCAACATTCGCTGGATCATCGAAAAAGCAAGAGAATTCCAGAAAAACATCTATTTCTGCTTTATTGACTATGCCAAAGCCTTTGACCGTGTGGATCACAATAAACTGTGGAAAATTCTGAAAGAGATGGGAATACCAGACCACCTGACCTGCCTCTTGAAAAACCTGTTTGCAGGTCAGGAGGCAACAGTGAGAACTGGACATAGAACAACAGACTGGTTCCAAATAGGAAAAGGAGTACATCAAGGCTGTATATTGTCAGCCTGCTTATTTAACTTCTATGCAGAGTACATCATGAGAAACACTGGGCTGGAGGAAGCACAAGCCGGAATCAAGATTGCTGGGAGAAATGTCAATAACCTCAGATATGCAGATGACACCACCCTTACGGCAGAAAGTGAAGAGGAACTAAAGAGCCTCCTGATGAAAGTGAAAGAGGAGAGTGAAAAAGTTGGCTTAAAGCTCAACATTCAGAAAACAAAGATCATGGCATCCGGTCCCATCACTTCATGGCAAATAGATGTGGAAACAGTGGCTGACTTTGTTTTTCTGGGTTCCAAAATCACTGTAGATGGTGATTGCAGCCATGAAATTAAAAGATGCTTTCTCCTTGAAAGAAAAGTTAAGACCAACCTAGACAGCATATTAAAAAGCAGAGACATTACTTTGTCAACAAAGGTCTGTCTAGTCAAGGCTATGGTTTCTCTAGTGGTCATATATGGATGTGAGAGTTGGACTGTGAAGAAAGCTGAGCGCCGAAGAATTGATGCTTTTGAACTGTGGTGTTGGAGAAGACTGTTGAGTCCCTTGGACTTCAAGGAGATCCAACCAGTCCATCATAAAGGAAATCAGTCCTGGGTGTTCGTTGGAAGGACTAATGTTGAAGTTGAAATTCCAATATTTTGGCCACCTGATGGGAAGAGCTGACTCATTTGGAAAGACTCTGATGCTGGGAAAGATTGAAGGAGGGAGGAGAAGGGGACGACAGAGGATGAGATGGTTAGATGGCATCACCGACTCAATGGACATGAGTTTGGGTAAACTCCAGGAGTTGGTGATGGACAGGGAGGCCTGGCGTGCTGCGGTTCTTAGATGTGTATAAGAGACAGGTCTGGATTCCTTAGCTGGGAAAGATTGAAGGAGGGAGGAGAAGGGGACGACAGAGGATGAGATGGTTAGATGGCATCACCGACTCAATGGACATGAGTTTGGGTAAACTCCAGGAGTTGGTGATGGACAGGGAGGCCTGGCGTGCTGCGGTTCTTGGGGTCGCAGAGTCAGACACGAGTGAGTGACTGAACTGACTGATAGTGTAAATGCTCTTGATTTCCATGGCCAGTCTCAAGCTGCTAAGTCAACAGCAGGGCTTGGATTTGGGAAGAGATGTGCACAGTCAGCTGCCTCTCTGATAGGAGCCGCTCCAACACAGCCCTCAGTAGGGTCTCATGGGCCCCAAATAGCACTAAGGTGCTGAAGAATAAATTGGGATGGGTTATTTCAAAAGGATGTGTTTCTTCTGCTTGCTAAGCTTTAAGAACATTGCAGGAGATTACTTCTTTACCTCCCTGCCCCTGTGCTGTCCCAGTGCTGCCTGCCGTCAGCTGCTCCTGTCTTCAGCAGGCTTTGAGGAAAGGTGGAGAAAACCCATATCTCAGCACAAATAGGAATTTCACCAGAGACACTCGGATTATCATGGTTAAGACCAAAGAGTTTGGTAGGTGGCTTAAAAAAAGAACCAGGGCTAGAAGCTGTCCGGTTTTGTCTTTTGTTTCTGAGTTCCTAAAGTTTAAGATTACTTTTGTTTTAATAGCCCATGTGGAGAAAATAATTGTTCCAGCTTTTTCTGTTTCTCCCCTTTCATCAGTCATTTCTGCTTCTATCAGTGAAGAAAGACCGGCTTCCGAGAAATCTCCACGTCCCAGATTTATCACTGAAAAGTCTCTTTGAGGTAAGGTAGCTTCTTGACATGCACGGTTCAAGACAGACCTTTTCCCGCTTACGGTGACTGGGACTCTCCCCTTCAGCTGCCTCACTGCAGATTTGTTCTTCATGATTGTAGGCTATGGCCACAACGAATCAGGGCTTTACTATTCTGAACTCTTTGGGTGGGGGCTGGGATGAGGAGGAAATGGATGAAGGCAATCAAAAGGCACCTGCTTCCAGTTATATGATAAATAAGTATTAGGGGTGATAAATAAGTACAGCTTGATAAATATAATTTACACTGCTATGTGTTATGTATGAAAGTTGTTAAGAGAGTAAATCCTAAGAGTTATCATCACAAAAACATTTTTTTAAATTTAATTTTGTATCTCTATGAGATGAAGGATATTCACTAAACTTGTAATAATCATTTCATGATTATTATGCTAATATGCTATAATAAAATACAAATATATATAATAATAAAATTAAATATAAATCAAATTATTATGCTATATACCTTAAATGTGTACAGCTCTGTGTGTCTATTATATCTCAATAAAACTTGAAGGAAAAAAGCCCCAGACCTTATGGGGAAGGAGAGTCTGAAGTTTCACACTGAGGTGGCAGCTGCCATAATTCCTCCTGTGTGTTTTTTTCCCCCTAGAAATATGTCTTCATCGGGCATTATGAGAAAGTGGAACAGGTGCCCAGGTTAGTGCAGTGGCTCATCTGCATGGGTGCAAACGTGGAGAGCATAGGACCATACCCTCTGCACACCCTCATGCGCCTCTGCATCCAAGCCGGTGAGTTCTTTCCTGGTGGAAAACAGGGAAAAGAGAGCTCTTTCCCCTCCACGCTGCCCTCCAGCTCAGACCTCGAGGACTGCGCTTAACTCAAGTGAAACCAGAATGTGGCCACGTAAATGTGGAAGATTCAGATGATCTGAATAGTCAGTGATTGGATTATTCAAATATATGAAGGCAGAAAGGAAATGGTACCACTTTTCCTTTGTCCTGGGACCTCACAGCTACAGGAGGCCCACGCTGAAAGGATTCTGTGTTCTCAGATGCTAGCAGCAGTCTGGGGACCTGGGATTCAAAAATGGGCCTTGGGACAGGACAGCCTTGCTGGACAGAGCTCTCAGGGGGCTGTGGAATTTCTTCCTGCTGGCCAAGTCAGCCATGGTCTTTTTCCGAGTTCATTTTTCCCTCTCAACCAGAGGACCAACTAATGTGTATGTGGGGGGAATCCCAAGGTAAAAATTGATTATTGCTGATACAGTTGGCTTGTTGGGTTTTTTTTTTAAGTAATTTTGTTTTCATATATATATATATACTTTTTTGCATTTTCAGCCTTTACCACCTGGCTGTAGGATTTCAATTTTAAAATATTTTTTGTCATTAAAACACACACATACAATATCCACATTTATTATACCTTAGATAGAAACCTGTTTTTGTTTTGTTTTTTTTTTTCTCCAAAGCATATGTAGCATCAGTGTTGGACACTGACCCAAACAATCTTAGAGCCAGAAGGAACCAAGAGGACTTGTCTACACTGTCTTCCCTTTCTAGGCTGTAGCATCTTCTCAGGATAGGAGTGGCATGGCCAGGGGCTTAAAGACCTAAGCCACCATCTTTGCTCTAGCCAGATTTACCCTGTCATTATGCATTTTATCTACTGGAGAATCCATACGAGCATTTACTTTCACACATTTTGGTGACTTAATTATTTAAAAGTATAAAGTCTGAATAAAAGCAATCTAATCCAATGCTCCCAGTTTCATATTAGGAGTGTCTCTGGGTATGACAGTCAGAGTCCCTCTCTGTGTCTACTTTTTAAGTTTGTTCCTGTGGTTATAGGCAGGTGTGGATAAGATCAAGTCTTCGCATTTAGGCCTGATTCTCTTCTCAGAGGAAACCTCTGACATGGTGACAAATGGTGTCCACAGAGCTGGCAGGACTGTGCGGCTTTTCAGAACCCACTGGAAGGAATCTAGGAGAGGGCTTTGAAATCTCTGTCCTATCTATAGGCATGCAGTGGGGAGCTGTTGGTGCCCTGCCCTGGTCCTCTGTGACCAGGGCCCCCGTCTCCTGCTGCACCACAGCTGCCTTATTTGCCAGTGAGCTGCTCTTTGCCAGTAGGCACCCCCTCCCTCCCTGGGGCTGGGTCTGTAGCCCTGGATTGACTGCCACTTGGGTACAGAAGGAGAGCACCTGCCTCAAGGTGGGTGGTGCTGTGGTGCAGTTCCTGATCCACAAGCTCCCTGTGGGTGGAGGCTGAAGGCCGCTCAGCTGAGGCCACATCTCTGCTTGCTTCCATCCCCTGCCCTGCTTCCCTCCTCTCTTTCTCCCCAGCTCCCTCTGCCAATAAATCACACATACAAGAATCCTTGTCACAGGCTGTGCTTCTAGGAAGTGGGGCTTCCCCAATAGCTCGGTAGGTAAAAACTTTGCCTGCAATGTAGGAGACACAGGAGACATGGGTTTGACCCCTGGGCCGGGAAGATTCCCCTGGAGGAGGAAATGGCAACCCACTCCAGTATTCTTGCCTGAGAAATCCCATGGACATAGGAGCCTGGTGGGCTATAGTCCAAAGGGTCACAAAGAGCTGGACACGACTGAGCAACTAAGCACAGCTCTGCTTCTAGGGAATTGAACTTAAGTTTTCTATGAATAACTTCCTATGACTTGTGCTTTCAACACACACATTTTGGGACTTCCCTGGCAGTCCAGTGATTAAGACTCCGTACTTCCAGTGCAGGGGTGCAGATTTGATCCCTGGTCGGGGAACTGAGATCCCACATGCTGCGTGGTATGGCCACAGGTTTTTAAAAAATTAAAAGAAGAAACACTGACACACAAACTCTTGTCTCCACGCCTGTGTGTGGCCAGGGACAGTGTATGCTGGATGCCCTTTGGGCTCCCTTGATGTATACTGTGGTTTGCTTGGCTGCTTTCTGGTCTGTTGGAAATAACACCAGTCATTCATTCCTTCAGGGGAAAGCCATCTTTTCAGGTGGTTAATGGACTACAAGCCCGAGCTGAAAGGTCGCATCAACCAGAAGGACGAGGATGGCTGCACTGTCCTCCACGTGGTTGCCGCCCACTCCCCAGGGTACCTCACCAAGCGTAAGTGGCAGCACCATTCAGACTCAGGTGTAGGGAACCCACACGGCTGACCACTTTACCTGTTTCATCCCGTGATGGGCTTTAATAATCAAAAATATCAAATTATGCGCACCCCCCTTTTTTTTATATATTTTCAGTTTGCTTTTCAGAAAAGAGTTTTTTCTGATATATTTTGTGCTTGAAAGTCTTACCTAGTGATAACTCTTCTCGAGAAAAAGTACTTACATAAATTTAAATTAAAAAAAAATTCTGTGGCTCCAGACTAAGTATGAATTTTTTTCTGGATTTAATTATTACAAAATTATTATTACTACAGAGAACACTAAAACGACCTAAGTATATTAAATTTTCTGTAAGTAGTTATGAAAGATAAAAAAAAATTGGCAGAAGAAGATAGGAGGATCATGGGTCGTGGTGCCTTCTCAAAGGGGCTTGCCAGCTACTTAATTTTTCCCTTAGGTTGATACTCTGGAAATCAGGCATTTTCACCACCTTTGAGGCAACTTTGATAATTGGGTTTGTTCTCTCTACTGTGTAACAAATCATCATAAACTTAGTGACTTAAAATGACACTCATTTGTTAGCTCACTACTTTATAGGTCACTAGTCCAGTGTGATCTGACTGAGATGCTCGGAATCTCTCCCGCTGAAATCAAGATATTGACTGGGGCTGCATTCTCATCTGGAGTTCTGGGCCTTCCTTCCGGCTCCCATGATTGTGGCAGAATCTGGTTCCTTGTGTTTGTAGGACTATTGTTCAGTCGCTAAGACGTGTCTGACCCTTTGTGACCCCCTGGACTGCAGCATGCCAGGCTTCCCTGTCCTTCACTATCTCCCGGAGCTTGCTCAAACTCATGTCCATTGAGTCAGTGATGCCATCCAACCATCTCATCCTCTGTCACCCCCTTCTCCTCCTGCCCTCAGTCTTTCCAAACATCAGGGTCTTTTCCAACAAGTCAGCTCTTCACATCAGGTAGCCAAAGCATTGGAGCTTCAGCTTCAGCATCAGTCCTTCCAATGAATATACAGGGTTGTTTCCTTTAGGGTTGACTGGTTGGATCTCCTTGCTGTACTAGGGACTCTCAAGAGCCTTCTCCATCACCACAGTTCAAAAGCATCAATTTTTCAACGCTCAGCCTTCTTTATAGTCCAACTCTCACATCCATACATGACTACTGGAAAAGCCATAGCTTCGATTAGACAGGCTTTTGTTGGCAAAGTGATGTCTCTGCTTTTTAATATGTTGTCTAGGTTTGTCATAGCTTTGCTTCCAAGGAGCAAGCGTCTTTTAATTTCATGGCTATAGTCACTGTCCTCAAGTGATTTTGGAGCCCAAGAAAATAAAATCTGTCCCTATTTGCACTTTTCCCCCATCAATTTCCCATGAAGTGATGGGACCAGATGCCATGATCTTTGTTTTTTGATGGTTGAGTTTTAAGCCAACTTTTTCACTCTCCTTCAGCCTCCTCAAGAGGCTCTTTAGTTTTTCTTATCTCTCTGCAGTTCGAGTCGTATCATCTGCATATCAGAGGTTGTTGATATTTCTCCTGGCCATCTTGATTTCAGCCTGTGATTCATCCACCCCAGCATTTTGCATGATGTACTCTGCATATAAGTTAAATAAGCAGAGTGACAACATCAGCCTTGTACTCATTTCCCAATTTTGAATCAGTCTGTTGTTTCATGTCTGGTTCTAACTGTTGCTTCTTGACCTGCATACAGGTTTTTCAGGAGGCAGGTCAGGTGGTCTCATATTACCATCTCTTTAAAGATTTTCCACAGTTTGTTGTGATCCACACAGTCAAAGGCTTTAGAGTATTCAGTGAAGTGGAAGTAGATGTTTTTCTGGAATTCCCTTGATTTTTCTATGATCCAACGAATGTTGGCAGTTTGATCTCTGGTTCTTGTGCCTTTTCTAAACCCAGCTTGAACATCTGGAGTTTCTTGGTTCACACACTGCTGGAGCCTAACTTGAAGAATTTTGAGCATTACCTAGCTAGCATGTGAAACGAGTGCAATCGTGTGGTAGTTTGAACATTCTTTGGCATTATTCCTCTTTAGCCAAGAAATAGGTCCAAAACCCAGAGCCAGGGTAAGCCCCGAGTCAGCTACAGAGTGGAAATCTGCCTCTTTGGATTTTACTGGGAATAAATCAGGATATCTGGGTGGTGGGTGGTGAGATGAGATGTTCCATGCAGAAGAGGACAGCCGCAAGTGAGGGAACCAGGCCTGAGGAGCTGGGCCAGCCCCCTGGGGGCCTCTTTTGTCACTGGCTGTGGTAGGAGTAGAGAGAAGCTTGGGTGGCTGGCCAAGTCTGTGTAAGCCAGAATTTTGCAGAGACTCTTCGTTTCCTCCTTTTTCCCCCTTGTTTCTCCCTGCAGTGTTTAGAATAGTTTTGAAAAGCTCTAGTCAAGGACAGAGTTGTTGACTTGTCAGGACCAGTGTTGGAGAGCAGCGTCCTTGGGTCCTTCCAAGTGATGACAGTGGGACGCTAAGAGAGGGAGTCCTGAGTTCAGCAAGTGGAGGCCTGTGGTCATTTGGGGGCGGTGGAACAGCTAGCCTAGTCAGTCTTCCTCCTCTGCAGATAAAGAAATCTAGGAAGATATAAGCCACGGCACTGCCCTGTTCTGCCCTTCACTGTATCCTCAGTTCCTAGCAGGGTGTCTGATGCCTGGCACAATTTGCATTTCTTCCAGTATCAGTCTCTGACTGCAACATGCCTCATTATTTCATATATCACTAAGAAAGATGTTCCTGGTTGCCATTGGTGTTTAAGAGTTACTGATTTCAGAGAAGCTAAATGTGAAAAGAAATGATTACCTTAGAATTAATAAAATGTGGTTGTAAGCATCCAGTAAATATTTATTAATTGGATGAATGAAGCATACAGATATTAGAATCAAGGCAAAACACTAGTGCAAATAAATACAAACCTAGGTATCTGAACTATTAAAGCGTTAAAGCATGAACCTGTTCATCTTTATTTGTTTATTTTTATTTTTTGTTGATTCACTGATTTAGGTGTTCATTCCGTAAGCACTTACTGAGAACTGTTATGTACCAGACAGTGTACTGGTTTGGGGATACAGGTTCTGTAGGAGCTGAGGATATAGAAACCAATCAGTTTCTTTCTTCAGGTTCAGGCCAGTGAGGGAGGTGAACACAGAAGCAAAAAATTTGGTCAGACTGATTTTTAAAAAGTTTAAAAGAAAGGAGGGACACAGTACTATGGTGGCACTGGGGCATGAGAGAGGCAAGAGGTGATGGTTGGGATTCTCTGGTGGTGCAGTGATTAAGACTCTGTGCTTCCAGGGAAGGAGCCCAGGTCCGATCTCTGGTCTGGGAACTATATCCCACATGCCTCAATGAAGATCCAGCACATGGCAGCAAAGATCTTACGTGCCACAGCTAAGACCCAGAGCAGCCAAACAAATTAAAAAAAAAAAAGTGTTGGTTGAGCAAGATCTTGACATGAAAGTCAGTAGGCAGCATATTAAAAAGCAGAGATGCCAACAACGGTCCTTCTAGTCAAAGCTGTGGTTTTTCCAGTAGTCATATATGGATGTGAGAGTTGGACTGAGTTGGACTATAAAGAAAGCTGAGTGCCGAAGAATGGATGCTTTTGAACTGTGGTGTTGGAGAAGACTCTTGAGAGTCCCTTGGACTGCAAGGAGATCCAACCAGTCCATCCTAGAGGAAATCAGTCCTGAATGTTCATTGGAAGGACTGATGCTGAAGTTGAAACTCCAATACTTTGGCTACCTGGTGCAAAGTACTGATTCATTGGAAAAGACCCTGATTATTGAAAGGAAAGATTGAAGGCAGGAGGAGAAGGGGATGACAGAGGATGAAATGGTTAGATGGCATCACTGACTCTATGGACATGAGTTGAGTAAACTCCGTGAGTTGGTGATGGACAGGGAGGCCTGGCGTGCTGCAATCCATGGGGTTCCAAAGATTCAGACACGACTGAGTGACTGGACTGAACTGAACTGAGGCAGACGAGAGAGGAAGGAAGTTGGAAGGAAAGAGAAGTATGAAATGGAGACAGTCCTGTAGTGGTGTGCTGCACCTGGGAGCCTGTGAGGGCTCTGTGTCTGGAGCCTGATGTGAGAACAGGCAGGACTGTAGTAGATGTGGCTGGATAGGAGGCAGAGTGCAGTTCCCGGAGGGCCTGGGGCTGTCTCTTATACACATCTAGATGTGTATAAGAGACAGGATGTATACTGTGGTTTGCTTGGCTGCTTTCTGGTCTGTTGGAAATAACACCAGTCATTCATTCCTTCAGGGGAAAGCCATCTTTTCAGGTGGTTAATGGACTACAAGCCCGAGCTGAAAGGTCGCATCAACCAGAAGGACGAGGATGGCTGCACTGTCCTCCACGTGGTTGCCGCCCACTCCCCAGGGTACCTCACCAAGCGTAAGTGGCAGCACCATTCAGACTCAGGTGTAGGGAACCCACACGGCTGACCACTTTACCTGTTTCATCCCGTGATGGGCTTTAATAATCAAAAATATCAAATTATGCGCACCCCCCTTTTTTTTATATATTTTCAGTTTGCTTTTCAGAAAAGAGTTTTTTCTGATATATTTTGTGCTTGAAAGTCTTACCTAGTGATAACTCTTCTCGAGAAAAAGTACTTACATAAATTTAAATTAAAAAAAAATTCTGTGGCTCCAGACTAAGTATGAATTTTTTTCTGGATTTAATTATTACAAAATTATTATTACTACAGAGAACACTAAAACGACCTAAGTATATTAAATTTTCTGTAAGTAGTTATGAAAGATAAAAAAAAATTGGCAGAAGAAGATAGGAGGATCATGGGTCGTGGTGCCTTCTCAAAGGGGCTTGCCAGCTACTTAATTTTTCCCTTAGGTTGATACTCTGGAAATCAGGCATTTTCACCACCTTTGAGGCAACTTTCATAATTGGGTTTGTTCTCTCTACTGTGTAACAAATCATCATAAACTTAGTGACTTAAAATGACACTTATTTGTTAGCTCACTACTTTATAGGTCACTAGTCCAGTGTGATCTGACTGAGATGCTCGGAATCTCTCCCGCTGAAATCAAGATATTGACTGGGGCTGCATTCTCATCTGGAGTTCTGGGCCTTCCTTCCGGCTCCCATGATTGTGGCAGAATCTGGTTCCTTGTGTTTGTAGGACTATTGTTCAGTCGCTAAGACGTGTCTGACCCTTTGTGACCCCCTGGACTGCAGCATGCCAGGCTTCCCTGTCCTTCACTATCTCCCGGAGCTTGCTCAAACTCATGTCCATTGAGTCAGTGATGCCATCCAACCATCTCATCCTCTGTCACCCCCTTCTCCTCCTGCCCTCAGTCTTTCCAAACATCAGGGTCTTTTCCAACAAGTCAGCTCTTCACATCAGGTAGCCAAAGCATTGGAGCTTCAGCTTCAGCATCAGTCCTTCCAATGAATATACAGGGTTGTTTCCTTTAGGGTTGACTGGTTGGATCTCCTTGCTGTACTAGGGACTCTCAAGAGCCTTCTCCATCACCACAGTTCAAAAGCATCAATTTTTCAACGCTCAGCCTTCTTTATAGTCCAACTCTCACATCCATACATGACTACTGGAAAAGCCATAGCTTCGATTAGACAGGCTTTTGTTGGCAAAGTGATATCTCTGCTTTTTAATATGTTGTCTAGGTTTGTCATAGCTTTGCTTCCAAGGAGCAAGCGTCTTTTAATTTCATGGCTATAGTCACTGTCCTCAAGTGATTTTGGAGCCCAAGAAAATAAAATCTGTCCCTATTTGCACTTTTCCCCCATCAATTTCCCATGAAGTGATGGGACCAGATGCCATGATCTTTGTTTTTTGATGGTTGAGTTTTAAGCCAACTTTTTCACTCTCCTTCAGCCTCCTCAAGAGGCTCTTTAGTTTTTCTTATCTCTCTGCAGTTCGAGTCGTATCATCTGCATATCAGAGGTTGTTGATATTTCTCCTGGCCATCTTGATTTCAGCCTGTGATTCATCCACCACAGCATTTTGCATGATGTACTCTGCATATAAGTTAAATAAGCAGAGTGACAACATCAGCCTTGTACTCATTTCCCAATTTTGAATCAGTCTGTTGTTTCATGTCTGGTTCTAACTGTTGCTTCTTGACCTGCATACAGGTTTTTCAGGAGGCAGGTCAGGTGGTCTCATATTACCATCTCTTTAAAGATTTTCCACAGTTTGTTGTGATCCACACAGTCAAAGGCTTTAGAGTATTCAGTGAAGTGGAAGTAGATGTTTTTCTGGAATTCCCTTGATTTTTCTATGATCCAACGAATGTTGGCAGTTTGATCTCTGGTTCTTGTGCCTTTTCTAAACCCAACTTGAACATCTGGAGTTTCTTGGTTCACACACTGCTGGAGCCTAACTTGAAGAATTTTGAGCATTACCTAGCTAGCATGTGAAACGAGTGCAATCGTGTGGTAGTTTGAACATTCTTTGGCATTCCCCTTTTTTTGGGGATCGGAACGAAAACTGGCCTTTTTCCAGTCCTGTGGCCACTGTTGAGTTTTCCAAATTCGCTGGCATATTGAGTGTAGCACTTTCACAGCATTCATCTTTTAGGATTTGAAATAGCTCAGCTGGAATTCCATCACTACTACTAGCTTTGTTTGTAGTAATGCTTCCTAAGGCCCACTTGACTTAATATTCCAGGATGTCTGGCTCTAGGTGAGTGATCACACCATCCTGATTATCTGGGTCATTAAGATCTTTTTTGTATAGTTCTTCAGCGTATTCTTGCCACCTCTTCTTAATCTCTTCTGCTTCAGTTAGGTCCTTACCATTTCTGTCCTTTATCATATCCATCCTTGTATGAAATGTTCTCTTGATATCTCCAATTTTCTTGAAGACATCTCTAGTCTTTCCAATTCTGTTGTTTTTCTCTATTTCTTTCCATTCTTCACTTAAGAAGGCTTTCTTATCTCTCTATTCTCTTGAACTCTGTGTTCAGTTGGGTATATCTTTCCCTTTCTCAACTGCCTTTCGCTTCTCTTCTTTTCTCAGCTACATGCAAAGCCTCCTCAGACAACCACTTTGCCTTCTTGCATTTCTTTTGCTTTGGGATGGTTTTGGTCACCACCTCCTATACAATGTTACAAACCTCGGTCCATAGTTCTTCAGGTACTCTGTCTACCAAATCTAACACCTTGAATCTATTCCTCAGCTCCACTGTATAATCATAAAGAGATTTGATTTAGGTCATACCTGAATGGTCTAGTGGTTTTCCCTACTTTCTTCAGTTTAAGCCTGATTTTGCAATAAGGAGCTCATGATCTGAGCCACAGTCTTGTTTTTGCTGACTGTATAGGGCTTCTCCATGTTTTGTTGCAAAGAATATAATCAATGTGATTTTGATATTGACCATCTGGTGATGTCCATGTGTAGAGTCATCTCTTGTGTTATTGGAAGACGGTGTTTGCAATGACCAGTGCATTCTCTTGGCAAAACTCTGTCAGCCTTTTCCCTGCTTCATTTTTATTCCAGGGCCAAACTTGCCTGTTATTCCAGGTATATCTTGACTTCCTACTTTGGCATTTCAATTCTCTACGATGAAAAGGACATCTTTTTTTGGTGTTAGTTCTAGAAGGTCTTGTAGGTCTTCATAGAACTGTTCAACTTCAGCTTCTTTGGCATTATTGGTTGGGACCTAGACTTGGATTACTGTGATGTTGAATGGTTTGCCTTGGAAATGAACAGAGATCATTCTGTAATTTTTGAGACTGCACCCAAGTACTGCATTTTGGACTCCTTTGTTGAATATGAGAGTTACTCCATATCTTCAAAGAGATTCTTGTCCACAGTAGTAGATACAATGGTCCTCTGAATTAAATTTGCCCATTCCTGTCCATTTTAGTTCACTGATTCCTGAGATACTGATGTTCACTCTTGCCATCTGCTGCTTGACCACTTCCAATTTACCTTGATTCATGGACCTAACATTCCAGGCTCCTATGCAACATTGTTCTTTATAGCATTGGACTTCGCTTTCACCACCACGTTTGGGGTGGCGATCTCATCCACAGCTGGGCATCTTTTCCGCATTGGTCCAGCCTCTTTATTCTTTCTGGAGCCATTAGTAATTGCCTACCCTACTTCCCTAGTAGCATATTGGACACCTTCCGCCCTGGGGGGGCTCATCTTCTGGTATCATATCTTTTTGCCTTTTCACACTGCTCACGAGGTTCTTGTGGCAAAAATAGTGGAGTGGTTTGCCATTCCCTCCTCCCGTGAACCACATTTTGTCAGAACTCTCCACTGTGACCCAAAGGTCCTAGGCAGCCCTGCACAGAATGGCTCATAGCTTCACTGAGTTATGCAAGCCTGTTCTCCACGACAAGGCTGTGATCCATGAAGGGGCTGTAGGACCCAGGGCCCCATTTTCTTGCTGGCTGTCGGCCAGAGGCTGCTGTCAGTTTCCACAGACCATACACATTCTTTGTCTAATGACCTCCTCTGTCTTCAAAGACAGCAGGGGAGAACTTCTTGTGCATCAGATCCCTTATACTCTGAATCTCTGGGCTCTTCCTTCTCTGACCTCTAGACCTTTGACCTTTAGGGCTCATGTGATCAGGCCAGGTTAATCTCCCCATGTTAAGGTCAACTGCTTTGGGAACTTAAATACATTTGCAAAGTTTCATCACAGCAGTTTAGTATTAAATGGATAACTGGGAGAAGGTGTGTGTATACCAGGGGTTGAGAGTCTCAGGGTCTGAGAATTTTGCCTTTCACAGTGCTATACTTGATGGGGGAGAAGTATAACTTTTAAATTTTGCCTTATTTTTGTACAATGAGAGGCGAGCAGTTGTGAGTGGGGAGATGGGAAAGGACAGCATCACAAGCAGGATGGTGCCTGCTGTGGAGGTGCTCTGTCAAGGTGGTGAATTGTCAGAAAGCATTTGTTTGGAAGCTGGGAATCATGCACTAATTCTTGTAACTTTCGGTGGTCATGTAAGTCTTCGTACCTCCAGGAATATACCTGTTACATTCTGAAAACAGTTGTATCTGTGGATCACAGAGACCCCTTGATGCCTGGCAAATAAATGTTAAAGCAGCAAATGGAGCCAGCAGCCAGAGGTGGGGTTAACAAGGTTCAAACAGTGAAGAAAACCCTGATGCAAAAGCAATTGCCACTTTCTTCTCTTGTCCCCAGACTGTTTTTTTTTTTTTTGAAGTATGTTCCGTTTCCTCTCTAAGGAATAAAGAAATCTGAAGTCACAGCTTGCTGTCGTCCTTACAGCTGTAACTGTTGCCTAGTAACAAGAGTCCCCCTCTCCTTGCTTGTTGCTAAGGAGATGGGAGAAAGGTAGAGAGGAGTGCACTTCTGAACCTCTTAAAAGCTATTGTCCTTCCCACTCCACACAGGACTCCTGGCTCCGGGACTCGGCTGGATTGCCCAAGGGCAGCAGTTCAGCTTCTGTAAACAGAGGGACTCTGGTCCCCTTGCCCCAGCTCGGGCTGGGAACTGGGCGGACGTGTGCTCATGGGGACATGTCCTTATGGAAGAAACCGTGACAACCCCCCCTTCTCACTTTGGCCTGCTCTAGGGCAAACAGAGGATGTACAGATGCTCCTGCGCTTTGGGGCTGACCCGACCCTGGTGGATCGACAGGCCCGGTCTGCTGTGGATGTGCTGAAGAGGAACAAGAACTTCAGAGCCATTGACAAAATCAACAGCCACTTGGAAAAGCTGGCAGCGTGTTCTAAGGACCCCTCAGGTACAGCTTCCAGGGAATTAACTCTTTTGAGGGGGCAAAACTTGTTCTGTGAAATTAGGTACAAATCAGTATATCTTGTCTTAGCACATGAAGATGAAAGTGAGACCTCCCAGTCTTTGGAAAGCTTGCGTGCTTTTTTTGAAAGACAGAATGAGACAACTGTTATTTAAAAAGTGTCTACTACATTCTAGGAACTTGGCCAAGTCTACCCTTGGGCAGTAAGCGTGATTTTTTTTTTTTTTCCCATGCATGCACACACATAGTAACAAAGAAAAAAAAAATCAGAACAGGAGATAACAAAAATCAAGCCCACTTCTGAGAAACAACCACAGCCAACAATTAAAAGTACATTTGTGATTCTATTTCTTCATCTGTCAATTTGGATAGCATCTATGGACTGACTGCTATAAAGATAAAACACAGCAAGTCAGCCCTTGTTGAATTTTGCCTAGTAAAGTGATCTGTGCCATTTTTTATTCTGTTCCTTAATTCTGGATTTTCTGTGCTTCACCTATAGATTGATTCTAAAAATTGAAAAAAACATTAAATTGCCTTTATTTGGAAATATGATTTCCATTAGCATATTGCACCCCATGAGAAGGATCATCAAATGCCCTGAAAACTTTGCTCTTGAAATATTATACTCTCTAAGCATCCTAGTTTAATGAAGCATACAAACACATCATTGTATATGTGTGTGTATACAGATGTATCAGTACACACAAATGATTTTAGGTTGTTTTGACTTTTATTTAGACTATAGCCCCAGCACACATATGCTTTTTTTAGTTCTTGCACTCATATGCAGCACTTGTGGTTCATGCTGTCTGTCTAGGTTTCTATCTTGCTCTGCTAAGTACCAACTCCAGTAAGTTTTTCAGTGAGGAGATGTGCATAGTAGACTTACAGGGTTTTTGAAAATGTCTTTATTCTGTCCTTAGATTGAGAATTGGTCTGCATTTAGGCCTTGTATTTCATCGATCCTCAGTTGCACATTTCCCCCACATTTTGCCATCTTTGAATTGGATTGTGTTTCATGATGAGTGATGTGTCACAGTTTAATGGCAGCCTTTTCTGGTGTGTGACAGTCTGTGATCTCTTGGACTTGTGAAATATGCTGTAAAACCTCGTTCCTCACAACTTTGTATTCTCGCCTCCATTACTGATTAGAAGTAATGTCAGTCTTATTTATTTTCCCTTCTAGAATTTCCTATCGTTAGGGTTCTGGAATTTCCCTGGGCTGTATCTAGGTGTGGATCCTTATTCATTCTTCCTGCTTAGCACCTTATGATCCCTTTTAGGCTAACTTTGTTTTAGCTCAGGGAAATGATCGTCCATCATTTTTGTTTCCTTCCACTGTCTCTTTGCCACCACTTTCACCACCCCCCTCTGCTTTCCTTAATGCTTTCTCTTTTTTTTTTTTCTTTCCAGATCTTTAGGACTTTAGCTTTTCCTTTTATAATTTAGCTTGTCTATTGCATTTTTTAATTTGAAACTCAGTTTTAATTTCTAAGAACTCTATCTGGTTCTGTTTCTTTCTTTCTTTCTTTTTTACTTTAAAAACTTGTGTGCATATATACGTATCCTGGCCCCCTTCCTTTAAGAGGCAGGAAAACGTGCCTGCTGCTATCTTTGTTGTTGCTGTTGCTATTCTAGAGTCTACGGTCACGTCATAGAGTAGATAGGATTTCTTGGCTGTTTTATGTTCAGGAGGATCATTTCTTTTTCTGCCATTGATTGAAAACTCCTTGGATCCTGTTAGCAGTTATGGATTCAAGGAGTCCAGTACTTCTCAGGCCTCGTCAGGTATTCAGAAGGGGAATCATCATCAAGTGGATGAAATGAGGACTAAGCATCTTAGAGGGCTCTGCTGGGTGTGGGATGATAGGCCTCCAGGAGTCCTTCACCCAGCCCTCCCTCCCTTTGTTACCCTCCTTTGGATTTTTAAGTGGGTCTTCCATGTGTTAGATTCACAAGGAAGGAGAAAAGCACACGCATGTGTTTTTCTTGAAGTTCGACATGACATGGCAGGCGAGCCCTCCTAAGAAAACAAACGGTCAGAGAAGTAGCGAAACCTAGTCTTTCCCTACTGCTCTGAGCACATAGAGGCCGTCTAGAAAAGCAACTGTACTGTTGGGAGGTGAGGTGAGGTGAAGTCGCTCAGTCGTGTCCGACTCTTTGCGACCCCGTGGACTGTAGCCTACTAGGCTTCTCCGTCCATGGGATTCTCCCGGCAAGAATACTGGAGTGGGTTGCCATTTCCTTCTCCAGGGGATCTTCCCGACCCAGGGGTTGAACCCGGGTCTCCGGCATTGGAGGCAGTCACTTTAACCTCTGAGCCACCAGGGAAGGAGGCCCTAAAAGAGGATGTGAATGTTGGCGGTTCTTACAGAAACATAACATGAATGGGGGATTGTTTTCATCGTTTTCCCCTGAGTCTGGAAGACTTATTTTGCCTCTTATCTCCTGGGATTTAATTTCCCCAGGAAAGATCAGGCAAACTTTCAGCTGTGGGGGAAAAAATCTTTCAGGTGAAAGGAGCGAGAGCAAAGGTCAGAAGAACTTGGAAAAGATGAGTGCTAGAGGCCCAGTTCCTCTCTGCGGGGGCACAAACATCCACGATGTCTGGACCATGTATAAGTCATTTTGGGTGTTTAGGTCATTTTGAATAGGCTATCTTCCACCTGGCCACAATGGGGTTTGTTTTCATCACCACCTCCTGGAAAATTGACCCCTCCACCCTCAACACATACACACAGACAGGATTCCTTCACCCACTCACTCAACATTCAGAAAACTAAGATCATGGCATCTGGTCCCATTACTTCATGGCAAATAGATGGGGAAACAGTGGAAACAGTGACAGACTTTATTTTCTTGGGCTCCAGAATCACTGCAGATGGTGATTGCAGCCATGAAATTACAAGATGCTTGCTCCTTGGAAGAAAAGCTATGACAAACCTAGACNTGGTCCCATGACTCCATGGCAAATAGATGGGGAAACAGTGGAAACAGTGACAGACTTTATTTTCTTGGGCTCCAGAATCACTGCAGATGGTGATTGCAGCCATGAAATTACAAGATGCTTGCTCCTTGGAAGAAAAGCTATGACAAACCTAGACAGCATATTAAAAAGCAGAGACATCATTTGCCAACAAAGTCTGTCTAGCCAAAGCTATGGTTTTTCCAGTGGTCGTGTATGGATGTGAGAGTTGGACCATAAAGAAGGCTGAGCAGCAAAGATTGATGCTTTTGATCTGTGGTGTTGGAGAAGACTCTTGAGAGTCCCTAGCACAGCAAGGAGATTAAACCAGTCAATCCTAAATGAAATCAGTCCTAAATATTCCTTGGAAGGACTGATGCTGAAGCTGAAACTCTTAATAGTTTGGCCACCTGGTGTGAAAAAGCCAACTCATTGGAAAAGACCATGATGCTGGGAAAGATTGAAGGCAGGAGGAGAAGCGGGCGCGACAGAGGATGAGATGGTTGGATGGCATCACTGATTCAGTGGACATGAGTTTGAGCAAATTCTGGGAGATAGTGAAACACAGGGAAGCCTGGCACGCTGCAGTCCATGGGGCTGCAAAGAGTCGGACATGACTGAGCAACTCAGCAACGGCAACAACAAGCAACTGAAGAACTGAAATTTTATTTAATTAACTTTATTTTTATGTAATTAAGTTAGTGGGCCTCTGTATTGGACAGTGTCATTTTAGACTTTAACCCAGAATGGTTTTCTCTGCGGAGTAGTAGTTGAAAAGACAGTGGGAGGGAAGGGCAGAAGGAGGGCCTGGGGCCATGGGAATGAAGGTAGATCTTCATAAAAATGAAGATTGTATGGGTTTTAATCTCTCCCCATTCACACATTAGTGGGCACAATGGAAGCATTATTTTTAGGAAGAGATGCTACCTAGGGGTTGGTACCCTTGTTCCTGACCTGAGGAACTTGATGGGTTCCTCAGGTCAGGAACTTGATGGGTTTTTAAAAAATTTCATTTATTTATTTTTAGGGCTTCCCCTGTGGTTCAGTGGTAAAGAACCCACTTGCCAATGCAGGAGATGGGAGTTTGATCTCTGGGTTGGCAAGATGGCCTGGAGAAGGAAATGGCAACCCACTCCAGTATTTTTGCTTGGGAAATCCCATGGACAGAGGAACCTGGTGGGCTACAGTTCATGGGGTCACAAATGAGTCAGACACAACTCTGCAACTAAACCACAGCAACAGTTTATTTTTGACTGTGCTGGGGCTTCACTGCTGTGCACAAGCCTCTCAACGTGGTGACGTCTCCTGTTGCAGAGCACAGACTCTAGGCGAAGGGCTTCAGGCGGCGAGGCCCACGGCTCGCAGGCTCTAGAGCGGTGGTGCAGGGCCTTTAGTTGCTCTAGGCGAAGGGCTTCAGGCGGCGAGGCCCACGGCTCGCAGGCTCTAGAGCGGTGGTGCAGGGCTTTAGTTGCTCTGAGGAATGTGGACTCTTTCTGGACCAGAGATTGAGCCCATGTCCGCTGCATTAGCAGGCAGATTCTTATCCACTGTACCACCAGGGAAGTCCACTTGATGGGTTTCGTTTTTCACATCTGTGGTCCTGAGTAAAGCATCTTTAGGACACTAGCTTGTGTGCCCAGATGAACAAGCTAGGATATAGGCTAGGATAAAAGATATTCTTACCTTTGGCTCTTTCTGGCGGTTACTGTGCCCCATTCTGATGAAAATGGAGATGGTTATCTTTGGGTGGCTTTTGCATGTAGGTGAGAACGCCTGAGAAATACAGGGTCTTGGTGAAGATTTCTGCTGTTCTCTAAATAAGAACTTCCATTAACCTGCACGTGAATCCTTTGGGAGCCTTTTAAATGCAGGTTTTGATTCAGCAGATTCAGGGCAGGGCCTTTCTCACTAGCTGCCAGGGGAAGGCAGGGCCCACTGGGTGGTAGGGCAGTTGGGGGCAGGGTGAACCTGTGAGGTCCGGGTTACCTGTCTTTCCCTGCCTTTCATGACAACCACTAGATGGCAGCATGTCCACCTTCTCGAGCAGCTGGACTGCCGTCAGGACCTAGGAGACTGGAGCCTCTATTGTTACTGTTCTCCGCCGGTGGTGATTTTTCCTTTGATTCACTGGTGCATGGCTTTTCAGAGAATAAATCCAGGCATCTGAAGCCTTTCTCTCTGGTCCTCCCCGAGGCACCAGCTGCTTTCTGCTCTGTGAAGGTGCCTCTTGCCCAGGACTAAGAGGACTCTGACCTTCTCTGTATGTGTTTCCCCCATAGATAGCCTGTGACTCAGAGGCCATGGTGTGTCAACCTCGAGTTGCTTAGCACCACAAAATGCCCTCTTTTTCAGTAAATGAAGGCATGCGATATTGATGATACTTTTTCCTTATTATAAAACCAATAGATTCTTTTTTAAAAAATAGAAAATATTCTTCATAAACCCACCTGCCTGAAAATATTAATATAGTTGTGATTTAGTCATTTACTCTTATTCCATGCATTTACAGTTATATATTTTAATTTTCTTTTATGAAAGTGGGATGGCTGCATAAATTTCACTTGATAAAGTGTTTGTAATAAAGCTTGTCAGTTTTATCTTTTTTACCTCGAAAGGAAGAGTTCTTACAAAAACAAAATCTCCTTTTGAAAGGATATTTTTTTTTTTTCTTTCCAGATCTTTAGGACTTTAGCTTTTCCTTTTATAATTTAGCTTGTCTATTGCATTTTTTAATTTGAAACTCAGTTTTAATTTCTAAGAACTCTGTTTCTTTCTTTTTCTTTTTTACTTTAAAAACTTGTGTGCATATATACGTATCCTGGCCTGTTTCTTTCTTTCTTTCTTTTTTACTTTAAAAACTTGTGTACAGATATACGTATCCTGGCCCCCTTCCTTTAAGAGGCAGGAAAACGTGCCTGCTGCTATCTTTGTTGTTGCTGTTGCTATTCTAGAGTCTACGGTCACGTCATAGAGTAGATAGGATTTCTTGGCTGTTTTATGTTCAGGAGGATCATTTCTTTTTCTGCCATTGATTGAAAACTCCTTGGATCCTGTTAGCAGTTATGGATTCAAGGAGTCCAGTACTTCTCAGGCCTCGTCAGGTATTCAGAAGGGGAATCATCATCAAGTGGATAAAATGAGGACTAAGCATCTTAGAGGGCTCTGCTGGGTGTGGGATGATAGGCCTCCAGGATTCCTTCACCCAGCCCTCCCTCCCTTTGTTACCCTCCTTTGGATTTTTAAGTGGGTCTTCCATATGTTAGATTCACAAGGAAGGAGAAAAGCACACGCATGTGTTTTTTTTGAAGTTCGACATGACATGGCAGGCGAGCCCTCCTAAGAAAACAAACGGTCAGAGAAGTAGCGAAACCTAGTCTTTTCCTATTGCTTTGAGCACATAGAGGCCGTCTAGAAAAGCAACTGTACTGTTGGGAAGGGGCCCCTAAAAGAGGACGTGAATGTTGGCGGTTCTTAGACACAGAAACATAACATGAATGGGGGATTGTTTTCATCGTTTTCCCCTGAGTCTGGAAGACTATTTTGCCTCTTATCTCCTGGGATTTAATTTCCCCAGGAAAGACCAGGCAAGCTTTCAGGTGTGGGGAAAAAAAAATCTTTCAGGTGAAAGGAGCAAGAGCAAAGGTCAGAAGAACTTGGAAAAGATGAGTGCTAGACGCCCAGTTCCTCTCTGCGGGGGCACGAACATCCACGATGTCTGGACCATGTCTAAGTCATTTTGGGTGTTTAGGTCATTTTGAATAGGCTGTCTTCCACCTGGCCACAATGGGGTTTGTTTTCATCACCATCTCCTGGAAAATTGGCCCCTCCACCCTCAACACATACACACAGACAGAATTCCTTCACGCACTCACTCAACATTCAAAAAACTAAGATCATGGCATCTGGTTCCATTACTTCATGGCAAATAGATGGGGAAACTGGAAACAGTGACAGACTTTATTTTCTTGGGCTCCAAAATCACTGCAGATGGTGATTGCAGCCATGAAATTACAAGATGCTTGCTCCTTGGAAGAAAAGCTATGACAAACCTAGACAGCATATTAAAAAGCAGAGACATCATTTGCCAACAAAGTCTGTCTAGCCAAAGCTATGGTTTTTCCAGTGGTCATGTATGGCTGTGAGAGTTGGACCATAAAGAAGGCTGAGCAGCAAAGATTGATGCTTTTGAACTGTGGTGCTGGAGAAGACTCTTGAGAGTCCCTAGCACAGCAAGGAGATCAAACCAGTCAATCCTAAAGGAAATCAGTCCTAAATATTCCTTGGAAGGACTGATGCTGAAGCTGAAACTCTAATAGTTTGGCCACCTGGTGTGAAAAAGCCAACTCATTGGAAAAGACCATGATGCTGGGAAAGATTGAAGGCAGGAGGAGAAGCGGGCGCGACAGAGGATGAGATGGTTGGATGGCATCACTGATTCAGTGGACATGAGTTTGAGCAAATTCTGGGAGACAGTGAAACACAGGGAAGCCTGGCACGCTGCAGTCCATGGGGCTGCAAAGAGTCGGACATGACTGAGCGACTCAGCAACGGCAACGACAAGCAACTGAAGAACTGAAATTTTATTTAACTTTATTTTTATGTAATCAAGTTAGTGGGCCTCTGTAGGACAGTGTCATTTTAGACTTTAACCCAGAATGGTTTTCTCTGCGGAGTAGTAGTTGAAAAGACAGTGGGAGGGAAGGGCAGAAGGAGGGCCTGGGGCCATGGGAATGAAGGTAGATCTTCATAAAAATGAAGATTGTATGGGTTTTAATCTCTCTCCATTCACACATTAGCGGGCACAATGGAAGCATTATTTTTAGGAAGAGATGCTACCTAGGGGTTGGTACCCTTGTTCCTGACCTGAGTTTAACTTGATGGGTTTTTTAAAAAATTCATTTATTTATTTTTAGTTGCTCTGTGGAATATGGACTCTTTCTGGACCAGAGATTGAGCCCATGTCCGCTGCATTGGCAGGCAGATTCTTGTCCACTGTCCCCTGTGGTTCAGTGGTAAAGAACCCACTTGCCAATGCAGGAGATGGGAGTTTGATCTCTGGGTTGGCAAGATGGCCTGGAGAAGGAAATGGCAACCCACTCCAGTATTTTTGCTTGGGAAATCCCATGGACAGAGGAACCTGGTGGGCTACAGTCCATGGGGTCACAAATGAGTCAGACACAACTTTGCAACTAAACCACAACAGTTTGTTTATTTTTGACTGTGCTGGGGCTTCACTGCTGTGCACAAGCCTCTCAATGTGGTGACATCTCCTGTTGCAGAGCACAGGCTCTAGGCGAAGGGCTTCAGGCGGTGAGGCCCACGGCTCGCAGGCTCTAGAGCGGTGGTGCAGGGCCTTTAGTTGCTCTAGGCGAAGGGCTTCAGGCGGCGAGGCCCATGGCTTGCAGGCTCTAGAGCGGTGGTGCAGGGCTTTAGTTGCTCTGAGGAATGTGGACTCTTTCTGGACCAGAGATTGAGCCCATGTCCGCTGCATTAGCAGGCAGATTCTTATCCACTGTACCACCAGGGAAGTCCACTTGATGGGTTTCGTTTTTCACATCTGTGGTCCTGAGTAAAGCATCTTTAGGACACTAGCTTGTGTGCCCAGATGAACAAGCTAGGATATAGGCTAGGATAAAAGATATTCTTACCTTTGGCTCTTTCTGGCGGTTACTGTGCCCTATTCTGATGAAAATGGAGATGGTTATCTTTGGGTGGCTTTTGCATGTAGGTGAGAAAGCCTGAGAAATACAGGGTCTTGGTGAAGATTTCTGCTGTTCTCTAAATAAGAACTTCCATTAACCTGCACGTGAATCCTTTGGGAGCCTTTTAAATGCAGATTTTGATTCAGCAGATTCAGGGCAGGGCCTTTCTCACTAGCTGCCAGGGGAAGGCAGGGCCCACTGGGTGGTAGGGCAGTTGGGGGCAGGGTGAACCTGTGAGGTCCGGGTTACCTGTCTTTCCCTGCCTTTCATGACAACCACTAGATGGCAGCATGTCCACCTTCTCGAGCAGCTGGACTGCCGTCAGGACCTAGGAGACTGGAGCCTCTATTGTTACTGTTCTCCACCGGTGGTGATTTTTCCTTTGATTCACTGGTGCATGGCTTTTCAGAGAATAAATCCAGGCATCTGAAGCCTTTCTCTCTGGTCCTCCCCGAGGCATCAGCTGCTTTCTGCTCTGTGAAGGTGCCTCTTGCCCAGGACTAAGAGGACTCTGACCTTCTCTGTATGTGTTTCCCCCATAGATAGCCTGTGACTCAGAGGCCACGGTGTGTCAACCTCGAGTTGCTTAGCACCACAAAATGCCCTCTTTTTCAGTAAATGAAGGCATGCGATATTGATGATACTTTTTCCTTATTATAAAACCAATAGATTCTTTTTTAAAAAATAGAAAATATTCTTCATAAACCCACCTGCCTGAAAATATTAATATAGTTGTGATTTAGTCATTTATTCTTATTCCATGCATTTACAGTTATATATTTTAATTTTCTTTTATGAAAGTGGGATGGCTGCATAAATTTCACTTGATAAAGTGTTTGTAATAAAGCTTGTCAGTTTTATCTTTTTTACCTCGAAAGGAAGAGTTCTTACAAAAACAAAATCTCCTTTTGAAAGGATATATTTCTGTTTTTTAACAAGAAGAATCTGCCTGTAATGCAGGAGGCATAGAAGATGTGGGTTTGATCCCTGGGTCAGGAAGATCCTCTGGAGGAGGAAATGGCACCCACTCCAGTATTCTTTCCTGGAAAATCCCATGGACAGAGGAGCCTAATGGGCTACAATCTATGTGGTCACAAAGAGTCAGACACACCTGAGCAACTAACACACACAACAAGAACTATTACAGCTGAGCACTATTGCAGCTTTAAAAGATCTCTTTAATTTTAATTTTTAATCTGCTTGTATATGTCTATTAAATATGACCATTGTAGAAAAGTTGTAAAAATATCATTTTATATAAACACAGAGGGACTTCCCTGGTTGGCCAGTGGTGAGGATTCCACGCTTACACTGCAGGGGGCACACATTCCATCCCTAGTCGGGGAACTAAGATCCCACATGTCTTGGGAAGCAGCCAAAAAAGAGAAAAATAAATAATTTTTAAAAATAAATAAAAATAAAAACAAAACTATTGTAATTACACTTTGGCATATTTTTATCTAGTCTTTTGGTTGTTCATTACTTACATAGTCATCTTTTTTAAAAAACCTGTGATTATAATGTATGAACAACCTTATAACCCAAAGTTTCTTCTCTCTCTTAAGCTTATAGAAAATTTAGGAAAAAGCAGACAAGTTCAGAGTAATAAATCACGTGTACCTACCCAGAGATGCCGACCCACAGCTACCACTCAGTGTTTCAGCACATTTCCTTTTATGCTTTTGTGTTGCTGATATAACTCTCTAGTTTCTTGCCTGATTTCTGTACCTTTCTCTGGTCTATAACCACCTTCTTACTTATTCTGAACCACACAGCCACACATTATTATACAATTGCATTTAACTGTCTCTCCTGTCAAGCTTGGTAATCTCTCTGTTCAGTTTCAAATGACTTTTACACTAAACTAACTGCCCTGGTGGAAGAATGATGCCCTATTGCCTGATTTCTGTACCTTTCTCTGGTCTATAACCACCTTCTTACTTATTCTGAACCACACAGCCACACATTATTATACAATTGCATTTAACTGTCTCTCCTGTCAAGCTTGGTAATCTCTCTGTTCAGTTTCAAATGACTTTTACACTAAACTAACTGCCCTGGTGGAAGAATGATGCCCTGAGGCAGGAGGCAGGGGTCAAGTGCCCAGCTTTCCATCTGCTTGGTGGAGAAGGAAGTTCCTCAGTTACCAAGGGTTCTGTTTCCTATATTGTGCATTAGCAGTTTTCTGTGTCTTCAGAGGCATTCTAGGATGAAGGTGGGATGCCAGGCCCAGGGGTATTGTTCAGTCACTGTTACACCACACGGTTCATGTTCTCTGCCTCGGAGCCGGCTGCTTGCCTAGGTGATGTGGGTCTTCTCATGCCAAGGGTTTCCACTTCCTTTTCTCTAGAGGTTAGTGCCAGAATGGTCTTGCTTCTGTCTGGCACTGGAAAGTCTCTTGATTAGAAGGCAGTGGCGGTTTGCCCGGGAAGTTGTTGTGTGTGTGTGTGCGTATTTCTGGTTCTCGGACCCAGCCTTTTGAGAGGCGAGCCAGGTGTGTATCAGAAGGCATAGCAGGTGGCGTAGGAGCTCTGCTTGGGTCCCTCCTACTGATGTGTGCTCCCTGATGGGCTTCACTTCGCACAGCCCACATCTAAGGTTCTCAAGGAGAACCACCTAAGGGCTTATGGAGCCTGCTTTGCTCAGGCTCCTTCGAACCAGAAGTGCATGGGAATTCATAGCCTCTAGGGCTTCCCTGATAGCTCAGTTGGTAAAGAATCCACCTGCAATGCAGGAGACCCCGGTCTGATACCTGGGTCAGGAAGATCCGCTGGAGAAGGGATAGGCTACCCACTCCAGTGTTCTTGGGCTTCCCATGTGGCTCAGCTGGTAAAGAATCTGCCTGCAATGCGGGAGACCTGGGTTCGATCTCTGGGTTGGGAAGATCCCCTGGAGAAGGGAAAGGTACTCCAGTATTCTGGCCTGGAGAATTCCATGGACTGTATAGTCCACGGGGTCACAAAGAGTTGAACACAACTGAGCGACTTTCACTCACTCACTCAAGGCAGGCTGTGGACAGTGGCAGACAGAGGTGAGAATCTGGAAGCCCATTCCCCTTACCTTGGACAGCACAGCTCTGATGATTCACTCCGGATCCCCCAGGGAACTGTGGGGCTGACAGCCTGCCTGCTTCCTCCCCAGCCCTCACCTGCTCCCCCCAACCCTCACTGGTTTCTTCTTTCTTGAACCGCTTGCACACAAATCTTTGGCTTGGGGTCTGCTGTGGGAGACCTGACTACTGATGGGATGCTTTTATTTTTCCATCTCCTTTAAAGTGTCCCTGCTTCTGTTAGAAGATGACATTGAACATGCATTCACCTCTTCACCACATGATAGTACTTAAGCCAGGTATGAAAAGCCCACATCCAGTTGATCTGTTTAGTAAGATTCCATGTTAACCAGAAGGGCTTTTTGAGTGTATAATCTGATAGCAAATAAAGCATTTGCCCCTTTTCAGACTTCCTTTATTGGATGACTTCTTTTTTTTTTTTTATTGGATGATTTCTAATCATAACTACTTTCTCAGTAAATTGAACTGAGCGCTTAGGGTCTTCCCTCTTGGCTGGAGAGCTAGCTCCTTACTCTTGGCTTTTTCCACTTGCCAATTAGATATGTGGGTGGCTGGTGTGTAGTTGGATGTTGCTGCTGCAGTAAGCTACCCTCCTGCTGTTATATCCTTGAATTGTTATATCAGTTATCCATTGCTACTTAACAAACAGCCCTCAAACCTAGGGATTTAAAGCAACAAGCACTTATTTAGTTCATGATCCTGCAGCTCAGCCACTGAGGCTGGGCTATTCTCATAGCTGTAATAGAACTTCTTCAAGTGTCTGCCTCTTGCTGATCTTGACTGGGCTCTTTCATATCTGTGGGGCCTCAGTTTGGACCACTGGGTTGATTCATCTTTGTTTTATGATGTTTCTTGTCTAGCCTGGACCTGAATGGAACTAAACAAGGCTTCTTGAGGCTCAGGCTCAGAACTGGCACAAAACTCACAATCACTACAGTCTCCTTGTCATGGCAGGTCATGAAGCTAGGCTAGAGTGGTGGAAGGGGGGAACAGGTGCTCTGCAGTTGCCTGGCTACATGGAGGGGTGGAGAGGTGTGATCATCTTTGCAATCTATGCCTGTGTGATCTCTGAAGTCACAAGAAGCATCTGGGGGTGTTTTGCAGAACTGAGCATTGGTGAGGGACCAGCTAACGAGGGGGACATTTTCCAGAAAGTCTGCGAGCAGCTGGTGACATACATGAACACAGGAAATCACTTGTTGCAGAAAAACTTTTGGAAGCAAGAACTGGTTCAGAGGTTCTTGCGCCTCCTTTCTTCTTTGCAAGGTAAGGTTTCTGACAACCTTCAATTGTATTCAAAGATGCTCTATGCACCTTAATACTCTTTTTCTACCGTCCTGTTTAAGAATTGATTAAAAAATAAATGTCATGATCTACATGGAGAACATTCAAGCAACGCGGAACATTCTCCAGTGAAAAGTGGATCATCCACCCCTTGAACTTCCGTCTTTAAATCGCATCCCTAGGGCAACCTCTGTTATTGGTGTCATGCCTCCTCCTGGAATTTGCATATATGATCCATTTACATTTTTTATTTCTTCATTTTTTGTAAACTTTATGTAAACGAATGTTTAAACAATTAAACATTTATTTGTGCTGAATTTTCTTTGCTGAACTCGGGCTTTCTCTAGTTGGGGCAAGTGGGGGCTACTGTCTAGTTGGGGTGCACAGCCTTTTTCTTGTGGAGGCGTCTCTTGTGGAGCATGGACTGTTGGTGCGAGGGCTCAGTAGTTGTAGCAGATGGGCTCAGTTGCCCCTTGGCACGTGGGTCTTCCTGAACCAGGGATCGAACCCATGTCTCCTGCATTGGCAGGTGGACTCTCAACCGCTGGGCCACCAGGGAAGTCCCTATCCTAAAGTACCACAGATGTTTCTCTTTTCTGTTGGCTAAGACTGTATACTCCTTGGGTATTTCCAGCCTTCTCAAGACGCTTACTGGCGAGTGCCGTCACTGCGGCTCACCTGTGATTGAGTAGCACGGCTGAAATAACTAAGTACTTGTCTGTGGTTTCCTGTAACTTGGGGCAGTGATGTCCCTCTGTTTAGGCTTGTGGCTGGGGACAGAAATCACAGGAACCTTTTCTTGAAGTGTGGTCTGTTCCTTTTTTTGAAAGAAATCCCTCCTGATCTGGTCTATGACATTGACCGCGACTGTGCCAACACCTTCCTCAAGTTTTTACTGGAAAAACAGAAATGGCCCGAAGTGCTTTTGCTGCTGACCCGAAAGGTGAGCGGGCAGCCGCCATTCGGGGACTGTCTCATCAAAGACTGCAACCTCTCGACCCTCGACCTCTGTGCCATCCTCCCCCACCTCAAGGCCTGGGACCAGCGGAGGACATTGCTCCTGGACCGCCTGATAGACCATGGAGGTGAGTCCCAGACGCTGAGTCAGCATTGGGGTCAAGCCCGGGGAGTCTAGGTGCTGCAGGTTATGGCGCTTTCACTTGATTTCAGAGGCTCCTTTTTAATTTTGAGAAAATGTATTTATTTTTTGGCCTTGCCGTGGGGCATTCCCTGACCAGGGATTGAACCCACACCCCTTGCATTGGGCGCATGGAGTCTTAACTCCTGGACCACCAGGGAAGTCCCTTGGATTCTCCTTCTGCCTCATTCTCTTTCTCCTCCATATCTTCTCACTGGAAGCAGTGATCAGGTCAAGGCACTTTTGAGAATTCTTCCCTTCCCTTTGTATTTTGTGTGAGAAACGTCAGGATTGTGGCGGGGCGTCAGCCCTGGTGCAGCCACAGTGGTCATTTCCTCCTGACCTTTGGCTGGGCCATTCCTTGCACTTGATAACGCTGCCTGGGTCCTTGTCAAATTCGGCGGTGTTCTTTTCTGATCCATGATTGGGATTTGTGATGCTTGTTTTTAAAGAAACAGCCAGATAATGGGTGGGTGGAAACATCTGCCACTTTCATCAGCACAGTCACACTTGGCTGGAGTGTGTCTGGAGCGTGCAGACGGCTTGCTGGATCCGGTTTTATTTAAAGCTAATCTGGAAACACCAGCCTCCTCTCCCTACACCTCCACCCCTCCAAAACCCCTTCCTAAGGCCACTACGAACTGGCCTCCATCTCCTCATTTATAAAACGGGAGTGACAATAGTCCCCCTTTCTCAGGGCTGTTTTGAATATTTCATGTGTTCATGGATGCAGGATCTGGGCAGAGCGCCTTGGCTTCATGGTTTTCCACCCGCCTTGCAGTTTAAGGAAAATCACCTTCAGAGGGAGTGATGCCACACTGGTCCCAGCTCTCAGAGAGCCTTCCAAAGCTTTCCAGGGTTGGCCTTACCCATGGATTTCAGGAGATAGATGGAAGGTTGCCTGTTATTATCTTCAAACCTATTCCTGTTGTGGGCTTTTACTATCTTTGACCAAAAACCATGGCAGTTGTGGAATTCCTGTTTTGTTCTTGATGAAGCAAGCACTTATCAAAGGCCTCCCTGGGGTCAAGTGCCAGGGCCCAAGGATGGAGAGTGAACTCATGGCTGCCAGCGAGCAGTGCAGGAAGGCTGCAGGTCCAAAGAGGGTGGAGGTCGGGGAGCCTGCAGTGCAGAAGGGAAACGGCTGAGCTAAAAAGAAGGTGAAGTGCACGTGGGGACATGTCAGGGAACATGATAAATGAGGGCCAATGGGCATTCTTGGGGAGAAGCTTCACAGAAGCAGAGGAAGTGGGAAGCTTGCTCACGTCCTGGTCACTGAGTGTGTGTCACAGCAAGGGTTGGACAGACACTGGGAGTTCAGTCGCTCACACCGGCCCTACTCCAGGGCAGTGCTGACAATGGTCCTGCTGCAGCATGGGAAAGGGAGCTGGAGAGACGGGGAAGGAGACGAGGCCCAGGGACAGGATGCCTGGAGGGGGCAAACTTTCCACTCAAGGGCACGGGGAAACCCTTGCCTCCCAGAAAGGGAGGTGGCAGGAGGGCCTTGGAAGTGGGGTCAGCACCCCTTCTTGCTTTAGGCTAAAGGGCAGAAATGGTCCCACCCCTGGGATGTGGCTCACTGTGTCCTCTCTGCCTCCCCCAGCCTTGCTGGAGGGTCTCCAGGGTAGCCAGGAGACGCCGCTTGCTGTGTGCATGAAGCATGAGGACTTCGACCTGGCCTTCCTCCTCTTGACCAAGGGTGCAGACCCCCGAAGTATTTCTCTCACGGAAGGGGACACTCCCTTGCATGCTGCGCTCCACATGTTTCTAGATGTCAAAGGTAGGCTTCATTCGGTCAGCAGTCTTTTTCTTGAGGACGAAACTGGATATTAGAAAGGATGCTGTGGTCTTTGGTCTTTCCTACTGGGAAAGCCAGCGATCTGGAAAAGGCCTGTTTCTTGGCCAAGCCCCTGTCTCTTGGCCCCTCACCCATAGCTCAGTGGGAAGGAGTGACCATCACTTGAATGGTCAGCATGGACTGATGAAGAAGATTCTTATGTTTCAAAGTCGGCCATCCATAGCTGCACATACTTTTCATTTGTTTACATCATTTCAAGGGTCCTGACATAAAAGATCTTATTGGAATATTAAGGGGATTTCTGGGTTTTTCTGCCTTGGCACTACCGACAGTTGGGCAGGATAATTCATTGTTTTGGGGCTGTGCCATGCATTTGTGGGATGTCCACTCACTAGATGGCCAGAAGCACCTCCTAAACTGTGACAATCAAAAGTGTCTCCAGACACAGTGACATGTCCATTGGGGAGCAAGTAGTCCCCAGTTGAGAACCACTGGGTTATGAAATGCTTGGGGAAGTTCTGTATTCTAAGGCCCCTCCCAAGCTGGCATCTCTGGTCCCCAGAATAGCTGTCTAACACTCACAGGGTTTTTGTGTCTTTCAGCTGACATCGGTTTTAACTTCCTCAGCCACCTGCTGGATCTGTTCTGGTCCAAGCCAGAGGAGTTTTCCTACCTCAACCCCAACGTGCAGGACGGCAGCGGGAACACGCTGATGCATATCCTCTTCCAGAAAGGCATGCTCAAACGCACGGGAAAGCTGGTAGGTCTGCTGGCGAAGTTTGACATCAACCTCAACCTGAAGAACAAGGAAGGCAAAGACGCGCGGCACCGCGTGAAGAAGAACGACCCACTGCTCTTGGCCTGGAACAAAGCCCTGACAGAGAGCAGGCGCCGGGGCCGGCAGGACGCCACCGCCCACCCTGGGAAGCCCCCACGCCCGGCAGCCCCTGCTCATACTGCTCAGGTCAAGGGCTCCTCCAAGCTGCTGTTGGGCGCTGTGCGAGCCCCACCCAAAGAAGCCAGGGTCCCTGACAGCTGGGAGACCCTCCCTGATGCCCAGGCCACGAGGCGAGAGCCTGAGGCTGCCAGGCCCTGCTCTCGGAGAGACTGCCTCCTGCAGGACATCACGGCTTTGATTCAGCATCTGGAACTGAATTCATCCCTCCCGGAGGACTGTCCCCAGGGCCTCCAGACTCTGGAGACAGGAGCTGTCACAGAAGGAGAGAAAGAAGAGCTGCAGGGTGCCCCAGGGGCGGGGGGCTCTGACTACAGCGGAAACAACCCTGGAGCCCTGGAGGCTGCGGAGGGAAGTGTGCAGGCAGGCCTCTCGGCCCCGGGGCTCCTTCCCAAGGGTAGCAGGGAGACAGAGGGCAGCGACAACCAGGATGACTGGAGCGTGTCAGAGATGGACGTCTGCCTCCTGGACTTTGAGAACATGACGTGGGAGATCGAGTGCACTTCAGAAATGCTGAAGAAGCTGTCTAGCAAGGTCATGACCAAGGTCATGAAGAAGAAAATCATCCTTGCCATCCAGAAGTTGGGCAATGGTGAGTGGACTCCGGGCCTGCGGAAGCGGCTGAGGAACCTGAAAGGAAGCATCCAGCTCTTCGAGGCCAAGCTGGACAAGGCGGCCCGGATGCTGTGGGAGCTGGCGATTGACTTCTCCCCGCGGTGCAGCGAGAACCCCGAGAAGATCATGGCTGCAGAGCGCAGCACGCACCCCACAGAGAAGTCCGGGCGGGTCTACACGGAAATCATACGGATCTGGGACATCGTCTTAGATCACAACAAACTGTCCTACTCCATCCAGGCCATCTGCGGCGCCTACAACCGGGGCTTGTCCTGCATCCTGCGCAAGAAGCTGAAGGGCATCAACAAGGGCCAGGTGTCCGCCAATATGAAAATCCAAAAGCGGATCCCCCGCTGCTACGTGGAGGACACGGAGGCCGAGAAGGGCGGGGCCCACGCCGAGCCTGAGTACTTCCCCCCAGCCAGCGCGGTGGAGACGGAATATAACATCATGAAGTTCCACAGCTTCAGCACCAACATGGCCTCCAACATCCTCAACGACACCACAGCCACGGTGGAGTACCCGTTCCGGGTGGGCGAGCTCGAGTACGCGGTGATCGGCCTCAATCCCAGGCCGCTGGAACCCATTATCCTCATTGGGCGCAGCGGCACGGGCAAGACCACCTGCTGCCTGTACAGGCTGTGGAAGAAATTCCACGGCTACTGGGAGAAAGCCCAGCAGGCGGGGAGCCCGCTGCTGGCAAAGCAGATCTGGCTGAAGCGAAGGTTGGAACTGGAACCCAGAAAGGAGGGTCTGGGTGGGGAGGAAGAACAGGAGGAGGAAGAAGGGGAGGAGGAAGAGGAGGAAGGACCCTTGGAGGTGGGATCAGTGGGCTGCCTAGAGGAGGAGCAGGAAAGTGAAGCATGTGCAGAGGGAGCCAGTGGGGAGCCAGGAGGGCCCGGCCAAGGGGAGGAAGAACTCGCCCCACAAGAGCCGCAGGAGTTGGAGCACTTGCATCAGATCTTCGTGACCAAGAACCACGTCCTGTGCCAGGAGGTGCAGAGGAATTTCGTGGAGCTTTCCAAGTCTACCAAGGCCACCAGTCACTACAAACCGCTGGAGCCCAATATCCACAAGCTCCAGGATCTCAGGGATGAGAACTTTCCCCTGTTTGTCACCTCCAAGCAGCTGCTCCTCCTGCTCGATGCTTCTCTGCCTGAACCGTTTTTTCTGAGGAACGAAGATGGCAGCTTGAAAAGATCCATCGCAGGATGGTCCACGCAGGAAGAGTTGACCATCACCAACTGGCAGGAGGAGGAGGAGGAGGCTGAGGCGGATGGGGACTACGGCGAGGAGGAAAAAACTGTGGAAACGCGCCCAAGTGACAGCGACCCCCGGGAGTATGTGACATTTGAGGTGTTTGTCAATGAGATATGGCCCAAAATGATCAAAGGGAAAACCTCCTACAACCCTGCCCTGATCTGGAAAGAAATAAAATCTTTTCTGAAGGGGTCTTTTGAGGCCCTCAGTTGCCCCGGGGGGAGACTCACGGAAGAAGCATATAAGCAATTAGGGCGGAAGCGGTGCCCCAATTTCAAGGAAGACCGGAGCGAGATCTATGGCCTCTTCTGCCTGTATCAGCATATTAGGTCTCAGAAAGGGTACTTTGACGATGAGGATGTTCTGTACAACCTGTCCCGGAGGCTGTCGAAGCTCAAGGTGCTCCCGTGGTCCATCCACGAGCTCTATGGTGATGAGATTCAGGACTTCACCCAAGCTGAGCTGGCACTGCTGATGAAATGCATCAACGACCCCAACGCCATGTTCCTCACGGGGGACACGGCCCAGAGCATCATGAAGGGCGTGGCCTTCCGCTTCAGCGACCTGTGCTCCCTGTTCCACTACGCCAGCAGGAACGCTGTGGACAAGCAGTGCGCAGTGCGCAAGCCCAAGAAGATCCACCAGCTGTACCAGAACTACAGGTCCCACTCCGGTACGTCCAGGCCTTCGCTCGCCTTATGGGGGAGGTGCTTGGCACTGACCTTGGGCTGGTTTGAAAGCTGTGACTTAGTTTTGTTGGGCTCTTTTAGCTGAGCCAAGTTCAGTATTTTGGCGTTTGTTAGTAACTACCCTTATGAACGAGAGATCTTAGGATTTTTGCCACTGCTCTTTTTTTTTTTTTTCCTGTCTCTTTTTTGGGGTGGGGTGGCATGTGGCTTGTGGGATCTTAGTTCCCAGACCAGGAATTGAACTGAGCCCTCCACCCTGAGAGCAGGGAGTCCTAACCACTAGACTGCCAGGGAATCCCCCTTTTTTTCCTTTTTTTAGTTGAAGTATAGTTGATACACAGTGTTGTGTTAGTCTCAGGTATCTAGCAAAGGGATTCAGTTATATAAAATTTTTCAGATTCTTTTCCCTTATAGATTATTACAAGATACTGAACATAGTTCCCTGTGCCTATACAGTATGTCCTTGTTGGTTATCTGTTGTATTATCCTTTTTTTAGTTGAAGTATAGTTGATACACAGTGTTGTGTTAGTTTCAGGTATCTAGCAAAGGGATTCAGTTATATAAAATTTTTCAGATTCTTTTTCCTTATAGATTATTACAAGATACTGAACATAGTTCCCTGTGCCTATACAGTATGTCCTTGTTGGTTATCTGTTGTATGTATAGTAGTGTGTACATGTTAATCCCAAACTCCTAACTTATTTTCCCTGCTTTCCCCCTTTAGTAACCATAAATTAAGTAGATGCCACTACTCATTCTTAGGTTGATGATTTAAGCTGTGGTTGAATGGAAATAAACCTCTAGGTAATAACAGTTTAAGGTGTTGGCCATGACATGGAAACATTTCAGGGGAACATGTAAACAACTGCTTGAGAACTTTTGTTAAAGCCCTTTGGAAGCACATGCTTCTGTAATGTATAATGATACACCAATTACAAGTCATTAATCCTGAAAGAAAGCAGCTTTTCTTTCAGAAGAAGCGAGAAAAGTAGGGTGGTAGGAGATGGTGGGAGATAATGCAAACTCAGGTGATTTTAATTTGTGCTTCACATATTCCTCTTCCCTGTGCCAGGCATGATGGCAAGCAGTTGGCATAAAGTATCTGCTTTTTTTTTTCTTTTGCTCTGCTATGTGGCTTGTGGAATCTCAGTTCTCTGACAAGGGATTGAGCCTGGGCCATGGTGATGTAAGTCCAGAGTCCTAACCACTAGACCACCAGGGAACTCCCATGGGTATCTGTTTTTAATCCTCACAACCTTGTAAAGAACGCATCTCTCCCATTTTGCAAAGGAGGTAACAGAGGCGCAGAGAATACTTCCTGCGTGGTTTTTAGACTGCTCACCAATTCACCATCTATGTCCTCAATGACCATGGACAACATAGAGTATTATTTTACGTTTGAAAATTTTGTTTAATGGACTCATGTCAGACATACCTTTCTACAACTTTGTTTTTTTGCTTATAACAATGTTTTGGGATTTCTGCATGTTAATACAGAGCTGCAGTTCATGCATTTCTCAGTGCTGTTAGTATCTAGTTTATGACTGTTCCACATTTTGTTTTCCACATTCCAGACAAAATTATTATTTTTTTATCCTTCAGCAAAAATATTTTCATATTTTATACCTTATTGACAACACATCTGCTACTTGCTTTACTTCCTGAAATGCTTCCCTTATCATTTTTACATATTAGTTCTTAACTTTTAAAAGATGATAGTAAAACCAAGAAACAAGTAAATGAACTATTTGTTATGTCAGCATTTTCTGATTTGCAAACTTAACATATCCCATAATCTTTAAAAACATACATTTTTCTCACAGCAGAGTTTCTCTTTACTGTGTGGCACAGGATAAGTGTTTAATGAACCCAAATATCTTTTGAAGTTCTACTAATTAATCCAGGGCTGAAATCGCAGGGAATGAGCTGTACTTTTATTTCAAGGACTTGATAAGAGTTAACTTCAAGCTTTTTTCTAGGTATATTTTTATTCTCTTGGGGTCAGAATTCTGAAAACAGCATTTTATAAAGCCACCTTTCTCTATCTGCCTATTGCAAAAAGAACCAGTTTTAGAGTTTCAAAAGAGGTTCATCTTGACCAATTTTCTCTGGAGTCTGAAGAATGCCATTGGCCCCACAGTGTTTAAAAAAAAAAAAAGATCATCTTTATTTTTTTCTTAGTTTCATAGACAAATTTTTCTTAATGAATTGACCCTGAATTTCCCATTTACGAAAGGCAGCAAGAATATCAATCACACAAATGGAATATAAATATAAATTATATTTATATAAACTCACACATTAGAGGACAGAACGGTCACAGATCCACTGAGAAGATGACCCATATGGAGTCCCAAACAAACACCTGCCCGACATGAATGGTCCTCAGTGGTTGACACATATCAGAACCAAATGACACTCAGTGCTCACAAAGGTCCTCAGCGTTAGATACAGGTCAGAACCAAGTGACAAAAATTCCCCAAGTAGCACCCTGTGCTCACAGTCCTCAACGGTTGACACCCATCAGAACCAAGTGGCAAAAATGCCCAAATGACACTCTTGCTTCCAAACAGTCCTCAATGGCAGACAGACATCAGAACTAACTGACAAAATGCCCAAAGAGCGCTTCATGCTCAAAAGAGAAGTTAGCTGGGTACACACCGGTGGACTTACTAGGTCTTGGAGCGCCTCAGCTCGTCCAGATTCATGTTTCCACTCCTCCAAGGGAAAGTATGTTGGCAGCCAGTGCCGAGCAGGGGAGAAACAGGGAGGATCCTCAAAACAAATGGTTTCAGCAGCTGCTAGGATGTCTCCCCAAGCCCCCTTCTCAGGGCCAGCAAGCCACGAGCAGCAGGTTCCTCAAAGCCTTCCCTGCACGGTGTCATGGCAGCGGCTACACTCCGGAAAACCGCGGGAGCCAGATGTCGCGAGAGTTCGGCCTCCCATTGTGTGCCCAGACCTTATGGCAAGTGGTCCAGATGCTCATTGCTCAAAAGCTAATAAAGAAGCAGGGTTGGTGGAAAGGAACGTTTGCTTTATTTCTGAGACAGGCAAATGGTTCAAAGGTCGGCTCCCCTGCCCCCCCTCCACTGCCCTATCAGTGGACCAAGTGCTTTTATAGATGGGGGAAGGGGGCACGTGCAAAAACAGTACAGTCAGCTCTCACCATTATCTTGAAATTGGTCGTGTGGTGGTCCGATCAGTGTCATTCTGATTGTTTTAAGTACAGTCATTCTTCAGTTCCAGGGTCAGGTTGTTCCCATATTGCTTGAGGCCAGTTCTCAGAATTGTGGCAGCATGTGGTGGCTATAGTCTTCTCATCATGTAGTTAACGTCTTCCAGCTGGCGGGGTTTCATTATCTCTTAGACTGCTCAGAGGATATAGTTCAGAATACCTCTGATCCTTGAGAAGGAACTAAAGGTCCTTGACTTTGCTTAATGACTAAACGTTTATTATTTAGTCTTGTTGGATTGCCTTTCTTTCTTCTACATTTTCTCATTTCTCTGATTAAGCTTTTTCTTTGGCTAAAGTTTTTCCACAGACAGAGGGAACTGTTCCTGTGAACAGTGTTGTTGTTTTTTTTTAATATACTCAGCAACCCACCCAGATGATCACTGCTTAAGCCCCATCGTCCACCTCCTCTCAGGATGGAGGGAAGACCGTGTGTCAATGTTTCTGTGTATAGAACCAGAAAAAGCCTCAATAATATGTATTAGAGTTGAGAGACTTTAGAAAACACATAAAGTATTAAAAAAAATTTCAAGCCACCTGTAAAGCTGCTCACTTACTCACGTTTTGTTTCATTTCCTTCTGATCTTTTTTCCATATGCATATATGCACTTATCACATACATTTATTGATTAGTGAATATATGTTTAGTGAATATTTCTCCCCATCTTGTATTCTTTTTTTAAATTGAGGTCCTTGTTTACATAGCATAACATTCACCTGTTTAAAATGTGCAATTTAGTCATTTTTTAATATATTCATAAGGTTGTGCAATTATTACCACTAATTCCAGGACATTTTAATCACCCCCAAAAGGCTGATTACAAAACCCCAGGAACACTAGCAGTTACTCCTCGTCCTCCCCGGCCCCTGGCCCCCGCCACCCCTGTGAACTACCAGTCTACTTTCTGTGTCTGTAGGTTTGCCTATTCTGGACATTTCACATTAATGGAATCAGACAATATGTGACCTTTTGTGTCTGACATCTTTCATTTAGCACAGTGTTTTCAAGGTTCTTCCACACTGTAGCATGTTTCAGTACTTAACTGCTTTTTATGTTTGAACCATTGTCTGTTCTTGGATTTTTTGTTTAGTTGCTAGGTTGTGTCTGACTCTTTTGTGACCCCCATGGACTGTAGGCTACCAGGTTGCTCTGTCCCGGCAAGAATACTGGAGTGGGTTGCCATTTACTTTTCCAGAGAATCTTCCCAACCCAGGGTTTAAACCTGTGTCTCCTGCGTCTCCTGTTTTGGCAGGTGGATTCTTTACCACTGAGCCATGTGGGAAGCCCATTCTTTGATTATGTTCATATAAAATAGTTTCATCTAAAAAAATGTTCATCTAGCTGCCTAGAAAGGCACTTAAGTGGATTCCAGTTTTTCACTGCAATGAACACTTCCATGCCTTTTTCTAGTCCTCTTGTTAATGTTTATCTCTGAACCACTGTGGCAGCTGATGTGCTTAGATTCAACAGTTTCCACTTGTATTCTTGATTTCTTTATATTGAATACTTTTAATAATAGTAGCATTGAATAGTAAAATTCACCTTCACTATTTGGTAATAGTAATGGGGACACCTATGCCCATTTCATAGAATTCTATTTGGTGTCGGGCAAAGAGCGCACAGCCGCTAAGAACGGTAGGAGACCTGGGATGATCTGTATTCAGTCCAGCTCATGACTCTTGAAGCTCTTGGACCTCAAAGTCCCTGGTTGTAAAAGTAGGGTAGTCTGGTCTGTCTCACCAGGCTGCTGTGAGGACTAAACAGGATAATTGTTATGAAGGAACCTGTTGTATAGTAAGCCTCCCTGTCATTGTTACTTCAGCACTTAGAAATGGGAGAAAGCTCTTTGGAAAATCCTTCATCTAGCACTGACAATTTTTCTTTGTATAGTGTTCTCTCCCCTGGGTATAAACATAGTGGAAAAGGGAGATGCAAGCCAAGGTTGCTGTCCCAGCTAACATCCAGCTCTTAAGACTTCCCTGGGGGTACAGTGGTTAAGAATCTGTCTGCCAACATAGGAGGTGCGAGTTCGATCCCTAGTCTAAGGGCCAACTAAACCCATGCACCACTGAAGCTCGCTTGCTCAGAGAATGTGCTCCACAACAAGAGAAGCCCACCCATGACAACTAGAGAGTAGCCCCCACCCCTGCAACAGGAGAAAGCCCGTGCACAGCAATGAAGACCCAGTGCAGCCAAAAAAAAGAAAAATCCAGCTCTTACCATGTAACCTTGTTTCCATTGCTCTAAGTGCCAATGACAGAGGACATGATAATTCTTGTGTGTTTTTTGCACTGTATATTAGCCCTTTGTGTTAGCATTCTAACAGCTCTGCTACTGCTACTGCTGCTAAGTCACTTCAGTCGTGTCCAACTCTGTGTGACCCCATAGACGGCATCCCACCAGGCTCCCCCATCCCTGGGATTCTCCAGGCAAGAACACTGGAGTGGGTTGCCATTTCCTTCTCCAATGCATGAAAGAGAAAAGTGAAAGTGAAGTCGCTCAGTCTGTCCGACTGTTAGCGACCCCATGGACTGCAGCCCACCAGGCTACTCTGTCCATTGGATTTTCCAGGCAAGAGTACTGGGGTGGGGTGCCATTGCCTTCCCCGTCTAACAGCTCTAAGTGTTTAGATTACATTTCTGCCTTGACTCTTCTTCATGAGGTCATTTTCTCTAACATGAACGTAGTCCAGGAATGAGATTCTACAAAACCGTCTTAGGACAGTAAACACATACCTGCCTTTGTCCGCTGTACCCAGAGTAATACAACCCAGAGCCAAAGTGATAAAATCTAACTGGACCTGAAAATTGTCCGCAATTAGATGTACTCTCAGGACCAATACTGCTTCTCGGGGGAAAAAAGCAAACTAAAATAAGAAAACAGAATACACAGGAGTTCCCTGGTGGCCTACTGGTTAGGATTCTGGGCTTTAACTGCCAAGGGCCCTGGTTCAGCCCCTGGCTGGGGAACTGAGATCCCACAACCTGCTCAGTGTGATGAAAAAAAATTAAATTAAAAAAAAAAAGTCCAGCCACGTTGGCGTGGTGTAACAGCTGACTTTTTTTTTTTTTTCTTGTCTTATCCCAGGAATCCTCAATCTGGCATCTGGAGTGGTAGATTTACTTCAGTTCTATTTCCCCGAGTCTTTCGACCGCCTTCCAAGGGATTCTGGTCTTTTCGATGGTCCCCGGCCAATTGTCCTGGAGTCCTGTAGTGTGAGTGACCTGGCAATACTGCTTCGAGGCAACAAAAGAAAAACCCAGCCCATTGAATTTGGAGCCCACCAGGTGAGTTTCTTGAGATTGTATGTTTTGAAACAAAAGGCAGTTTGTAATTGAAAAAAAGGTTTGAGAAGCTGAGTTCTTCCTCAAGGTAGAATTCAGTAGTTCCTGTCCTAGGATGAGGAGGTTTCAAAGATGAGTGAGTGACTGTTATTAATATTCCCACCAGCCTGGCTGACCTAGTCCACGCCAGCCACTCCTCTTTGGAGACATTACCTGCCTCCCAGAAGAATAGACTCAGCTTCATTAGATTTCTATTTGTACAATTTGAAGTTTTTCCTCTCCAATCCTTTTTTTTTTCTCCCCCAAGGTAATCCTTGTAGCTAATGAAATGGCAAAGGAGAAAATTCCAGAAGAGCTGGGATTAGCACTTGTGTTAACAGTTTACGAAGCCAAAGGCTTAGAATTCGATGATGTCCTCCTTTACAACTTTTTTACTGACTCTGAGGTATGCCATACTGAAATCTTTTTTCACACAGCATGTGTATGTCTGAACTTCACTTCCAGTCCAGGAAAAAGCGTCTGGAGCTGAATAGAAGAGTTTGTCGCAGGTGGCCATTTCCGTTTTGGAGCATCATCCATGTGGTGTGAGGTTTTCTGTGTTTGGATGTGCGTTTTGACAGTGGCTGTGGATCGGTTCATAGTGTGTCCTGGGCTGGCTCTCCCCGTGCCCTGCCCTTCCCTGCTCTCTTTCATCTTTTCTGAATGCCTGGTACCCAAGTACCAGCTCCTGTGTTTCTCTAGCTGCTGTTGTCCTTGACTGCCAAGGATGCTCAAGTTGGAGCAAGGTCTAAGGAGAGCCTGACAAATGAAGGCAAGGTTAGCGGTGTCCGCCCTCTGAGGACCGAACTGGGCAAGGTCATTCATAGAGAAACAACTCCAGGAAGACACAGGCGCTTTGGTTCCTGCCACAGGGTCAGGTGATGCAGGGGACGAGAACAGCCGCCCTGCCTGAGCGCCCTTCTGGCATGGCTTTGCCACCACTGCTTGCTGCCCTTGCCCACGATGGCAGTGAAAAAGTCCGTGGACTGACCCCCAGTAACCTCTGTGCTGGCCCGGTTGTTTTGACTTGCCTCCTGAGTCCTTGTGATGGTTTTTCTTCCCGAGCTCAGTACATTATGGATAGAGCCACCAACTCAGTGGTTCTGTTTTGCAGCTACTGCTTGCGTCTCTGGTAGGAGCTCAGGCTGGCTGCTGACCGTGCTGTTGGGTCTTCTGGGGGGGACTTAGCTGGCTGCACCCTGGTCCCCCGTGGCAGATTCCCCATCGCACATGGTGCATGGTTCAAGGGGCTGTTTTCGTACTCAAATCAAGAGCACTGTTAGCTTTGACTCCTTAAAATCTGCCCCAGAAACAACCTTTTAAAGGGGGTCCTTTGGGTTTTGTTCCCGTTTTTTTTAAATGTCACATTTGCCTTGACGATAACTATGACTAATATTCCTGGGGATGCTTTACAGTTTATAAAGTGCTTTTTGAAGGCATCATCTCACTTTATCCTCCACCAACCCTCTGAGGGTGTGTGTATTTCTATGACCTTCATTCTACATGTAAGACCGAGGGTCATGGAAGCTAAGTTGCCTGAATTCCTAATATAGGTGGCAGAGCTCGGAGATGAGCTCAGATGCTTTGAGTTCCAAATCTCATGATATTTCCACTGTATGCTTTTCCTTTTAATGCCCCGCATGCAAAGCAAATCAGCTTCCGGAATCTTCCACAATGAACATTTCATTGTGGAAGCTCAAGTGCATTCCTTTTCGATTGACTTTTGCTAATAAGATCAGATGCACTCTCATTAACCCTAGAACCACTTTTAATCTCTGAGGACTAACTTTTTTCTCTCATAATACATCCATTGGTCATGGTTGGACCGAGGCTCTTCTAAAAGAGGAAGGGGTAAGACTTTGTTGTTCCTGTCCTTTATTAAGTGCCAGTTGTATGCTTGTGCTAGTAAGAAGCTCTGCAAATCTGGACTTATGGCTCATAATTTGTAGTCCACTCTGTGTCTCTCACCTTGATCCTGGAATGGCAAAATCCTGGATACCTTAACCCCAAACTCCCACCAGTGGCTCAGTGAGTTGCATGAAATTAAAACAATCACAAAGTAAAACCTGTGGTAACATCACTTCATCCCACAATAGAATGAGAATTCTAGAAAGGTTTCTGGTATGTTGCTTCCCAGATACCAGAGAATGGAATCATGCACTCCCAGCACAGAGGTCACCTTTAGTTTGTCATTTACAACCACAAGACCAAAAGGTGCCGATCAGCAAATGAGAGGAGGTGCTTCAGTCAAAGGGGAGGAAAGACAGAAGTCACATAAGTCCCCACACGTCCACGGTCTGGCTGCTCACGTGGGGTTTCTTTCGAAGAAAGAAGGCTGCTAAAGGGTATTTGTTGTTTGACACAGCGGAGTCCTCCCCTCTCCATCCCTGAAGTGTGTGTCTGGCAGACAGCCTCTGTGTGTGTGTGTGTGTGTGTGTATAGGGGGCTTCTTGTTGCCCTGGCTTGTGATTCTTCTCTTCAGAGAATTCACTGTTACCTGTTCAACCACGTGGACATTAGGACTTTCTTCTGAGATGAGAAAGGAACCGAGGAATGGTTAGGTCAAGGCCTTCTCTTGTAAGATTGCTGCCTCACTGGGAGGGGCAGTCATCCTCCCAGCCACCCCCGAATTCTCCTCCTGTGGGGACTTTGAGGGGTGCTTGCCATTGACACTCTGCCCCAGCGGGAAGCCCCTTCCTCCCCACTCATGTGTGATGAAGACAGAAGGGACTCCCAAAACCACAACTTTGAAGGGTTGCTGATCCAATTTAGAGAACAAGCCCCACAAAGGAAGCCTTGCTGGCAGATTCTAAGCCTTCTTCCTTCACAATTATTGATCCCCAGAGAAGAAGCTGGAAGACTTCTAAATGCTTCTTCTTGTTATTGCCAAAATCGCTGCCAGCCTGCATTCTTGCCATCCGTACATGTACCCCTTCCTCAGAGGCTCTGTCTTGAGAGTGAGATGTGTTTTATTCATGGCAGCAGCTTAGGCGTGTGCTGTATGAACAGCTTCTGCACCTCCTTCGAGCAGTTTTGAAGTACAGGTGCTCCTCTGGCCTTCCCACTTTCAGCCAGCCTGCACCTCTGCCGGCCGCCAGACCGCCTCAGATGTCAGCACCTGGGTCTGGGCCTGCTTCCTCTGGCCAACAAGTTGGGTAAACAGCTTTACAAAGATGAAAACATTTCACAGATGTGTCTTGAAGAATTTTTTTCAGCTTCCAGTTACTTAAATGATTACATGATTCGCATCTCTTCTCAGAACGTGGTGATTAATTCCCTAGTTGGTTAGTAGCATAACCACTCTTATGTAATAGTGTTTAAAGCATTTAACTTAGGATTTATAGAGTTCATTACAGAGAAACTGAAGGGAGGTGATGCATTGTATGCCTCTACCTCTCCATCATCCTTGAAAAGATACATAATTGGCAGGTATCACCATTTAATAAAAAACTGAAGGATGGGAGAGTTGAGTACTGACTCGCTACAGACACAGTAAAGTAGGAAATCTGAAATTGCATGGGAATTCCCGGCTGTAAATACTGCGAGTAATCCAGTCAGGTTTGCCTCCCCCAGGTCCTCAAACCATGGCCTGGGGGCCAAACCCAGCTCACTACCTGTGAGCTAAAAAAAATTTTTACATTTTTAAATAGTTAAGAAAAAAATGAAAATAATATTCTGTGGCATGTGAAAATTATGTTAAATTCAATTTTAGTGTCAAAAGATAACATTTTATTGTGTTGCTGCTGCTGCTAAGTTGCTTCAGTCCTGTCCGACTCTGTGTGACCCCATAGACGGCAGCCCACCAGGCTGTCCCGCCCCGGGGATTCTCCAGGCAAGAACACTGGAGTGGGTTGCCATTTCCTTCTCCAATGCAGGAAAGTGAAAAGTGAAAGTGAAGTCGCTCAGTTGTGTCCCACTCTTTGAGACCCCATGGACTGCGGCCCACCAGGCTCCTCCATTACATCATGCCTATTCATTTACTGTTGAATAGGGCTGCTTTGGGGCTTCCTTGGAAGCTCAGCTGGTAAAGAATCTGCCGGCAGTGTAGGAGACCAAGGTTCAATTCCTGGGTCGGGAAGAATCCCTGGAAAAGGGATATGCCACCCACTCCAGTATTCTTGGGCTTTTCCTGGTGGCTCAGATGGTAAAGAATCTGCCTGCATTGTGGGAGACCTGAGTTCAATCCCTGAGTTGGGAAGATCCCCTGGAGAAGGGCGTGGCAACCCACTCAAGTATTCTTGCTTGGAGAATCACCTTGAGAGGAGCCTGGCGGGCTACAGTCCATGGGGTCACAAAGAGTCAACACAACTGAGGGACTAAGTACAACACAGCAGAGTTAAACAGTTGCAAGAGAAACCATATAGCCCACAAAGCCAAAAATATTTGCAGACTCTAGCCTACAAGTCACCTTGGTTTTGTGCTTTGATTTGGCTAAAATGTGACTCTTTATCACCCTCTGTGTAGACACTTGACATTGATTATCTCCTTTTATTTTTCCAACAAATGTGGGTAGTTCTCTCATCCCCATTTTACAGAACAGGGAAATGAAACCTAGAAGAGCCATTTTTTTCAAGGTTGCATAATAAATGGACAAATTGGGATATAAGTTGTTCAGTCTGATTTCAGAGTCCACCTTGCACAGTGTACCCCATGGCTCCTGAATTTTGCTTCATCTTTTTTTTTTTTTTTTGGTCCGACCGCTTGGCATGTGGGATCTTAGTTCACCAATCAGCGATCGAACCTGAGCCCCCTGCAGTGGAAGCACAGAGTCCTAACCACTGGACTGCCAGGGAATTCCTTTGTTCCATCCTTGATTGAATCACTTGGTTAGGGAATCTTGTCACATGTGTCTTTTTTCTAAATCATAAGAAAATAATTTTAAATTTTATTCCTACATTTCCTATCATTCATACTTTCAGTGAAAATATTTCAGATTATTTACACTTTGGATGCAATTACATCTCTTAATCCTGGTTATTTATTTAAACACAATTATGTGAAAAGTCCATTATAACAGCATGCTAAGTTACTTTAGTTGTGTCCGACTCTTTGTGACCCTATGGACTGTAGCCTGCCAGGCTCCTCGGTTCATGGGCTTCTCCAGGCAAGAATACTGGAGTGGGTTGCTGTGCCCTCTTCCAGGGGATCTTCCCAACCCAGGAACCAAACCTGTATCCCGTATGTCTCCTGCATTGGCAGGTGGGTTCTTTACCAGTATTGCCACATGGGAAGCATCCCCACTCCCGCCCCAGTTATAACACAACTAGTAATTTTGCAGATGTAAAGGCAAGACTATATATTTTATAGAACAGATGTAAAAATAATTTATGAATTAATAAATTTTTATTACTCATCTAAACATTGGTAACTATTCACTTGTAGCAGCAGTAGTTACATTTTTATTAATTTATTATTTGTGATTAATCTTTGTTATTTGTGATTCTTAGTCATGTAAAACCCAGAGCTTAACACAAATTAGTTTGTGTTTATATTTTTAGACATTTTTTATTGAGGTCACATTGGCTTATAAGTTGCTTATGTACAAAGTTGTATTTCTACTTCTATTAATACAGACTGTACAGCATACTGACCACCAAAAATTTAGTTTCTGGGACTTTCTTGGCACAACTAGTGATTCAGACTCTGTGCCTCTGATGTGGCGGGTGTGGGTTCGATTCCTGGTAGGGGAACAAAGAGCCCACATGCCTTGAGGGCATGGCCGAAAATAAAAAATAAAATGAACCTTAAAAAACTTAGTTTTCACTTGTCACTATACAGTTGATAGCTTGCCATTTGTGACAACATGGATGGACCCTGAGGGTATCATGCTAAGCGTCACATGTCTTAACAACTGAACCTGAGTGGAATTTCTTAAACACACTGTGAATAGAGGTGAGGATGCTGGTTTCCTCTCTCCATTCTGTGTGTGGCACGCTTTCCACAACAGAAAGCTCCTGGTCCTAACATTTCTCCTGGAAGTGAGCACTTGTATTTGCTTCTTGGCTGTCTGGGCCAAGCATCCTGGGGTCTTTGTGGTAACTGCCCTGGTCCCTGGCTGGGCCACCTGGGCTCGGACCCCCACTGGTGCCATACAATAGCCCTGTCCTCCTAGATGGTGCTGAAGGCCTGGCCCCTATGCCAGGCAAAGGGGCTGAGTTCTCTGTGAGGCCCAGGGAGGATGGGTGTATACTACAGAAGCGTTTTCTGCTGGTCTTGCATTTGTCTTCGTTGTTCAGGCTTACAAGGAATGGAAGATCATTTCTTCATTTGCTCCTTCATCCTCCGGGTACAGAGAGGAAAGCCAGCCGATGATTGAGGTGCCCTTGGAAAATTGTAGCTCCTCCCAGGGCCGGGCTGCCACCATGAATCCGGAAATGTACAAGGTGAGTATCAGCCAGGGGTCCACACGGTGGTTTGACGGGGAGCCAGGAAGCAGGGCCGGAGAAGGCAATGGCACCCCACTCCAGTACTCTTGCCTGGAAAATCCCATGGACGGAGGAGCCTGGTAGGCTGCAATCCATGGGGTCTCAAAGAGTTGGACACAACTGAGCAACTTCACTTTCACTTTTCACTTTCATGCACTGGAGAAGGAAATGGCAACCCACTCCAGTGTTCTTGCCTGGAGGATCCCAAGGATGGCAGAGCCTGGTGGGCTCCCGTCTATGGGGTCGCACAGAGTCGGACACGACTGAAGCGACTTAGCAGCAGCAGCAGCAGTAAGCAGGGCTCAGCTGAAAAGATGGGGTTAGAGGCGGAGCCTGTGCTGCAGATCTTCCTGACTGTCAGCAGCAGGGCATGGAGGGCAGGACAGGAATGGAGGCCATCTCAGTGCTGGTGAGCCCTGCTTCTCAAGAGACAGCCAGGCCTGACGGGAGGGACCACAGCAGGGTAGTACCTTCTGTTCACCTCGGGAACTCGTCTCTGTTCAGAAATGGGGAACTCAGAAGTGAAGTCCACGACTGTAGTCAGTGGAGACCGCTGTCTTCCAGCCTTGTTGTGAAGGGACCCTGCTTCCCTGAGCATCCCAGTTCCATCACTCGGAAGGGGGCCAGAGATGGGAAGCTCTGCGGAGATCTCGAGAGGCGTCAAGAGTGAAGGCAACACTACGGAAAACTGAACCAGCCAGACTGAAAGCTTTGGGAGAAACTACTGATACTAGCTTAGTTTTATGTCTCCTACAAAGTAGAAAACAAACACAGGAGCAGTTTTCCAGCTGTTCCTATAAATACCTGGAAGGCTCTGCACATAGTTGTTAAGTCACCGCCAAGCTTTACAAGCCTCTGGGTAGGCACAAATCCACTGTTGTTTTAGCAGGATCTTAGTTCTCCAACGAGGGATTGAACACATGCCCTTGGCACTGAGAGTTCAGAGTCTTAACCACTAGTTGTTTCATCGCTCAGTTGTGTCCAACTCTATAGCCTGCCAGGCTCCTCTGTCCATGGGATTTCCCAGGCAAGAATACTGGAGTAGGTTGCCATTTCCTTCTCCAGGGGATCTTCCTGACCAAGTGATCAAACCCAAGTCTCCCGCATTGGCAGGCAGGTTCTTTACCCCTGAACCACGAGAGAAGCCTCCTAACCACTAGAGTACCAGGGAATTCTCACTGCTCCGATTTTTAAAGTAAGTTACAATAGGAACGTCCCTGGTTGTCCAGTGGCTAAGATTGTGCTCCCAGTGCAGGGGGCTTGGGTTTGATCCCTAGTCAGGAACTAGATCTTGCAAGCTGCAACTAAAGGTACCACGTGCTACAGCAAACGCCAAGTGCAGTCAAATAAAGAAGACATTTTAAAATGTAAGTTACAGTCATTGCGTAGGATATGAGCATTGGGGTAAACTGAGTGAAAAATGCATGGGACCTCTCTGTAGTATCTTTGTAACTTCTTTGTAATTATTTCAAAATGGACAAACACAGCAGGTGCAAGGGTGGGCTGGTACTATGGGTACCCCTTGCTAGAGCTGCCCTGTACTGTGGCCTCAGGGAGTTCCCCACATGTGCTCAAGTCTGAGCTGTACTTTGTGAAACTTACAATTTGAATATTTCTCCAAAATGGGAGTAAGCCCGTTGAAGGGAGACACCCTGTACTGTAGCCTGAAGACTCAAGTCTTTGCATTGATCTTGTCTTTAGCTCCTCAACGGGGAGCTGAAGCAGCTGTACACAGCCATCACGCGGGCTCGGGTCAACCTCTGGATCTTTGATGAAAACCCAGAGAAGCGGGCTCCTGCGTTCAAATATTTCATGAAGAGGAAATTTGTCAAAGTTGTGAAAACGGATGAAAACAAAGGTGAGCACTCAAAATATTCTGGCTGTTGGCGAGAAAGCATGTGACTCTTCACCTGCTCTGTGGCCAGGTGTAAAGGGTATAGTTTTTGGAAAGCACTTTTTTTCCATATTCTTCTGAGAAATGAGTGTTCCTCTTTATTGCTAAAGTTCATGGGAGAGTGGGGTTGTAATGAGATTGGGAGCATTGACTCCTTCAGGAAGAACTTTTATTTGTCCTTTAAAGGTGAGAGTCACTGGGCAAAGATTAGAGAAAACAGGCTTTATTGGAAGAAGACAAATTTCTGTGGGCTTTTGCTCAGCTGATTGGCAATATCTATTAAGATAAAGAAAGCATATACCTTTTAACCTAGTAATTCCACTTCTAGGGGTCCAACCAGAGATACTCTTGAATAACATCTCCAAGATAACAATACATGCACCAGAGTGCTCATCACAGCTCCACTGGTAATTATAAGAAACTAGATACGACTTAAGTATCCTTGAAGGTGAAACTGTTGCCAGTGGTTCCTCTGGTGTTGGACTGGTGGGTGTGAGGTTGTTAATTAGATATGGACCTCTTTAACTTTTCACCATTATACCCTTCTGTGCTTTTTGCAGTGTTTTGGTTTTTTATTTAGACCAACATTATCATATATTGTTTTCATAATTTACAAAAGCTAGCTAATTAAAAAATGAAATGAAGTTCTCCTGATGGGATAACTAGGAGAGAAATAATCAACTCTCATGAAGAAGAAAACTGTTCTCTTTCTTGGAGGGAGGCTGGCTCCTCCAAGCCAGGGTGAATTCCTCTAAAGATGGGAGGAAAGTCCCAGGATCCACAACAAACCAGTAAGCCAGTTTTATGGAGACTGTTTCCCGTTCCAGCCAAAGGCTCAGTCGGGGACTGGGGTTAGACGCTCTGTTTCTGGGATCTGAGCGTGGTGCTGTAAAGGGAAAAGTGGAAGGTTTGAGGGTAAGCTGCCTTCTCGTTAGAACTCTCCACCTGTACAGCCACAGGGTTTAATTCAGCTCCCACTTTCTCTCCTTGGCCTCCACTTCCTCAACTATTAATAAAAGCAAAATGAGTGGGTTGGCCTACCATGGTGGTTTTTATTCTTTGCGGCAGCTCATAGTCACTTTTATTCTCACAATCTGGCACCCAGTATAAGAGATCTTCAAGATAGGCCATTTTTAAAATTCTTTTTATTTTATATTGGAGTATAGTTGATAAACCGTGTTATGTTAGTTTCAGGTGTACAGCAAAGTGATTCCGTTATACATATACACGTATCTATTCTTTTTCAACTTCTTTTTTCCATTTAGGTCGTTGTGTAATAATACAGTTCCCTGTGATTTACAACAGGTCCTTATTGGTTATCTATTTCAAAGATAGCAATTTTTTTAATTTAAAAAATTCAAAATGAAAAAGGATTGCTATTTATCTGTTGGCTGCAAGAAGAATACGAGAAATCCAGCGTTCATTGTGAGTTGTGAGCTGCATGTGGTAGAGTCTTTGAGGACATCTGTTTCCACCAAACGGGGAACTGGGGATGAGTGTGGTGACCTTGCAGTTGGGGGGCTTCTTCACTGCACACCGACAGAAGTCACCGGCCAGATGCAGAGATACTGCAGGGCTTTGCTGCGGGAATAAGATGTCACCTGGGCACTCAGTGCACGTGGTGTCACAGCCAGATGCTGCAAGCCAGCTTTGCACACAGCGCATGGCACCAGGGAGGGTCAGGCTGCAAGGGTCAGCATGTGCTTGTGTACCTTCTAGACAGAGCTGGCCTGTCTGCCTGGCTCCTTTGGTTGAAAGCCATTGCCCCAGGAGTCTCAGATCTTTCCAGCTCAGATTTGGCTGCAGCGTTTGCCAGACAGTCAGCCTTTCATGTGTTTCCTGAAGCTGCAGCTGGGAACCCCCAGGGAGTGTCGACCCCCGCCTGACGATGCTCGGGAGTCATCAAAAGGGGAGGGCCAGTACAGTCACCACCAGCTGCTGAGGCTCATAGACGGGACCAACATAAGGTGGATGCAGTCTGTATCCACCAACAAGAATGTGTCAGACTGTGAGAAACCCTGGGTGGTCCGGTGGTTCGGACTCTGCGCTTTCACTGCTGAGGGTCCAGGTTCAATCCCTGGTCGGGGAATTAAGATCCCACAAGGAGCATGGCCAGGAAGAAGAAAAAAAGAGTGTGTCGGATTGCTTCCTGTGACGAGGGCAAAGTGCGCATTTGGAAATACTGTCACATCTCGTCACCTTGTCCCTTGCTAAAGCCCAGCATGAGAGTTTGCCAAGAGCAATGTGGCTTTGGGTTTTCAAGGAGGAATTAGAAATTACTGTCTTCTAATTCATGGCCACAGGAAAGGAAGGTAACACAGTTCAAAAAACAAAGAGTGTCCTTTCTCACCCCCACCTCCTTCTCCCCTAACCCTCCATGACTTGGTAAGCTAAACCCTGTGTTATGTGACTGCTAGACAGACAGCAGAGGTGTTCATCTGTTCCAGCTGTCCCAACAAAGTACCACAGACTGGGTGGCTTTCACCACGGGAATTATTGTCTGAGTTCTGGAGGCTAGAAGCCTAAGGTCAATCACGCTGTTAGTGCTTCGGTTTCTTCTGAGACCTCTCTTCTTGGTTGTGTACTCTCCTTCCTCCGTGTCAGCTCCTGGTGTCTCTTTATATGTGTTAATCTCTCTTTTCTTTCCTATTTTTTTTGGCCACACCACGCGACATGCAGGATCTTAGTTCCCCGACCAGGGATCAGACCCGTGCCACTGCAGTGGAAGCTCAGAGTCTTCACCACTAGATTGGCAGGGAAGTTTCTATAAGGATGCCCTTCTTAGGCTTAGTCACTTGTGTGGTTTCCATGTCACACTTCGGTTTGTGACCCTTTGGACCGTAGCCTTTATTTTCCTGGGCTGTAGCTTGACTGCAGCCATGAAATTAAAAGATGCTTGCTCCTTGGAAGAAAAACTATGACCAACTTAGACAGCATATTCAAAAGCAGAGACATTACTTTGCTGACAGAGGTCCATCTAGTCAAAGCTATGGTTTTTCCAGTAGTCATGTATGGATGTGAGAGTTGGACCATAAAGAAAGCTGAGAACTGAAGAATTGATGCTTTTGAACTGCGGTATTGGAGAAGACTCTTGAGAGTCCCTTGGACTGCAAGGAGATCTAACCAGTCCATCCTAAAGGAGATCAGTCCTGGGTGTTTGTTGGAAGGACTGATGTTGAAGCTGAAACTCCAATACTTCTGCCACCTGATGTACAGAGCTGACTCATTGGAAAAGACCATGAAGCTGGGAAGGATTGAGGGCAGCAGGAGAAGGGGATGACAGAGGATGAGATGGTTGGATGGTATTACCGACTTGATGGACACGGGTTTGAGCAATTTCGGGAGTTGGTGATGGACAGGGAGGCCTGGCGTGCTGCAGTCCATGGGGTTGCAAAGAGTCAGACGTGACAAAGGGACTGAACTGAGCTGATTGGACCATAGCATGCCAGGCTCCTCTGTCCATGAGATTCTCCAGGCACGAATACTGGAGTGGATTGCCATGTGCTTCTCCAGGGGATCTTTCTGACCCAGGGATAGAACCTGTGCCACTTACGTCTCCTGCATTGCAGGCAGATTCTTTACCACTGTGCCACCTGGGAAGCCTGCCCTTTTTCTTATAAGGATGTCCATCAGATTGGATCAGGGCCCGCCCACGTGACCTCCTTTTACCTTAACCACCTCTTTAAAGACTCTGTCTCCAAATATAGTCAAACTCCAAGCGACAAAGTTTAGGGCTTCAACGCTTGAAATTTGTCACGACAAAATCGAGCCCTTAACAACAGGTTTCAGTGAAGGAATCAGCAGAAAGGCAAATCCACGTTTCTCTTTCATTTTAGACCTTGATGATAGCATGTTTGTTAAGACCTCGACCCCTGGGGAGTGGATTGCACAAGGAGATTACTACGCTAAACACCAGTGCTGGAAGGTAAGTGGTGCGTCTGCGCGTCCCGGGGCCTCATCATGCCTCACCAGCCGGTCTCTCATCCCTGCATTTGTCGCCCGGATAAGGGGGTCATGGGTCATGTTGCTGGTGCTGCTCTCGCTTCTGTAACATCAGGTCACCCGCCATGCAGAAAGCTCCCTGTCCTCCTCCTCCTCCCCCTGTACAGTCAGGACAGTCTTTCACTTTCAAGTGCCAGCAGGTGATTCCAGGAAGAGGGAGAGTCCCGGCCTCTGCCTGCTGAGGAGTCCTTCTGTCGGGAAGGACAGGGAACAGGCTGCACTGCCCAGGGGAGAAGCTGTAGAGCTGCTCCATAAGGGGAATGGGAAGCGGGAAAGCCTGGGGCCTGCCCTGCCGTCAGGCGTGAGGGAGGAGAAGGCAGGTGGCACTGTTATGTGTGGCTGTGTCAGGATAGGATTTCCATAAGCCTGCAGCTGCAGAAGTTGGCTGAGCCCCGAACTGTATTCACTGCCCATCCTTCTTGTAATCTGCAAGGAACATTAAGCACCTGGCAGTTGTTATAACACCAAGACTTTTTTTTTCAGAGAGGGGATATGGAGGGACTGTGTGAGCAGTGAGTAGTGGGCATGAAATAGGAAAACTATATTCACTCTTTCCCTTACTCCCTGCAGAACACAGCTGGTGTTATACATGTTGCCCATGGATTTCCAATTCTTTATCCCTTTGAAAATACCTTTTGAATGTTTACCTCTAAAATCTTTCGAGGGGAGCAGCACAGATGAGACTGTTATAAATAGCCTCCTGCTCACCTGAATTTATTTTGGCTCTGCACGAGGGCTTTGGGACTCAGGAGGCATACTGATTCTGGCTGCATGTCAGTGAGTGTCCCAGAACCACCATACAAACAGAAACCCCTTGAGATTCATTCACTGAGCATATTGCTGTTGAGCAGTGAGCCCTGCATTGTGTTTCGGTCGGGAGGATGTGACGGTATGCATGACAGATGTTCAGAAGAGGGCACGGTGCTGGCTGTCCCCTGTGTCAGAGATGAATGACCACCTGTCGTGCATGGAGAAGCCAGGGAAGGCTGCTTTGAGGGGGGGACCTGTAGGATACATGAAATCAGTCAGGCAGAGGAGGGATGGAGGAGCATTTCGATCAGAGGGAAGAATGTGTGCAAAGGCCCTGTAGCAGAAAGGAGCATGGCACGGGTCAGCAATGAGAGGAGGCCCACAGGACTGGGGATTCTGGGGCAGGGATGGGGGAGAGATGATGTCCTCTCCAGGACATCAGTAAGTTACACTTAATCCTTCCCTTGCCCACCCTGAGATCTAATCTCTACATGCTGGGCAGAACGTGAACTTCTGCCTTAGAGACACGAGGTCAGCAGCTTTCTGCCGGTGGAACACAGGCCGACTCCCCTGGGACAGAGATCTCACTTTCTGTTTGCTCCACCCAGGTCTGCATGTGGCAAAGTCTGGTCAGTCATCTTCTGGGATGTGTGTTGGGACAGCAGCTCTGTCCCCATTTCTGCCCCTGCTCCACCAATCCTGCCCACTAGCCTTGGTTGTTACTGACTAGAGGGGACCTGTGTTGCACCCAGAAAAGCCACTGGGTGACCTTGGGCCAGTTTGTTCATGTCCTTGACCTGAAGATGCTATCAAATACAGTGAGAAGGATGAAACGTCTCCTGCATGGCTGTTGAAGATTAGATGAGAGTGTTGTTATGGTGACCTGTAAAAACATGTCTGAAGTGCCTTTTCCATGGTTTTTGGGTGTTACCAAAAAGAAGCTTTGAGTCTGAAGTGTTAACTGTGAACTCTGTTGGGCTTTATCCTCTCTGGCTGTTTGCGTCAACATCTTAGCATCTTCTTGCCCCTCCTCTTGAATTCGGCTGCAATGAGGCCCCTCCTCTTGAATTCGGCTGCAGTGAGACCCAGGGCTTTGTGCCAACATGGAACAACACACGCTCTAACTCTTACTCCTGTGTCCTCTCCATGACCTTTCTGGGAATAGAAACCTTTGGTCTATTCCAGGTTGCTGCCAAATGTTACCAAAAGGGAGGGGCGCTTGAGAAGGAGAAGCTGGCTCTGGCCCACAGCACTGCCCTGAACATGAAATCCAAGAAAGTCAGCCTCAAGTAAGAGTCCTGGGGGGAAGGGGGGACTTCCCTGGTGGTCCAGTGGTTAAGACTCTGCCTTCCAATGCAGGTTGTACAGGTCTGATCCCACATGCCTTTAGGCCAAAAGCCAAAACATGAAACAGAAGCAATACTGTAACAAATTCAGTAAAGCCTTTAACAACGGTCCCTAGATGTTCATTAACAGCTGAATGGCTAAAGAAGCTGTGGTTCATATATACTGGATACTACTCAGCCATAAAAAGGAACGCATTTGAGTTAGTTCTAATGAGGTGGATGAAAAGTTGCTCAGTTGTGTGCGACTCATTGCAAGCCCATGGATATACAGTCCATGGAATTCTTCAGGCCAGAATACTGGAGTGGGTAACCTTTCCCTTCTCCAGGGAATCTTCCCAACCCAGAGATCGAACCCAGGTCTCCCGCCTTACAGGCAGATTCTTTGTTGGCTGAGCCATAAGGGAAGCCCAAGAATACTGGAGTGGGTAGCCTTTCTCTTCTCCATGGGGATCTTCCTGACCCAGGAATCGAACAGGGGTCTCCTGCACTGCAGGCAGATTTTTTACCAACTGAGCTATGAGGGAAGCCCTAATGAGGTGGATGAACCTTGAGCCTGTTATACAGAGTGAAGTAAGTCAGAAAGAGAAAAGCAAATACCGTATGTCAACACCTATATACAGAATCTAGAAAGATGGTACTGATGAACCTATTTGCAGGGCAGGAATAGACACGCAGACATAGAGAACAGACTTACGGACAAGGGCAGGGGGAGGAAGGAGAAGGTGAGATGGAGAGAGCAGCATGGAAACATATACACCACCGTATGTAAAACAGCCAATGGAAATTTGCTGTATGACTCAGGGAACTCAGACTGGGGGTCTGTAACCCAAAGTGATGGGGAAAGGTGGGATGTGGGAGGCAAGCGCAAGAGGGAGGAGACATATGCTCATCTATGGCTAATTCATGTTGATGAATTTACCAATATTGTAAAGCAATTATCCTTCAATTAAAAATAAATAAATTTTTAAAACAAAGAGTCTCAGGGGTCATTTCAGGCTTGCTCTGATGGGAGCCGCCAGTTCAGTTTACTGGTGTCGTAGCCCATGAAACCCTGTTCTGTTTCCCCCTCCCAGGGAAAAGCAGGTGGAGTATTTGGAGCTGGCTAAGACCTATTTGGAGTGCAAGGAGCCAAAGCTGTGCCTTAAGTGTCTGAGCTACGCCAAGGAGTTCCAGCTGTGTGCCCAGCTCTGCGAGCGGCTGGGAAAGGTACACCCGGCCCACAGCTGCTCCTGGGAGAACTGGGCTCCACTGGGCAAGTGGAGGGGGGGCCCACCCTCCCTCCTTCCTGCTGTATCAGGGAAGGCTCCTGTCCTCCCAAGAGAGAGAGGTTGGCCGTGTTGACTCTGTGGGTGGCCCTTCTCTCTCCATTTGCTCAAAGATTTAGATGGTTCTAAGAACTGTGTGTGTGTGTGTGTGTGTCTGTGTCTCTACGAACGTTTGTGACCCGTTGTTAACCACAGGGAGGCCACATGTTCACAAAGGAAAACGGGTTTTCAAAGAGCCCTGCCTTCTCTTTCTCTGTGTTCGGTCTGGAGTCAGCCTGGGTGGACCGTCTGGCTCATACTCTAGGTCTGCAGGGACCAGTCTGGCAGCTGCTAGCCACAAGTGGCTACCTAACGAAACATTTAAGTTAATTAAAGTGTAGTAAAGTAAAAAATTCGGTTCCGAAGTCTCCCAAGCCACATTTCATTGCATGCTATGATGGAACATGTCCGTCATTCTAGAAGCGCCAGTGGAGAGACCCGGTGGTCCAGGACACGGGACTGTCAGCCTGGTCAGCCACGCACAGCACAGACTGCTGTTGTCTGTGATGAGATGAGCTCCCAGGGCGAGAGTAGGCACTCAGAGATTTTTATGGCCCTTTGGCATTGCTCTGACATCCGAGTGGTGATGATTTTCTTAGAGATTCATCTGCCCTCCTTTTTGTTGAGATATAATTGATGTATATCATTATATTGGTTTTAATTGTACAACAGTAATGATTCGACACAAAGATACATTACACAGTGATCATGGCAGTAAGTTTAGTTAATGTCTGTCACCACGCATAGTGACAGTCTCTTTTTCTTAAGACGAGAAAATCTAAGATCACCTTTATTTGTATGTGAGAGCTGAAAAATAAAACAAACGAACAAAAATGACGAACAGGAACAGAATCGCAGATATGGAGAACAAACCAGTGGTTACCAGAGAGGAGTGGGAAAATAGCTGAAGAGGATTAAGAGGCACAAACCACCAGGTATAAAATAAGTAAGTTACAAAATATAATGTACAGCACAGGGAGTATAGCCAATACTTTATAGTAGCTTTGTATGGTGTGTAATCTGTGAAAATATCAAATTCAGGTATTTACACATGAAGCTAATATAATATTGTAAATAAACTATATTACAATAAAAAAAATTTTTTAAGAGATACCCTGTCATCAACTTTCAAATATACAATACAATATTATTAGTCAAATCCNTATAAGTTGCTTATGTACAAAGTTGTATTTCTACTTCTATTAATACAGACTGTACAGCATACTGACCACTAAAAATTTAGTTTCTGGGACTTTCTTGGCACAACTAGTGATTCAGACTCTGTGCCTCTGATGCGGTGGGTGTGGGTTCGATTCCTGGTAGGGGAACAAAGAGCCCACATGCCTTGAGGGCATGGCCGAAAAATAAAAAATAAAATGAACCTTAAAAAACTCAGTTTTCACTTGTCACTATACAGTTGATAGCTTGCCATTTGTGACAACATGGATGGACCCTGAGGGTACCATGCTAAGCATCACATGTCTTAACAACTGAACCTAAGTGGAATTTCTTAAACACACTGTGAATAGAGGTGAGGACGCTGGTTTCCTCTCTCCATTCTGTGTGTGGCACGCTTTCAACAACAGAAAGCTCCTGGCCCTAACATTTCTCCTGGAAGTGAGCACTTGTATTTGCTTCTTGGCTGTCCGGGCCAAGCATCCTGGGGTCTTTGCGGTAACTGCCCTGGTCCCTGGCTGGGCCACCTGGGCTCGGACCCCCACTGGTGCCATACAATAGCCCTGTGGTACCATGCTAAGCATCACATGTCTTAACAACTGAACCTAAGTGGAATTTCTTAAACACACTGTGAATAGAGGTGAGGACGCTGGTTTCCTCTCTCCATTCTGTGTGTGGCACGCTTTCAACAACAGAAAGCTCCTGGCCCTAACATTTCTCCTGGAAGTGAGCACTTGTATTTGCTTCTTGGCTGTCCGGGCCAAGCATCCTGGGGTCTTTGCGGTAACTGCCCTGGTCCCTGGCTGGGCCACCTGGGCTCGGACCCCCACTGGTGCCATACAATAGCCCTGTCCTCCCAGATGGTGCTGAGGGCCTGGCCCCTATGCCAGGCAAAGGGGCTGAGTTCTCTGTGAGGCCCAGGGAGGATGGGTGTATACTACAGAAGCGTTTTCTGCTGGTCTTGCATTTGTCTTCGTTGTTCAGGCTTACAAGGAATGGAAGATCATTTCTTCATTTGCTCCTTCATCCTCCGGGTACAGAGAGGAAAGCCAGCCGATGATTGAGGTGCCCTTGGAAAATTGTAGCTCCTCCCAGGGCCGGGCTGCCACCATGAATCCGGAAATGTACAAGGTGAGTATCAGCCAGGGGTCCACACGGTGGTTTGACGGGGAGCCAGGAAGCAGGGCCGGAGAAGGCAATGGCACCCCACTCCAGTACTCTTGCCTGGAAAATCCCATGGACGGAGGAGCCTGGTAGGCTGCAATCCATGGGGTCTCAAAGAGTTGGACACAACTGAGCAACTTCACTTTCACTTTTCACTTTCATGCACTGGAGAAGGAAATGGCAACCCACTCCAGTGTTCTTGCCTGGAGGATCCCAAGGATGGCAGAGCCTGGTGGGCTCCCGTCTATGGGGTCGCACAGAGTCGGACACGACTGAAGCGACTTAGCAGCAGCAGCAGCAGTAAGCAGGGCTCAGCTGAAAAGATGGGGTTAGAGGCGGAGCCTGTGCTGCAGATCTTCCTGACTGTCAGCAGCAGGGCATGGAGGGCAGGACAGGAATGGAGGCCATCTCAGTGCTGGTGAGCCCTGCTTCTCAAGAGACAGCCAGGCCTGACGGGAGGGACCACAGCAGGGTAGTACCTTCTGTTCACCTCGGGAACTCGTCTCTGTTCAGAAATGGGGAACTCAGAAGTGAAGTCCACGACTGTAGTCAGTGGAGACCGCTGTCTTCCAGCCTTGTTGTGAAGGGACCCTGCTTCCCTGAGCATCCCAGTTCCATCACTCGGAAGGAGGCCAGAGATGGGAAGCTCTGCGGAGATCTCGAGAGGCGTCAAGAGTGAAGGCAACACTACGGAAAACTGAACCAGCCAGACTGAAAGCTTTGGGAGAAACTACTGATACTAGCTTAGTTTTATGTCTCCTACAAAGTAGAAAACAAACACAGGAGCAGTTTTCCAGCTGTTCCTATAAATACCTGGAAGGCTCTGCACATAGTTGTTAAGTCACCGCCAAGCTTTACAAGCCTCTGGGTAGGCACAAATCCACTGTTGTTTTAGCAGGATCTTAGTTCTCCAACGAGGGATTGAACACATGCCCTTGGCACTGAGAGTTCAGAGTCTTAACCACTAGTTGTTTCATCGCTCAGTTGTGTCCAACTCTATAGCCTGCCAGGCTCCTCTGTCCATGGGATTTCCCAGGCAAGAATACTGGAGTAGGTTGCCATTTCCTTCTCCAGGGGATCTTCCTGACCAAGTGATCAAACCCAAGTCTCCCACATTGGCAGGCAGGTTCTTTACCCCTGAACCACGAGAGAAGCCTCCTAACCACTAGAGTACCAGGGAATTCTCACTGCTCCGATTTTTAAAGTAAGTTACAATAGGAACTTCCCTGGTTGTCCAGTGGCTAAGATTGTGCTCCCAGTGCAGGGGGCTTGGGTTTGATCCCTAGTCAGGAACTAGATCTTGCAAGCTGCAACTAAAGGTACCACGTGCTACAGCAAACGCCAAGTGCAGTCAAATAAAGAAGACATTTTAAAATGTAAGTTACAGTCATTGCGTAGGATATGAGCATTGGGGTAAACTGAGTGAAAAATGCATGGGACCTCTCTGTAGTATCTTTGTAACTTCTTTGTAATTATTTCAAAATGGACAAACACAGCAGGTGCAAGGGTGGGCTGGTACTATGGGTACCCCTTGCTAGAGCTGCCCTGTACTGTGGCCTCAGGGAGTTCCCCACATGTGCTCAAGTCTGAGCTGTACTTTGTGAAACTTACAATTTGAATATTTCTCCAAAATGGGAGTAAGCCCGTTGAAGGGAGACACCCTGTACTGTAGCCTGAAGACTCAAGTCTTTGCATTGATCTTGTCTTTAGCTCCTCAACGGGGAGCTGAAGCAGCTGTACACAGCCATCACGCGGGCTCGGGTCAACCTCTGGATCTTTGATGAAAACCCAGAGAAGCGGGCTCCTGCGTTCAAATATTTCATGAAGAGGAAATTTGTCAAAGTTGTGAAAACGGATGAAAACAAAGGTGAGCACTCAAAATATTCTGGCTGTTGGCGAGAAAGCATGTGACTCTTCACCTGCTCTGTGGCCAGGTGTAAAGGGTATAGTTTTTGGAAAGCACTTTTTTTCCATATTCTTCTGAGAAATGAGTGTTCCTCTTTATTGCTAAAGTTCATGGGAGAGTGGGGTTGTAATGAGATTGGGAGCATTGACTCCTTCAGGAAGAACTTTTATTTGTCCTTTAAAGGTGAGAGTCACTGGGCAAAGATTAGAGAAAACAGGCTTTATTGGAAGAAGACAAATTTCTGTGGGCTTTTGCTCAGCTGATTGGCAATATCTATTAAGATAAAGAAAGCATATACCTTTTAACCTAGTAATTCCACTTCTAGGGGTCCAACCAGAGATACTCTTGAATAACATCTCCAAGATAACAATACATGCACCAGAGTGCTCATCACAGCTCCACTGGTAATTATAAGAAACTAGATACGACTTAAGTGTCCTTGAAGGTGAAACTGTTGCCAGTGGTTCCTCTGGTGTTGGACTGGTGGGTGTGAGGTTGTTAATTAGATATGGACCTCTTTAACTTTTCACCATTATACCCTTCTGTGCTTTTTGCAGTGTTTTGGTTTTTTATTTAGACCAACATTATCATATATTGTTTTCATAATTTACAAAAGCTAGCTAATTAAAAAATGAAATGAAGTTCTCCTGATGGGATAACTAGGAGAGAAATAATCAACTCTCATGAAGAAGAAAACTGTTCTCTTTCTTGGAGGGAGGCTGGCTCCTCCAAGCCAGGGTGAATTCCTCTAAAGATGGGAGGAAAGTCCCAGGATCCACAACAAACCAGTAAGCCAGTTTTATGGAGACTGTTTCCCGTTCCAGCCAAAGGCTCAGTCGGGGACTGGGGTTAGACGCTCTGTTTCTGGGATCTGAGCGTGGTGCTGTAAAGGGAAAAGTGGAAGGTTTGAGGGTAAGCTGCCTTCTCGTTAGAACTCTCCACCTGTACAGCCACAGGGTTTAATTCAGCTCCCACTTTCTCTCCTTGGCCTCCACTTCCTCAACTATTAATAAAAGCAAAATGAGTGGGTTGGCCTACCATGGTGGTTTTTATTCTTTGCGGCAGCTCATAGTCACTTTTATTCTCACAATCTGGCACCCAGTATAAGAGATCTTCAAGATAGGCCATTTTTAAAATTCTTTTTATTTTATATTGGAGTATAGTTGATAAACCGTGTTATGTTAGTTTCAGGTGTACAGCAAAGTGATTCCGTTATACATATACACGTATCTATTCTTTTTCAACTTCTTTTTTCCATTTAGGTCGTTGTGTAATAATACAGTTCCCTGTGATTTACAACAGGTCCTTATTGGTTATCTATTTCAAAGATAGCAATTTTTTTAATTTAAAAAATTCAAAATGAAAAAGGATTGCTATTTATCTGTTGGCTGCAAGAAGAATACGAGAAATCCAGCGTTCATTGTGAGTTGTGAGCTGCATGTGGTAGAGTCTTTGAGGACATCTGTTTCCACCAAACGGGGAACTGGGGATGAGTGTGGTGACCTTGCAGTTGGGGGGCTTCTTCACTGCACACCGACAGAAGTCACCGGCCAGATGCAGAGATACTGCAGGGCTTTGCTGCGGGAATAAGATGTCACCTGGGCACTCAGTGCACGTGGTGTCACAGCCAGATGCTGCAAGCCAGCTTTGCACACAGCGCATGGCACCAGGGAGGGTCAGGCTGCAAGGGTCAGCATGTGCTTGTGTACCTTCTAGACAGAGCTGGCCTGTCTGCCTGGCTCCTTTGGTTGAAAGCCATTGCCCCAGGAGTCTCAGATCTTTCCAGCTCAGATTTGGCTGCAGCGTTTGCCAGACAGTCAGCCTTTCATGTGTTTCCTGAAGCTGCAGCTGGGAACCCCCAGGGAGTGTCGACCCCCGCCTGACGATGCTCGGGAGTCATCAAAAGGGGAGGGCCAGTACAGTCACCACCAGCTGCTGAGGCTCATAGACGGGACCAACATAAGGTGGATGCAGTCTGTATCCACCAACAAGAATGTGTCAGACTGTGAGAAACCCTGGGTGGTCCGGTGGTTCGGACTCTGCGCTTTCACTGCTGAGGGTCCAGGTTCAATCCCTGGTCGGGGAATTAAGATCCCACAAGGAGCATGGCCAGGAAGAAGAAAAAAAGAATGTGTCGGATTGCTTCCTGTGACAAGGGCAAAGTGTGCATTTGTAAATACTGTCACATCTCGTCACCTTGTCCCTTGCTAAAGCCCAGCATGAGAGTTTGCCAAGAGCAATGTGGCTTTGGGTTTTCAAGGAGGAATTAGAAATTACTGTCTTCTAATTCATGGCCACAGGAAAGGAAGGTAACACAGTTCAAAAAACAAAGAGTGTCCTTTCTCACCCCCACCTCCTTCTCCCCTAACCCTCCATGACTTGGTAAGCTAAACCCTGTGTTATGTGACTGCTAGACAGACAGCAGAGGTGTTCATCTGTTCCAGCTGTCCCAACAAAGTACCACAGACTGGGTGGCTTTCACCACGGGAATTATTGTCTGAGTTCTGGAGGCTAGAAGCCTAAGGTCAATCACGCTGTTAGTGCTTCGGTTTCTTCTGAGACCTCTCTTCTTGGTTGTGTACTCTCCTTCCTCCGTCAGCTCCTGGTGTCTCTTTATATGTGTTAATCTCTCTTTTCTTCCCTATTTTTTTTGGCCACACCACGCGGCATGCAGGATCTTAGTTCCCCGACCAGGGATCAGACCCGTGCCCACTGCAGTGGGAGCTCAGAGTCTTCACCACTAGATTGGCAGGGAAGTTTCTATAAGGATGCCCTTCTTAGGCTTAGTCACTTGTGTGGTTTCCATGTCACACTTTGGTTTGTGACCCTTTGGACCGTAGCCTTTATTTTCCTGGGCTGTAGCTTGACTGCAGCCATGAAATTAAAAGATGCTTGCTCCTTGGAAGAAAAACTATGACCAACTTAGACAGCATATTCAAAAGCAGAGACATTACTTTGCTGACAGAGGTCCATCTAGTCAAAGCTATGGTTTTTCCAGTAGTCATGTATGGATGTGAGAGTTGGACCATAAAGAAAGCTGAGAACTGAAGAATTGATGCTTTTGAACTGCGGTGTTGGAGAAGACTCTCGAGAGTCCCTTGGATTGCAAGGAGATCAAACCAGGCAATACTAAAGGAGATCAGTCCTGAATATCCATTGGAAGGACTGATGCTGAAACTCCAATCCTTCGGCCACCTGGTTTGAGGAACTGACCCATTGGAAAAGACTCTGATACTAGGAAAGATTGAAGGCGGGAGGAGAAGGGGATGACAAAGGATGAGATTGTTGGATGGTATCACCAACTGGATGGACATGGGTTTGAGCAATTTCGGGAGTTGGTGATGGACAGGGAGGCCTGGCGTGCTGCAGTCCATGGGGTTGCAAAGAGTCAGACGTGACAAAGGGACTGAACTGAGCTGATTGGACCATAGCATGCCAGGCTCCTCTGTCCATGAGATTCTCCAGGCACGAATACTGGAGTGGATTGCCATGTGCTTCTCCAGGGGATCTTTCTGACCCAGGGATAGAACCTGTGCCACTTATGTCTCCTGCATTGCAGGCAGATTCTTTACCACTGTGCCACCTGGGAAGCCTGCCCTTTTTCTTATAAGGATGTCCATCAGATTGGATCAGGGCCCGCCCACGTGACCTCCTTTTACCTTAACCACCTCTTTAAAGACTCTGTCTCCAAATATAGTCAAACTCCAAGCGACAAAGTTTAGGGCTTCAACGCTTGAAATTTGTCACGACAAAATCGAGCCCTTAACAACAGGTTTCAGTGAAGGAATCAGCAGAAAGGCAAACCCACGTTTCTCTTTCATTTTAGACCTTGATGATAGCATGTTTGTTAAGACCTCGACCCCTGGGGAGTGGATTGCACAAGGAGATTACTACGCTAAACACCAGTGCTGGAAGGTAAGTGGTGCGTCTGCCCGTCCCGGGGCCTCATCATGCCTCACCAGCCGGTCTCTCATCCCTGCATTTGTCACCCGGACGAGGGGGTCATGGGTCATGTTGCTGGTGCTGCTCTCGCTTCTGTAACATCAGGTCACCCGCCATGCAGAAAGCTCCCTGTCCTCCTCCTCCTCCCCCTGTACAGTCAAGACAGCCTTTCACTTTCAAGTGCCAGCAGGTGATTCCAGGAAGANCCCGGATAAGGGGGTCATGGGTCATGTTGCTGGTGCTGCTCTCGCTTCTGTAACATCAGGTCACCCGCCATGCAGAAAGCTCCCTGTCCTCCTCCTCCTCCCCCTGTACAGTCAGGACAGTCTTTCACTTTCAAGTGCCAGCAGGTGATTCCAGGAAGAGGGAGAGTCCCGGCCTCTGCCTGCTGAGGAGTCCTTCTGTCGGGAAGGACAGGGAACAGGCTGCACTGCCCAGGGGAGAAGCTGTAGAGCTGCTCCATAAGGGGAATGGGAAGCGGGAAAGCCTGGGGCCTGCCCTGCCGTCAGGCGTGAGGGAGGAGAAGGCAGGTGGCACTGTTATGTGTGGCTGTGTCAGGATAGGATTTCCATAAGCCTGCAGCTGCAGAAGTTGGCTGAGCCCCGAACTGTATTCACTGCCCATCCTTCTTGTAATCTGCAAGGAACATTAAGCACCTGGCAGTTGTTATAACACCAAGACTTTTTTTTTCAGAGAGGGGATATGGAGGGACTGTGTGAGCAGTGAGTAGTGGGCATGAAATAGGAAAACTATATTCACTCTTTCCCTTACTCCCTGCAGAACACAGCTGGTGTTATACATGTTGCCCATGGATTTCCAATTCTTTATCCCTTTGAAAATACCTTTTGAATGTTTACCTCTAAAATCTTTCGAGGGGAGCAGCACAGATGAGACTGTTATAAATAGCCTCCTGCTCACCTGAATTTATTTTGGCTCTGCACGAGGGCTTTGGGACTCAGGAGGCATACTGATTCTGGCTGCATGTCAGTGAGTGTCCCAGAACCACCATACAAACAGAAACCCCTTGAGATTCATTCACTGAGCATATTGCTGTTGAGCAGTGAGCCCTGCATTGTGTTTCGGTCGGGAGGATGTGACGGTATGCATGACAGATGTTCAGAAGAGGGCACGGTGCTGGCTGTCCCCTGTGTCAGAGATGAATGACCACCTGTCGTGCATGGAGAAGCCAGGGAAGGCTGCTTTGAGGGGGGGACCTGTAGGATACATGAAATCAGTCAGGCAGAGGAGGGATGGAGGAGCATTTCGATCAGAGGGAAGAATGTGTGCAAAGGCCCTGTAGCAGAAAGGAGCATGGCACGGGTCAGCAATGAGAGGAGGCCCACAGGACTGGGGATTCTGGGGCAGGGATGGGGGAGAGATGATGTCCTCTCCAGGACATCAGTAAGTTACACTTAATCCTTCCCTTGCCCACCCTGAGATCTAATCTCTACATGCTGGGCAGAACGTGAACTTCTGCCTTAGAGACACGAGGTCAGCAGCTTTCTGCCGGTGGAACACAGGCCGACTCCCCTGGGACAGAGATCTCACTTTCTGTTTGCTCCACCCAGGTCTGCATGTGGCAAAGTCTGGTCAGTCATCTTCTGGGATGTGTGTTGGGACAGCAGCTCTGTCCCCATTTCTGCCCCTGCTCCACCAATCCTGCCCACTAGCCTTGGTTGTTACTGACTAGAGGGGACCTGTGTTGCACCCAGAAAAGCCACTGGGTGACCTTGGGCCAGTTTGTTCATGTCCTTGACCTGAAGATGCTATCAAATACAGTGAGAAGGATGAAACGTCTCCTGCATGGCTGTTGAAGATTAGATGAGAGTGTTGTTATGGTGACCTGTAAAAACATGTCTGAAGTGCCTTTTCCATGGTTTTTGGGTGTTACCAAAAAGAAGCTTTGAGTCTGAAGTGTTAACTGTGAACTCTGTTGGGCTTTATCCTCTCTGGCTGTTTGCGTCAACATCTTAGCATCTTCTTGCCCCTCCTCTTGAATTCGGCTGCAATGAGGCCCCTCCTCTTGAATTCGGCTGCAGTGAGACCCAGGGCTTTGTGCCAACATGGAACAACACACGCTCTAACTCTTACTCCTGTGTCCTCTCCATGACCTTTCTGGGAATAGAAACCTTTGGTCTATTCCAGGTTGCTGCCAAATGTTACCAAAAGGGAGGGGCGCTTGAGAAGGAGAAGCTGGCTCTGGCCCACAGCACTGCCCTGAACATGAAATCCAAGAAAGTCAGCCTCAAGTAAGAGTCCTGGGGGGAAGGAGGGACTTCCCTGGTGGTCCAGTGGTTAAGACTCTGCCTTCCAATGCAGGTTGTACAGGTCTGATCCCACATGCCTTTAGGCCAAAAGCCAAAACATGAAACAGAAGCAATACTGTAACAAATTCAGTAAAGCCTTTAACAACGGTCCCTAGATGTTCATTAACAGCTGAATGGCTAAAGAAGCTGTGGTTCATATATACTGGATACTACTCAGCCATAAAAAGGAACGCATTTGAGTTAGTTCTAATGAGGTGGATGAAAAGTTGCTCAGTTGTGTGCGACTCATTGCAAGCCCATGGATATACAGTCCATGGAATTCTTCAGGCCAGAATACTGGAGTGGGTAACCTTTCCCTTCCCCAGGGAATCTTCCCAACCCAGAGATCGAACCCAGGTCTCCCGCCTTACAGGCAGATTCTTTGTTGGCTGAGCCATAAGGGAAGCCCAAGAATACTGGAGTGGGTAGCCTTTCTCTTCTCCATGGGGATCTTCCTGACCCAGGAATCGAACAGGGGTCTCCTGCACTGCAGGCAGATTTTTTACCAACTGAGCTATGAGGGAAGCCCTAATGAGGTGGATGAACCTTGAGCCTGTTATACAGAGTGAAGTAAGTCAGAAAGAGAAAAGCAAATACCGTATGTCAACACCTATATACAGAAGCTAGAAAGATGGTACTGATGAACCTATTTGCAGGGCAGGAATAGACACGCAGACATAGAGAACAGACTTACGGACAAGGGCAGGGGGAGGAAGGAGAAGGTGAGATGGAGAGAGCAGCATGGAAACATATACACCACCGTATGTAAAACAGCCAATGGAAATTTGCTGTATGACTCAGGGAACTCAGACTGGGGGTCTGTAACCCAAAGTGATGGGGAAAGGTGGGATGTGGGAGGCAAGCGCAAGAGGGAGGAGACATATGCTCATCTATGGCTAATTCATGTTGATGAATTTACCAATATTGTAAAGCAATTATCCTTCAATTAAAAATAAATAAATTTTTAAAACAAAGAGTCTCAGGGGTCATTTCAGGCTTGCTCTGATGGGAGCCGCCAGTTCAGTTTACTGGTGTCGTAGCCCATGAAACCCTGTTCTGTTTCCCCCTCCCAGGGAAAAGCAGGTGGAGTATTTGGAGCTGGCTAAGACCTATTTGGAGTGCAAGGAGCCAAAGCTGTGCCTTAAGTGTCTGAGCTACGCCAAGGAGTTCCAGCTGTGTGCCCAGCTCTGCGAGCGGCTGGGAAAGGTACACCCGGCCCACAGCTGCTCCTGGGAGAACTGGGCTCCACTGGGCAAGTGGAGGGGGGGCCCACCCTCCCTCCTTCCTGCTGTATCAGGGAAGGCTCCTGTCCTCCCAAGAGAGAGAGGTTGGCCGTGTTGACTCTGTGGGTGGCCCTTCTCTCTCCATTTGCTCAAAGATTTAGATGGTTCTAAGAACTGTGTGTGTGTGTGTGTGTGTCTGTGTCTCTACGAACGTTTGTGACCCGTTGTTAACCACAGGGAGGCCACATGTTCACAAAGGAAAACGGGTTTTCAAAGAGCCCTGCCTTCTCTTTCTCTGTGTTCGGTCTGGAGTCAGCCTGGGTGGACCGTCTGGCTCATACTCTAGGTCTGCAGGGACCAGTCTGGCAGCTGCTAGCCACAAGTGGCTACCTAACGAAACATTTAAGTTAATTAAAGTGTAGTAAAGTAAAAAATTCGGTTCCGAAGTCTCCCAAGCCACATTTCATTGCATGCTGTGATGGAACATGTCCGTCATTCTAGAAGCGCCAGTGGAGAGACCCGGTGGTCCAGGACACGGGACTGTCAGCCTGGTCAGCCACGCACAGCACAGACTGCTGTTGTCTGTGATGAGATGAGCTCCCAGGGCGAGAGTAGGCACTCAGAGATTTTTATGGCCCTTTGGCATTGCTCTGACATCCGAGTGGTGATGATTTTCTTAGAGATTCATCTGCCCTCCTTTTTGTTGAGATATAATTGATGTATATCATTATATTGGTTTTAATTGTACAACAGTAATGATTCGACACAAAGATACATTACACAGTGATCATGGCAGTAAGTTTAGTTAATGTCTGTCACCACGCATAGTGACAGTCTCTTTTTCTTATGACGAGAAAATCTAAGATCACCTTTATTTGTATGTGAGAGCTGAAAAATAAAACAAACGAACAAAAATGACGAACAGGAACAGAATCGCAGATATGGAGAACAAACCAGTGGTTACCAGAGAGGAGTGGGAAAATAGCTGAAGAGGATTAAGAGGCACAAACCACCAGGTATAAAATAAGTAAGTTACAAAATATAATGTACAGCACAGGGAGTATAGCCAATACTTTATAGTAGCTTTGTATGGTGTGTAATCTGTGAAAATATCAAATTCAGGTATTTACACATGAAGCTAATGTAATATTGTAAATAAACTATATTACAATAAAAAAAATTTTTTAAGAGCTACCCTGTCATCAACTTTCAAATATACAATACAATATTATTAGTCAAATCCTGTACATGAAGCAGTTCATTTAAAATTAAGAAATTTTTTATTGATGTATAGCTGAAGTACAGTAATATTAATGTTAACAGTGCTCAGTGTAGTGATTCACAATTTTTAAAGGTTATACTCTATTTATAGTCATTATAAAGTACTAGCTCTATTCCCCATATTGTACAAAATATCCTGTGGCTTATTTTATACCTAATACTTTATACCTCTTAACACTCTACTTCTCTCTTGCCCTTCCCCCCACACTGGTAATCACTCTTTTGTTTACCATATCTGTAAGTCTTCTTTCATGTTTTATTCCCTGTTTTTTTTTTTTTTGTATTTTTTTAGATTCCACATGTAAGTGATATCATACAGTATTTTTCACTTAACATAATGTCCCCAAGTCCATCCATGTTTCTGCCAGTGGCAGAATTTCCTTCTTTTTATAGTTGAATAGTATTCCATTGTGCGTATATACCATATCTTTATTTAGTCATCTGTGGATGGACACTTAGGTCGTTCCCATATCTTGGCTACTGTAAATAATACGAAGCAGTTCATTTTACTGTACCTGTTGTGGTGGGTTGGATGTGCAGCCATCTGGTCCTTACCACGGGTGCTGTATTTCTGCCTGCATTGAGCATTAGGCCCTCCAGTAGGGAGCAGAGTGTGCGTGTCTGTACGTGAACTGGAGGAACTCCTGAACCAAGGCTTTGGTCAGGGTGGGCATGGTACCTACTGGGAGGTTTGAAGTGTGGCTCCCAGTCAGTGTCAGAAAAGGTAAGACCCTCCCCGCTCCCACGGCTGCCTGCCTTGCCCCATGTGTACTGTGGGATGTGACTCGTTAGGATGTGGGAGAAGCGGGGTGGAATGGGGACTTCAGTGTGGGTAGGAAGTTTGGATAGTAAGATTCCAAGAGTCAGATGGTTTCCAAACTCTCCATCTTCCTTTGTCTCCCAGCCTCCAATCTCCACGGCACCCCCTTGGGCCCTAAACGGTGACAGCTGCAAGGGACAGGCCTGAACCTGTCGCTCTTCCCTGTTTGCCTGGCAGCGCCCTTGCTGGCTGAGACCCTTGTCTGCTCATCTTGCCTCCCCGAGGCTGCCGAGCTCCGCCTCTGAAAATGAGATGGGTCCAGGAGGGCATATGTCCAGCCTGTGTCCCTTTCTACGACCCCAGTCCCTTCAAGATGTAGAGGCCACCCTGTTCCTGGAGACACGCCTGCCAGCCTTCCTCACGTCCCCATGGTTGACCACTGGGGCCACCTCCTTCTGCCTTCTCTCCTTAGCACATTCCAGCATCTCAGAGCCCCATCCGGGAAAGAGTCTGGTCCCTTTCTTTGCTCAGGCCCCTCCCTGGAAGGATGTTTGTTGAACCCTCAGCCAGCATGAGACCTCTTGTCATCCAGCAAACTAGCCAGCATGATACAAATTGACCATCTTGGCCTCTCTGTTCCCTGCCCCCAAACATGTGCTGATCCTGGGGAGAGGGTGTGTGAGGAGGGCCANTCTTCCTTTGTCTCCCAGCCTCCAATCTCCACGGCACCCCCTTGGGCCCTAAACGGTGACAGCTGCAAGGGACAGGCCTGAACCTGTCGCTCTTCCCTGTTTGCCTGGCAGCGCCCTTGCTGGCTGAGACCCTTGTCTGCTCATCTTGCCTCCCCGAGGCTGCCGAGCTCCGCCTCTGAAAATGAGATGGGTCCAGGAGGGCATATGTCCAGCCTGTGTCCCTTTCTACGACCCCAGTCCCTTCAAGATGTAGAGGCCACCCTGTTCCTGGAGACACGCCTGCCAGCCTTCCTCACGTCCCCATGGTTGACCACTGGGGCCACCTCCTTCTGCCTTCTCTCCTTAGCACATTCCAGCATCTCAGAGCCCCATCCGGGAAAGAGTCTGGTCCCTTTCTTTGCTCAGGCCCCTCCCTGGAAGGATGTTTGTTGAACCCTCAGCCAGCATGAGACCTCTTGTCATCCAGCAAACTAGCCAGCATGATACAAATTGACCATCTTGGCCTCTCTGTTCCCTGCCCCCAAACATGTGCTGATCCTGGGGAGAGGGTGTGTGAGGAGGGCCATGGGAGCAGGAGGTTTCCTTTTACGGATTCCTCTGCCTTGCCTGCTTGCTGCCTCTCTAAAGAGCAACACGGTTTCCCTGGAAACTGCTCAGGGCCCGTGCTCTGGAGGGTGGAGCCCAGAGACCCACTTGGGGGCCTGCTTAAAACAGTCAGCCCTCCTCTCTCTCAATCCAGTTGGATGCACACTTGTACCTAAGGGCGCCTGTGTTCACCCCAGGGGTTTCCTTCTGAGTAGTCAGCCTTGTTGAGGAGAGGAAAAGGTGGCTAGAAGTTATGATTATGGAGATTATGAAGACGGGTCTGGGAGTTCCCTGGTCTGTGAGGTCTCTGGACGTAGCAAAAATGCACACCTGAATCTTGTTCATATTTTGGCATTCTGTGTCGCTGCTCTTGTTAAATAAAACCAGCTGAGGTTTATTAGAGGGTCTGGCATATTGCATTTTTTGGTCCCATTTTGATTCTGTTTTCTCTTTGGAACTCAGATGCAGCCAGTCAAGTTAGGAAATGAAATATTCAACAAATAAGTAGACCCCCTGCTCCCTCCCGGGGGTGTGCCCGGTACTGTGGATGCTTGGCGACCAGCAGGCAGCAGAGCAGGGGCCTCTGCCTTTGTAGTTTCCCTTTCTAGCGTGGGAGGGAGAGGCAGAGCCAGTAGTACAGAAGATGTCTGCAGGGATGAGGGCTGGCAGAGGGGACAGAGGATGTCAAGTGTTGGTGGGTTTTTTTTTTTAAAGAATCTTTTTTTAAATGTGGACCACTTTCAAAATCTATATTGAATTTGTTACAACATCGTTTCTCTTTTATGTTTGGGTTTTTTGGCTTCAAGGCATGTGAGGTCTTAGCTCCCCAACCAGGGATAGAACCCACCCCCCGCTTGCATTGGAAGGCAAAGTCTTAACCATTGGACCCCCAGAGAAGTCTCATGGTGTTGCTATTTGAGATGGAGGCAGGGTCATGGAGCTGACTTGTGCACAGAGATCACGATAGTTGGAGGGCGTCGTGGACAAAAGCCCCCAAGGTGGGAGAGTGTGGTTGAGTTTGAAAAACATCAAGGAAGCCAGTTTGACCAGAACAGAGAGAGTAGGGTCAAAATGGTAAAATGAGCCAAAGAGGATGGCTAGAACAGATCAGATAGGATCTCGTGGTTCATGGCGTGCTCAGTCACGTCCAGGGACCGTAGCTCTTGAGGCTTCTCTGTGCGTGGAATGTCCCAGGCAAGGATGCTGGAGTGGGTGGCCGCTTCCTGCACCAGGGGGACCTCTCCAACCCAGGGATCAAGCTGAGTCTCTTTTGTGTCCTGCATTGGCACCACATGGGGATCCCCAGCCATGGTATGAATGCTTGCTAAGTCACGTCAGCCGTGTCTGACTCCATGCGACACTAAGGACCGTAGCCCGCCGGGCTCCTCTGTCCATGGGATCCTCCAGGCAAGAATATTGGAGTAGACTGCAGGTCCGTGATAGGGACTGGATTTGTTTGGGCGTGAGGGGGAGCCAGTGAAAGTACTGATTGGAGGAATGACGTGAAACAACTTATTGGAAGAAGAGAGCTCAGTCGGCAGCGAGAGTAGAAACAGAAAGACCAGTCAGGAGGGTCGAGTAGTTGCTTAGGCTCAGATGTTGCAGCTTGGGTTGCCTCCCGGTGGTGCAGGTGCTGAGAAGTCCTGTCCAGTCCAAGAAGTGCTGGGAGAGCCAGGTCAGTGGGGTTCAAATTTCCCCCACTGCAAATTGCCAGTTCATGCCCTTTGTCTAGTTTTCTCAAATGTCTTTTTCTTAGGTTTGCAGGAATCCATCTTATGTTCTAGACCTGCCTACTCTTGTAGAGTAACCAGTGGCCACATGTGGCAATGTATCTTAATATTAACTAAATGAAACTTAAAAATTCAATCCCTTGTTTGCACTGTTCACACATTCCCTGTGCCCACTGTTCACGTGTGTCTGTGCTTAGTGGCTCAGTCGAGTCTGACTCTTTGCGACCCCATGGACTGTAGCCTCCTCTGTCCATGGAATTCTCCAGGCAAGAATACTGGAGTGAGTAACCTTCTCCAGGGGATCTTCCCAACCCAGGAAGCGAACCCAGGTCTCCGCCATTGCAGGTGCCCCGTCTGAGCCACCAGGGAAGCCTCCACATGTGTCTAGTGGATACGGAATTAGACAGATAGATTTGGATAAACAGATATAGAGCATTTCCATCTTCACAAAAGACTCCCTCTGACAGTGCTGGTCTAGATACAATGTTTTCATTCTTTCTGTTAACTTCGTTTCACACGCCCTTAGTTGAACAGATAAGATGTACAGTTGACCCTTAAACAGTGGTGGTGCTGCTCTGACCCTCCACCCAGCTGAAAATCCACGTGTGATTTACACTTGTCCCTCCGTATCTGAGGTTCCTGTGTCCTCAGTTCCGCAGCAGGAATTCAACCAACTGCAGACCATATAGCACTGTAGTATTTATTACTGAAAAAAAGAATCTGTGTATAAGTGAACCCATGAAGGTCAAATCTTTGTTGTCAACTGTAATCAAATCCATCAATATCTCCCCCGAAGTTTGTGTGTTTTGAGTTTTGTTGAAGACTTTCTTGACCTCAAACTCAGAGATATTCTCATACATTCTCCTCCAGTGTAGCTTTCCTGGTGGCTGAGACAGTTAAGATTCTGACTGCAATGCAGGAGACTTGGGTCGGATCCCTGGGTCAGGAAGATCCCCTGGAGGAGGAACCAGCAACTCACTCCAGTATTCTTGCCTAGAGAATTCCATGGACAGAGAGTCTGGAAGGCTACAGTCCCTGGGATACTAAAGAGATAGATAAGACTTAGCGACTAACACACACACTCCTCCGATAGCTTTCTCACGTAGACCTTTAACCACCCGGAGCTTCTATTTGTGTATGGTGTGAGGTTGGAATTTCACTTTAGTTTTCTTCATGAAAAGAATTAGTTTTCCTAAATTACCTAGGTTTTAGTGTTTTTCACTGGATTCTAACAGATTCCAGACATACAAACATCCTCTTTATTATGCATGGTTTTGGTTTACTTTTAAGATGAAAAATTGTTATAAATATTCTGAATAAAATTTTACTGTGTCCTAGGTAAGAGATGCCGCCTATTTCTATAAGCGAAGTCAGTGTTACAAAGATGCTTCCCGTTGCTTTGAGCAGATTCAGGAATTTGATCTAGCCCTCAAAATGTACTGCCAAGAGGAGCTGTTTGAAGAGGCTGCTATGGCAGTGGAAAAGTAGGTGGTTTTATTCTCTTCCTTCCTTTTCCCCATCCCCAAGCCCTGCCTTTCCATTGCTCCCTGGGGAGGCATTATCTTGCTCTTCTTTTTGTTTTTATCCCTGACCATGAGGCTTGTGGGATCTTACTTCCCCGACCAGGGATCAAACCCGTGCTCCCTGTCGTGGAAGCACCAAGTTGTAACCACTGGTCCACCAGGGAAGTCCCTATCTCTTCTGAAGTGGCTTGACCAGTCACCCTCCTTACACTTGGGTGGTGGCCTTGGTGCTGAGTCAAGAATTCCTTGAACACAGTGTCATGAGGAGAAGGGGCAGAAGATGAAGGATGTATTGCAAGTATGTATATCACATGGCCAGCAGTTTCCTGTTGATGGTCTGACCTCTCCACCTTTACCAGCTGAGTTGACAGTTTCACTGATGTGGACGGATAGAGGTCAGAGCACTAGTGGGCAGTCAGGATGGTGCTTCATCGTGATCTGCCAACAGACACCCAGCCAAGCACTGATGCTTGTGTATATCACATGTTTGTCCACATACCCGTAGTTGTAGGACACACAAGTTTCATACATGACCTAGAGGCGCCTCCTTGAGCCTTTAGCCTAACTGATGTTCCAAAGATGAAGTGGAGACAGATGGGGTTACCAGCTGATAAGGACTCGAGAAACATCAGACCTCCTGATGCCTCCTGGTAGGAGGTCTTCCAGGTGGAAGGAGACAGCTAGAATTGCAGAGGCTGCTGTTCTGCATTTCTGCCGAGCAGCTCCTGGAAAATTAAGCTGTGGCTTGGTTCTGTGTTTTCTTTGCTTTCTACCAAATTATACATGTGACAAAATGAACGGGATTGACCAGGTGTTCAAACTTTATATTTTTAAGTTAGCATTTATTAAAGTATATCATATATTTTTAAAAAGCACATAATTTTCACAAGGTAAATACACTTGTATAAAGAAAAGAAAGAAAAGAAAGTGAAGTCACTTAGTCGTGTCCGACTCTTTGCAACCCCATGGACTGTAGCCTACCACGCTCCTCCATCTATGAGATTTTCCAGGCAAGAGTACTGGAGTGGATTGCTGTTTCCTTCTCCAGGGGATCTTCCCGACCCAGGGATCGAACCCGGGTCTCCCACGTTGTAGGCAGACGCTTTACAGTCTGAGCCACCAGGGAAGTCCACACTTGTATAACCAGCACCTAGATAAAGAAATTGAGTTTTATGTTTAGAAATGGAACAGTGTCTAGTGTCACAGTTAGTAAACGAACATATTTCTTTATCCAGGTCTTTGGTGCTGTTATGCATAAGATACACACAGCATGTATATATTAGTCAGCTCAGGCTGCCATAATGAAATGCCATAGATATTTTCTCATGGTTTTGGAGGCTAGAAGTTCATTATCCGGGCTCCAGTCAATTGGGCTACTGGTGGAGCTCTCTTCCTTCCCTATCTGGTGTCAGTTCTTATAAGGACACTAATCCTATTAGATCAGGACTGCACCCTTATAACCTCAGTTAAGCCTAATTACTCCCTTAGAGGCCTAATCTCCAAATACAGTCACACTAGGGGTTAGGGTTTCAACATATGAATTGTAGGGTCACAAACCATCAGTCCATAACAGGATGCTGGCTGTGGCACTGATTGTGTACCCAACTGTCAGGGTGCTATGCACTCTTGAGTAATTGACCAGGACAGTTTCCTTGTGAAGCCATATGATGAAAGCAATTGAGAGGGTTTTGGGGGTTTTTTTTATACTTTCAATTATTTTAATCTTATGTTGTCATTTTGCCAGGAATGCATTGAATAATCATTGCCTTTTCCCCAGAAACATTTTTTGGAGTCTCTCATTATTTTGTTTATCTTTATCAGCTTTCCTGAGATATTCAACCAACTCTTTATTGATATGTTGAGTTGAGATCTGTGTCATCAGTACTAATTGGAGCCTAGCGCTTGATTTATCTGAGTCTTTGGAATGCGCTACGTACTGGATATAGAATTCAATTGCTAGCTGGCCTGACTTAACATGTAATGAGAAGATTTTAGATATGAAAACCAAATACCTGGATAGTTCCTTAAACGTGCTATAAATACCCTCTATTCTATCAGCCAAAGCTTATGAGAGGAACTCATCCTCAGTCACACCCATTCAGAGAGGTCCCGTTATAAGAGGGGATCTGATGTTTGTAAGATGACCCCAGGACAGCAGGAGGTTCCTAGGGATCTCTGGTTGTGAGGAAATACATTTTGTCCCCTGCGAGAGTTCAAAAGTAGGCATGTTTCACTGGATTGGCCCAGTGCCTTGAAAATTGGTATGTGGGATATACTTTGGATCCACAGTGTCAAAGGGAACTTGACTTCAAGGCTTCATTCTTCTCACACTAAATCAATCACATACATTCTTGGTAAAAAGAGAAAAGTCACAAGTTGGATAATAAGAGGAAGACTGATGTAATGGCTGGTGTGTCTGCAGCCCCCATCTCCACACTTTCTCCTTTATCAGGTATCAGCCTCTGTAGACTGTACACCCAAAATGATTAGCAAGCTCTTATGCAAATTTAAGGGATTCTTTTTCCCCCCAAGAATAATTTTGACTATGCATACTTTATGCCCTACAGGTTGACTTCTAATGTAACTGTCACTTGCCTAGGATACAACTCCATTATATTCTTTTTTGCAAATTTTTAAAAGAATATTTATTCTTTTTCGGTTTTGTTTGGGTTTGTTTCTTTTTCCTTTTTTAACTTTTTTATTCTTTTTGTGCAATTCCATTATATTTCATTAATTAAACATACTAGTGCTGGGTTCCTTTGAGGAATAAAGAATTGATTTTATAGTATAAAATGCAGTCTTGATAAACTTGCTGGCTAACTCAGGTCCAGTTTGGCAGTTCCTATCTACAAGTGGCATTTTATATAAGTTGCCCTGTTCTGCACTTTATAAATTTTGTATGGGGTGATGCCGAGCTGACATCAGTGTTGTCTGTCTTTGCAGGTATGAAGAAATGCTAAGGGCCAAGGCCCTTCCTGTCTCCAAGCTCTCCTATTCTGCCANCTATTTCCCACATGCTTCTAGTACATTTTTTACCACTGTTTCTACTGTCCCAGGAGTGGGTAAGAGTGAGGTTCTGGAGTCAGACTATCCCAGTTCAAAACCTCGTTCTGCCACTCACCAGCTGTGCAAACTAAATAAAGTTCCTTAACTCTCTGTGCTTCAGTCTCTTTGCTTGTAAAAATATAGGTTAATAATGACCCTCACTCTGCAGATGAGATACCATATAAAGCACTTTGAACAGCACCCGGAATATAGTCATTGCTCAATTTCATTAGTATATTAGCTATTACTACTCATACCATCGTCACTTCTCCTCTAGACTAGTAGAACAGATTCCTAATTGAATTTATTGTCCTTATTTCCACTTTTAATTAATACTATTGGGTAGAATTCAGAAGATCTGAGAATAGGATTGGAAAAATCATGCTTTTTTTTTTTGCTCACAAAATTAAAATGGGCATTTCTTTCAATTTTGAATACAGGCTTGAAGGCACAAAACTATTCATAATATCTGCTACCATGTCATCAACAAAAATCATGAAGGTTTCATATCAAGTTGTAGCTGTTGCACTTATCTCATATATGCTGCTCATGACTACTTTTGTTTATTTAACTTATTTTTGTTGAACGATAGTTGATTAATAATATATTAGTTTTAGGTACACAGCGTAGTGATTCAGTGTTTTTGTAGATTATACACTATTTATTATGAAATATCGGCTATATTCCCTGTCTGTGTAATATATCCTTGTAGCATTTCTTTTATATGTAGTAGTTTATACCTCTTAATCCCCTCCTTCTGTCTTTCTGTCCACCCCACTAACCACTAGTTCGTTCTCTGTATCTGTGAGTCAATTTCTATTTTGTTATATTCATTTGTTTGTTCTATTTTTTTTAGATTCCACATTGTTGCTGCTGTTGTTCAATCACTAAGTTGTGTCCAAGTCTTTGAGATACCAAGCACTATAGCATGCCACACTCCTCTGTCCTTCACTATCTCCCAGAGTTTGCTCAAATTCATGTCCATTGAGTTGGTGATGCCATCCAACCATCTCATTCTCTGCCTCCTCCTTCCCCTTTTGCCTTCCATCTTTCCCAGCATCAGGGTCTTTTCCAATGAGTCAGCTCTTTGCATCAGGTGGGCGAAGTTTTAGAGCTTCAGCTTCAGCGTCCCTCTTTCCAGTGAATACTCAGGTTTGATTTTCTTTAGGAATGACTGGCTTGATCCGTTTGCAGTCCTTGAGACTCTCTCAAGATTCTTCTCCAGCACCACAGTTCAAAAGCATTAAATCTTCAGTGCTCAGCCTTCTTTATGGTACAACTCTCAAATCTATACACAATGACTGGAAAAGCCATATACGGACTTTTGTTGGCAAAGTGATGTCCCTGCTTTTTAATACACTGTCTAGGTTTGTCGTTGGAGAAGGAAATGGCAACCCACCCCAGTACTCCTGCCTGGAAAACCCCATGGACAGAGGAGCATGGCAGGCCATGGTCCGTGGGGTCACAGAGAGTTGGCCACGACTGAGCATACCAGCATACCAGTTTGTCATAGCTTTTCTTCCAAGGAGTGACTGTCTTTTTATTTCGTGACTGCAGTCACCATCTGCAGTGATTTTGGAGCCCAAGGAAATAAAATCTGTCACCATTTCTGCTTTTTTGTCATCTATTTGCCACAAAGTGGTGGAGCTGGATGCCATGATCTTAGTTTTTTGAATGTTGAGTTTTTTTAACATAAATTTATTTAATTGGAGGTTAATTATACAATGTTGTATTGGTTTGATGAATGTTGAGTTTTAAGCCAGCTTCCCTGGTGGCTCAGAGGTTAAAGCATCTGCCTCCAATGTGGGAGACCTGGGTTCGATCCCTGTGACCCAGGGATCGAACCCGGGTCTCCCACGTTGTAGGCAGACGCTTTACAGTCTGAGCCACCAGGGAAGTCCACACTTGTATAACCAGCACCTAGATAAAGAAATTGAGTTTTATGTTTAGAAATGGAACAGTGTCTAGTGTCACAGTTAGTAAACGAACATATTTCTTTATCCAGGTCTTTGGTGCTGTTATGCATAAGATACACACAGCATGTATATATTAGTCAGCTCAGGCTGCCATAATGAAATGCCATAGATATTTTCTCATGGTTTTGGAGGCTAGAAGTTCATTATCCGGGCTCCAGTCAATTGGGCTACTGGTGGAGCTCTCTTCCTTCCCTATCTGGTGTCAGTTCTTATAAGGACACTAATCCTATTAGATCAGGACTGCACCCTTATAACCTCAGTTAAGCCTAATTACTCCCTTAGAGGCCTAATCTCCAAATACAGTCACACTAGGGGTTAGGGTTTCAACATATGAATTGTAGGGTCACAAACCATCAGTCCATAACAGGATGCTGGCTGTGGCACTGATTGTGTACCCAACTGTCAGGGTGCTATGCACTCTTGAGTAATTGACCAGGACAGTTTCCTTGTGAAGCCATATGATGAAAGCAATTGAGAGGGTTTTGGGGTTTTTTTTTGTACTTTCAATTATTTTAATCTTATGTTGTCATTTTGCCAGGAATGCATTGAATAATCATTGCCTTTTCCCCAGAAACATTTTTTGGAGTCTCTCATTATTTTGTTTATCTTTATCAGCTTTCCTGAGATATTCAACCAACTCTTTATTGATATGTTGAGTTGAGATCTGTGTCATCAGTACTAATTGGAGCCTAGCGCTTGATTTATCTGAGTCTTTGGAATGCGCTACGTACTGGATATAGAATTCAATTGCTAGCTGGCCTGACTTAACATGTAATGAGAAGATTTTAGATATGAAAACCAAATACCTGGATAGTTCCTTAAACGTGCTATAAATACCCTCTATTCTATCAGCCAAAGCTTATGAGAGGAACTCATCCTCAGTCACACCCATTCAGAGAGGTCCCGTTATAAGAGGGGATCTGATGTTTGTAAGATGACCCCAGGACAGCAGGAGGTTCCTAGGGATCTCTGGTTGTGAGGAAATACATTTTGTCCCCTGCGAGAGTTCAAAAGTAGGCATGTTTCACTGGATTGGCCCAGTGCCTTGAAAATTGGTATGTGGGATATACTTTGGATCCACAGTGTCAAAGGGAACTTGACTTCAAGGCTTCATTCTTCTCACACTAAATCAATCACATACATTCTTGGTAAAAAGAGAAAAGTCACAAGTTGGATAATAAGAGGAAGACTGATGTAATGGCTGGTGTGTCTGCAGCCCCCATCTCCACACTTTCTCCTTTATCAGGTATCAGCCTCTGTAGACTGTACACCCAAAATGATTAGCAAGCTCTTATGCAAATTTAAGGGATTCTTTTTCCCCCCAAGAATAATTTTGACTATGCATACTTTATGCCCTACAGGTTGACTTCTAATGTAACTGTCACTTGCCTAGGATACAACTCCATTATATTCTTTTTTGCAAATTTTTAAAAGAATATTTATTCTTTTTCGGTTTTGTTTGGGTTTGTTTCTTTTTCCTTTTTTAACTTTTTTATTCTTTTTGTGCAATTCCACTATATTTCATTAATTAAACATACTAGTGCTGGGTTCCTTTGGGGAATAAAGAATTGATTTTATAGTATAAAATGCAGTCTTGATAAACTTGCTGGCTAACTCAGGTCCAGTTTGGCAGTTCCTATCTACAAGTGGCATTTTATATAAGTTGCCCTGTTCTGCACTTTATAAATTTTGTATGGGGTGATGCCGAGCTGACATCAGTGTTGTCTGTCTTTGCAGGTATGAAGAAATGCTAAGGGCCAAGGCCCTTCCTGTCTCCAAGCTCTCCTATTCTGCCAGTCAGTTTTACCTGGAGGCTGCAGCCAAGTACCTGAGCATGAATAAAACGAAGGAGATGATGGCTGTGCTCTCGAAGCTCGACACTGAAGACCAGCTGGTGTTCCTGACGTCTCGGAAGCGGCTGGCGGAGGCCGCCGACCTGCTCAACAGGGAAGGTCGGAGGGAAGAGGCTGCGCTGCTGATGAAGCGGCACGGCTGCCTCTTGGAGGCTGCCAGGCTCACTGCTGACAAGGGCTTCCAGGCCTCGTGTCTGCTAGCGGCCGCCCGTCTCAACGTGGCCAGGGGTTCCGACGCTGGCCTTACCAAGGCCATCCTCAGAGAAGCCCTGGACCTCTGCCATCAGACCAGCCAGGTGTCTGGCATCGCCGAGGCCCACTTCCTGCAGGGGGTGATCATGAGAGATTTCCTGAAGCTCAAGGATGCTTTTCGGAGGTTTGACACCCTCAACCACTCGGCAGGGGCAGTGGAGGCGCTCTACGAAGCTACCAGCCTCTGTGAGGTCCAGCCCGAGGAAGTCCTAGCTCTGGCTCCAGCGGGCCTCGGGGTCCTCCTCGATCTGGTCAGGGCCCTCAGAAAGGTGACTACCAACGCGGAGAAGGAGATGGTCAAATCTTGCTTCGAGTTTTTTGGGATCTCGCAGGTGGATGCCAAGTACTGTCAGATCGCTCAGAACGACCCTGGACCCATATTACGCATCATTTCTGACCTGGATTTGAACTTGAAAGAGAAGAAAACAAAAGACCATTTCTTGATAATGATGGATCAGGTGAAATTAGCCCTAAACAAACACCTTCTCAGCAGACTATGTCAGATCACAGGGAGCCTGCTGGCAAAGACCTACCCAGGTGTCTGCATGAAATTTCTCGTGGGCTTAAAATGCGAGGATGGACGCTGTGAAGACTTCCACAGGCCTTTGCGGCGTCACGAGGCCAAGTGTTTGGTCCAGTCAAAAATACACCTGGTGGCCATCAAGGGGTTACTGTTGGAAGCCAAAACAGTATTCCCTAAAGTATTAGATGAAGGACTCGAAGAGATCGATTACATCTTGTCTCTGGACAAGCACGGCCTTTGCAGATCTTTGCTGAATGTCGTCTTCCCTAAGCATTTCCACCAGCGAGTACTGTCAGAAAATCCCATGGCGTGCAAAGAAGTCCTCACGCCACGTTACAAATCCTTCCGACCCTACAGGTCTGCCCTGAAAGAGCACATCCACGTCCTGTTTCAAAACGAACAGGCCCGAAGCCGCCGGGAGTCCACGGACCTGTGGCTGAGCGCCATGCAGGCTTTTCTTCTCTCTTCCAGCTACCCCGATGAGCTTGACAAGCTGCTGCACCAGGAGGAGGACCAGTACAACCGGGAACTCAAAGCCCTGCAGTCGGAACGGGAGAAAAGGGGCAGGGACAGAGGCAGCAGGGTGAAAGGGGTAGAAGGGAAGTTCGGCATGCTGGCGCCCAACAAGAATGACGAGAGCGCGGAGAGGCCCCACCTGTGCTTCATCCGACTGCTGCAGGACTCCATCCACCAGTTCTATGTCTGCAGAAACCCAGAAGACTACAAGAGGCGCTTTTTCCGTTTCATGAACGTCCTGGTCAAGAGGTGCAAAGAGCCGCTGATCCCCAGCATCGGGAACACGGTGGCCTTGCTGGAGTCCCAGTTCGTCCACTGCGGGGCGGTCCTGGCCCGCCTCTCCAAGAATGCCGTCTTGTGCCTCCCAAAGAGCTACATTGCGCTCTTGCATTACTGGGAGTTCCTGTTTAGCAAGAAGGACCAGGAGTCCGGGGACGTGTTCACCATCATTCAGGAGTACAGACCCAAGGACCCGACCAGGGCCATTCAGGAGTTCCGGTTCCACCTGTCCTACCTCGTCAGGGTGCTCTGCGGCTGCGAGAATGCCAACTTCAACGTCCTGCTGGACGCTTTCAGCGACATCAACTACGTGGTTTCCGGGGAGGCCGAGCGGACCCTAGTGCTGTGCTTGGTGATGCTGGTGAACACTGAGGGCGTCCTGCAGCCATCCTGCAAGCCTCTCCTGTCCAGCCAGTTCCAGGAGCTCGAAGCCAAGCTGCAGCTGCTGAGCATGGAGTGGGTGGGCCGGGTCCCCGAGCGCCTGCTCAGAGTGGTGAAGCGAGTGCGGCTGGCGGTCAACGTGAAGTGCGTGGCAGAGGCGCTGCAGGACCTGCTCTTTGAGCGGGATGAAGAGTTCCTGATGGACTGCCACTGGCAGTGGGACAGTGGGCACGCCAAAGGCAACGCTGTGCGGGGCCTCTACCACGAGGAGGTCAGGCTGAACCGCCTGTTCTCCCTGGATCCCGTGGGCTACTTGGCCGAACCCGAATACGAGGTCAGCCAGGACGAGCCCGAGGAGCTGGCCTTGGAGGGGGACCACCTCCTAGCCGCCGTCCTCTCACAGAAGCAGCGGAGGGCTTCCATCCGCCAGAAGATGCGGAGGGTATGCCTGGTGGTATCTTTGTGCATCAGATGGAGGAGAGGAAGGGCGGGAGGCCAGGCCGAGCACTTTAGGGAGGAGGGCAGGGAGCCCGCGGCTGGGAACTTCAAAAAGGCTGACGTGGACCGGACCCAGTGCGACCTGTGTGGGGTCAAGTTCGCCCGTGGGCCCGAGAACTATTTCGCCCCAGATCAGGCATTTGAGGCATTTGAGGGTCCAGCTCCCGAGGCTGTAGCCCTTTCTGGGGCGGAGCTGGAAGATGAGCAAGGTTGGGAGAGGAGCAGTGAGTCCTACGAGCAGCACATCCGCCTCGAAAGCCACCAGAGTCAGCAAGTGGCCTACCAGAGGTACTCGGAGTTTTTCCGCGAGAAGGTGGACCCGGCTATGGAGGAAGGCAAGCTGGTGGTGCAGGACATGGAGCAGAGTGTGTGGGGCCGCAGACACCTGGGCTCCAAAGAGCACAGCCACGTACTACAGAGGAAGGTCCAGGAGAACATCAAGAAGGTCTCCGACTCGGTGGAAGACCTCTACAGGCGGAAGGCCTGGGCTGATGGTAAGGGTCCTTGAAAGGCGGGCCCAGATGGTGACGGAACCCGGGCTCTGAGGACTTGTGTCCAAGTCAAGCCCCTTTGTAGTGAGGTCTGACCTGGGGATGCTGAAATCTTGGCAGTAGCAGAAACACAAGTGAGGACCACGTGTTCTCCAGTCCCAGCCATTCTTTGGATCCCCCTCCCCCAGTTAATGTGTCATAATCTTAGGGCAGGATGGTTTCCCCTGGCATGGCAGATAAGAAAAGGGTTTGCTAACCAATTCTGTGGAGAAGCTAGGAGAATGCGCCCAGTCTTGAGAAAATTCTTTAAACCTTCCTTGGTGCATTCATTCAGGGATTTCTTGAGCACCTGCTATGGGCTGAACCTGATAAAGAAGCTGCCTGCAATGCAGGAGACCTGGGTTTGATCCCTGGGTCAGGAAGATCCCCTAGAGAAGGGAATAGCTACCCATGCCAGTATTCTTGCCTGGAGAATTCCATGGACAGAGGAGTCTGGTAGGCTGCAGTCCATAGTGTCGCAAAGAGTCGGAAATGACTGAGCAAGTAACACTTTGACTTGACTAAGATCTGGCCTCCATACCTGGTCCTTCCCTTCTAGGAGGGTCCTCACACCATAACCAGTGTGAGCCTCTAAACAGAATTCTTACGTGATCTGTGAATCAGATTTCCTCTGACATCCTTATTAGCTACATGTTAGCAACACTGAGTAGACGTTACGTGTGTTGTTTAGTCACTAAGTTGTGTCTAACTCTTTTACAACCCCATGGACTGTAGCCTGCCAGGCTCCTCTGTCCACGGAGTTTCCCAGGCAAGGATGCTGGAGTGGGTCATCATGTCCTTCTCCAGGGGATCTTCCTGACCCAGGGATCAAACCGTGTCTCCTACATTGGAAGGTGGATTCTTTACCACTGAGCCACTAGGGAAGAGGGAAGTTATGTGTAAAATTAGTGAAATTGTATGTTTTAAAATCATTCTAGAATTCAGACAGTCCAGTTGAAGGTAAGAACAGTTTGCAAAGCTTCCTCAGAAGGCTTGCTATTGGCAGCCCCTCCAGACAGGGACATGTAGTTTCTGCTCCTGGGGGCAGACAGCGGCCTTTCACTGTCCTTCTCAGAGGAAGTGGAGACAAGGGCCTGGGAGGTGGGGGCTTTGACGCTAGTACTGAGCGCCCTAATCCCTACAGCCGCCCCTTCACTCAAGGCCCTGGTTCTTTGGTTCTCTAGCGGAGGAGGTCATGGCTCGGCTGGTGAACATTCTGATCCCGTCCGTCAGGGATGCACAGGAGTGGCTGAGGAAGACAGAGCTGCACCAGGAGGAAGGTGAGGAGTCCTTCATCCCAGGCTGATGCTCTGGGTCTTGTGGCCCTTGGTTCTGCTGACTCCCCGGTCAGTCTGCTGTGGGGCCACCTGTGTCGTGAGCAGTGGTTGCTCACCGTCTAGGAACACCGCCCCCAGCAACTCTGATCAGTAGCAGCACAGTGACTGTGCTCCTCCTTCTGACTGTGAGGGCTGTTACTTGGCTTATTGTTTTTCCAGAAATCTTTACCACTCGTGAGCTGCTACCAGTCTGTACAGTGACTCCCAGAATGGGCGGAGTGTATCCCTTGATAAATGTTTGCCTGTGCAAGCCCTTCGTGTAATTCCATGAGTGTATTTATATATTGAGTGTCTGGAATGTATTTGCACTCTTGTGGGCTTGGGGATATAAAACAACTTTGTGAACTAAACAAACAAAATCTTTGGGGAAACTTGGCATCCGTCTTCCTTCAGAGAATTTAAAGCTGGTATACAGTGAGCCGGGGTTTCTTTCCTGACAGAATCTTCTTGCTGAATTCTGTATGATCTGGAAAGCCTCCCCCTCTTGGCAGGATCTTTCTTCTTCGTCCTCCTAGTGTTTCACTTGTCCCAGACTGCCTTTCTGTGAGTCCTGGTGACCCAGATGCTACTGGAAAATCCAAACCCTGGAGCTGGGGAAGACTGGGCAGCATTTGACACAAATGTCTCTGCCAGTAATCTTTCAAGTTTAGTCTCTGATGACACTGATTTTTTGTGATTGCTTCAAACAGAAAACATGACTGGGATACCACCTCAAGGTGCGGTTGAACTTAGTTTTTGTTGGACTTATTTTTCATTTAAAGGGCCTCTCAAAGAAGGGCAGAGGAGCTAGTCTGTAAAAGAATGTTCTCTGGCATTTTTTTTTTCTTTTTTTTCAACATTAGGTGTTACTAGGATGTCATTATACATTACAGTAGAATGAAAAAAATCTCCATTCTGCTTTTTTTTTTCCTGCTTTCTAAATAGGTGTCGTTCAGGAAGACGTTTATGAAAATGAAGTGGAAGATTTTGGTGAGCTCCGTCCCAGAAGGCGTCCTCGGAAAGGTGCAAAGCCGAAGAAGCACTGACATCCACGTGGCTGCTGCTGCTTAAACCTTCAGGATGTTCCGTCCTGACTTGGAATCCCAAGTGCTGGGGCAGAAGAGGAAAAGAATACATATTCGCATCGAAAATGGGCTGAGGGGTCTAACATCACCTTTGCTTTCCATCCTTATCCTTTCTCTCTGTGTGGTGGCTCAGGGTACACTGCTTCCTCAGAGAAAGGGCCTCTTAAGTGCTTTTCCAAATTCAAGTCCAGCAGGACTGGTTCTCCCTAAAACAAGCTCAAATGACCACAGTCACAGCTGCAGGAAACCTGGGGGCCCACCCTCCGCCCCCTGAGGCCCCCAGGTTCTCTGGCTCATCATCAGCATGACCCCAGCCAGGGGCAGGTACAGCCCTCACCTCAGTGTTACGCTCCCCTGGCCTAAGAACCGTGCCCTCCCCAGATCCGCTTGTCTCCGTTCGCACTGCCAGCCACCCCCGACCCCAGGCTGCACTCTGGTCCTCTCCGAGCCCACCTGTGACACGGTTCCTTCTGTTATATACTTCAGCTTTTTCTCTCTGTGGAAACTTTCCAGCCTGCCTTGCCCCCTTTGTTGAGGTCATTCGCCACCGCCTGTGCAAGTGGCGATTAGACTACCTCAGAATGTAGTCAAGAATTCGCCATCTCCTTGGGGAGCAGCCAGCCTCAGGACCAGCTCCCTAGAAGGAGAGGCTGGGGGATGTTGCTGCGGTGGGTTCCCGGCCTGTCTCTCCAGGGGTGTCTCCACCCTCTCTTGGCTCTGGTGCAGACATTCCAAACAGAATTTTGTGTGTAGCCCTGTCTGTCTAGTTTCCTTGGGTCTCTGTGGCAAGTTGCCCTAGCTGACCTTGACGTTCCGATGAGTTTCCCCGCACTGAGCTTCCCACCGGGGCAAACTCATAGGGATTTGGCTGTGAGTCACTGCCCTGTGGCCTGCAGGTCCGGGAAGAGGAGGGGACCGTGGGCCTATTTGCAGGAGGCCACTGCGGCCCACTGAGCCGTTGGTCTGTCCCTTTCCGGAAGCCCACCAGCCTCTCTCATGATCACTGCCCTCCCTGCCCCCAGTCCTGAGCCCACTCTGGTGCCAAAGGTCAGGCTCACGTTAGTCGGTCGCTGTCTGCTTATCACCCCAGAACCTGCCTCCCCTCTCCCCATGCCGCTGCCTCTTTGGCTCCTTGTTTCCTCTTCTTTGTCTTTCTGAAACACCTCTGCTTCCTTGAAATGCAACGTTTTTTAATTTTTATTAGGTTATGGTTCTACTTTTTATTCCAGGTGTTTTTATAAACTTCATTTGCCAGAAGAAAAAGAAAAAAAAAAATCTTGCTGTATGATCACATTTTGATAAAGTTAAATCATTTCTCTTATATACATCTGTCTACTTGTTTATTCCTCATCTCTTTACTTAGAGACTCAAGAGGTAAATCTTAAAACTTGGTAACTCTTAGGTGGGGGAGGGTTGGGTCAGCTGGTGGCTACTGACCCAGACAGAAGCTTGCTGGGTTTTCTGAAACTGGGAAATCCGGGGGCCCAAAGACCCACAGCTGGTTGCACCATCTCTTGAGGGCCTGCCTGTGTAAATTCTTTCCCTTTGGGTATTTCCACACAGGCAGGGTTCTGAACAGGTAACAAGAACATTACCCTGAGATAGGAGAGCCAGCCTTGAATCCTGGTCCTGTCCAAGGAGCCGTTTAGTCTGGGACTAGTCTAGACACGGTCCACACGCCCTTAGGGCTGGACTGCGGCACCACCCCCTAGAGACTAGGGGTCTGGTATGGCAGGTTTGGGGCCCAGTATTTAATAACAACATAACCTTGTGTCAGTAGCTTCCCAGGTACCATGGTAAAGAATCCAAAAGATCCCCTGGAGGAGGAAATGGTAACCCACACCAGTACTCCTGCTTGGAAAATCCCATAGACAGAGGAGCCTGGTGGGCTACAGTCCATGGGGTTGCAGAGTCAGACACAACTGAACGTGCACGTTGCATTGTGCCACGTGTACTGGTCATTTCTTGTCATGCATCTGCCTCCTTTGGGGTCTTTGCAGGACAGGAATCTGGCATTCATGGGTTCTCCAGGCATGACACCAGCTTCATCTCAGTGCCTAACCTCCTCTCTCGCACACACACATACACACGCCCTGACTATCTCCAGCTGACTCAGAGTCTGAGATCTCTTCAACATGTTCCCAGATTGATACTATGTGATTGTCAGAAATCTGCACTCCTGGATGGTCCTTAAGTTCCTGACTCAAAGGACAGGTAACCCCTCTCCCTCACCCCTTAAGTCTCTTTCCTCGGCACTGAGACTGTCTTTACCCAATCGAGCCTGTCCCTCTAAACGTGCTTTAGAGATTGTGCCTGTAGAGTGCAAGGCAGGTGGGGGCCACCAGGAGCCATCCAGCAGCCCCCACATCCAGCAGCATCCCCCCATCCAGCAGCCCCCACAACAGCATAGAGGTTTAGAGTTGAACTTGACAGACCCACATACCTTACAATGGCAGAGACAGCAGGCCTGCCAGTGACTACGGAGCTGAGCCACACTCCCACCTGCCACCCAGAAAAATGTGTCTCCTCACTCACTGAGAGGGAGGGAAAGCCATCAGCAAGGTACCAGGCGTTCTTTAGGTGGGTTGTTGAGAAACCTACCTCCCAGTTCTGCAGGATCCTACCCTACTCAGAGCCTGTGTTCTCTGCTTAAAACAGCATCTCACCCTCCTCAATGGGGATGTGACCTGAGTGTCTGATAGAACCCTTTCGGGTGATGGGCTGCACAGAAAGGAAAACTGTCACCACAGGATCTTGGAAGCGAGCCCTAAGTTTGAAATTTGGCTACTTATTCTGGCCGTGGGCATTCAGACACATTATTTAAAATCTGAGCCCGTGCAGGCATTTATAACATGGAAATAATGACACAAGCTTGGAGCTTGGGTGTAACTGCATTATCTTCCCTCCTACCCTGCCTCCCTTCCCTCGAGGAACCAAGAAGGCAAAAAGATGCCAGGCATCTATTTCCAGGGCAGGGAGAGGTGGTCACGAAGGATGACAAGCACCGGGGACAGAGCTGGGTCAGCTTTGTGTGGCCTGGATGCAAGTGAAGATATTTTTCTATGAGGGCTTTGTTCCCTGGGGCCCAACCTTTTTAGAGACTGAGGCTATTTTTAGCCCACGTTTTTGTGATTCTGCAGGACAGCTGTTTCAGGCAAGTATGTAGGCCACTCTGTGATATTTGGAGTCATCATTTTAAGGTTAGGGAGTGGGTTGGGGGAAGACAACGAGAATAACTCCTGAGTTTCTAGATGCATCGTTGGGAGATTTACCCCTACCCTGCAGAATGCCGCAGCCCGCATTTTCTCTGTGGCTACTCTGGAGCTTCTGGAGGGACCAAGCTGATAAACATCCTTTTCTGCGGGGTAGGGGAGGCCTTGCCACTTGGCATGGGAGATCTTAGTTCCCGGACCAGGGATGGAACCTGCGCCCCCTGCAGTGGAAGTGTGGAGCCCTAACCACTGGACCATCAATGAAGTCTCCAGATGAACATTTGTTACACTTCAAGTTGAGAGTGTTTGTCCTCTTCCAACTTTTTTTTTTTTTTTGGCCCAAACCAAATCACGGTGGAGAAAAGTTTGGTGACACTCCTGCCAATGAGGCTGTGGGAGGTGGGCTTACCCACAGCCACAGGAACAAAACGAGGAGAGCCTTCCTGGAGGGCACGCTGACAGTATTAAATTTAAAAAAGGACTCACCTTTGGACTCGGCATTTCTACTTTTTGTTTCTTGTTATCATTTTTAACTGTAAAATACACACAACATGCAATTCACCATCCTTATTACTTTTCAGTGTTAAACACATTCACACTATTGTGCAACCACCTCCAGAACTTTCTTACCTTGCAAAACTGAAACTGTACCTATCGCACAACTCCCCATTTCCCCTCCGCCCAGCCCTTGGTACCCCCATTCCACTCTGCATCTTTGATTTTGACCACTCTAGGGACCTCAATTAAGCGGACTCCTGCAGCTTTTCTCCTTCTGTGACTGGCTTATTTCACTCAGCATAAGGTTCTCGAGGTTCACCCATGTAGCATACTGCAGAACTTCCTTCCCTTTTAAGGCGGAAGAATATTTCATTGTATGTATATTATCAGCGTTTCTACTTTTAGGACTTTCCATCAGAGAAACATTCCTAGAAGTACCCAAATAAATGTCCACTTCCAGAGCCTCCAGGAAACTGCAGAGTTGGAGACAACTCAAATTTCAAATGGATACCTTGAATATAGGTCAGGTTTTAGAAAGATGTAAATGTGCTGGCATGGAAATGCGGAGATCAATCGGTCCCTGAAAACTCATGCTGAAGAGGAGGCTCTATGGTTCAACCCACTTTAGTAAAAACAAACAAAAATAAAATTTAATTCCAAATTGCTGCTGTTGGTGATCTTGAGTATTCTGTAAGACTTGGGATTTTAAAAATAGTTTGGAGTCTATGTGTGGTCCCAAAGAACAGTAAAGATATTTTTGGAGATGAAAACAGAGAGGAACAGGAGGGCACACACCTGTTGTTCAAAGAGGTGGTCAGAGAGGAGCATGCTCGGTCCACTTATGTGCTTACAAAGTGATATTAAGAGGTGATGATAGGGATCTTCCTGGCATTCCAGTGGTTAAGACCTCACTTTCCAGTGCAGGGAGTGTGGGTTACATCAGATCCCACATGTTTTGGGGCCAGAAAACCAAAAGATAAAACAGAAGCAACATTGTAAGAAATTCAATGAAGATTTTTAAAAAATGGTTCATGTCATGTCAAAAAATCTCTTTAAAAAGGAGGCTATGATAATCCAGTAGGAAAGGATCCTCTTGGAGACACCCCTTGAGGTCCCATAGGTCTAGCTCTGTCCTGTGCTGTTTATCCAGTTGACTTCCATCCAGCTGGTGTGCATCTACAGCCAGTGGTAATATGAGGGCACCTCAGCTTCTAAGGTCATCCATCAGTTATACCTTGAGCTTTATCACCTGACCCTGCTATGGCCTCTTAGTAATCTTGGCGCAGGTATACTCCCCGAGAGTATCCTTGCCCTTGAGTCTCCCAACCGATGACATCTTCCTGCTACCCTTCCCTGGCTTCTTTCCTGAGCTTCGAAGACATGCTCGTCTAGCTATGAAGCCTGAAAAGTGAAAGTGAAAGTAGCTTAGTCGTGTCAGACTCTTTGCGACCCCAAGGACTATACAGTTCATGGCCTGGATAGCCTTTCCCTGCTCCAGGGGATCTTCCCAACCCAGGGATCGAACCCAGGTCTCCCACATTGCAGTGGATTCTTTACTAACTGAGCCACAAGCGAAGCCCCAATGGAGCTTAACACAATGCAAACAACCACTGTAACAGCTGTTGTGCAGTGAGTACCTCCCTGGGGCTCATACAGGCGAGCGAGTGCCCACAGCGACCCCATGAGGCAGGTGTCGGGATCACACCCATTATACAGATGAGAACTGAGGCTGTGAGAGCTCCATGTAGCCCCGCCCCTCAGGACTCACCTCTCCAGCACTAGCCTGTGGGGATCACAGGTAAGTTTGCTTCAATTGTACAAAGATAGACAGGGTGGTAGTTCTCTTGGGATAAAAAACACTTTTCTTCCATTTTCTATTTCACCAATTTCCTCCCTCTTTCAGTTTTCCTTCACATAGATGTCAGCATGCTTCCAGTTTTCTGGAATCCTTTGACTATTTTGACTGCTCACTTTGGCAGTGGGGAGTTGGGGAGAACCTGTTTTTTGTTTTAAATCACTGCTCACAAAGTCCCTTTTCCTGGCTGATAGCTTCAGGGCTTCTTTCCCACCGTGGCTCTGGTTACGCTGGCCCAGGAGCCGAGGCCCCGCGGCCAATACAGGGTCAGTCACAACCGAGGGAGGGAAAGAGCCTCTCACCTGGAATGTTCCTGACTTCACAGAGCAGGAATCAGAGCAGACCGGGTTGGTGCGTTTTTCTCTTTTACTCAAAGCTTCTGGGTCAGAGTAAGGAGGAGGTGGCTGAGCAGCTGGACCAAAGTGAGAAGATGCCGTCTATCTTCCCGGAGCTTGTGTTCCGGATGCCAAACATCGGAGTCCTCAGAACTAACTGGGAGATGGCTGACCTTGCTCGTCAATCCTCTCAGCTCATCAAAAGTCAGGTTAGAGTTTTCAAGGAGATCTGGGTTTGTAATAGAAACACTTTCCAGAAGAACTCTAATCTTCCTCCTATCAAGGATTTTCAAATAAATTTTTTAAAGAAGCGAAAATCCTATTTAGAACAAAAGTAGACTCTGGAGATGTTAGTCTGTCAGGCTGACTGCTGGAGGCGGAAACATGGCCTGTCCCCAGGCCCAGCTGTGAGTAGGCAGGATGCACGTGTGTGTGTGTGCATATGTGTGTGTCTGCATTTGTGTGTGTGTGTGTGTGTGTGTGTGTGTGTGTGTGTGTGTAGAGGAGTCAGGACATGAAAGAAGGTGCATGTAGCTGAATTCCTCATTCCTTCTGTTCCTTCTTTGTGTTTAACTCAAAGGAAAAAAAGTGCACGGGCTGCTTGGAGGTGGCCAGGTGGAACGAAGCCACCGCAGTTTAGTTCAAGTGAACTGCGATCCGCAAATAGATCTGAGAAGCAGTCTTTGCCAAGGGAGAAACACTGTTCAGTCTACCCTTTTTATAGGAGATATTTTAAAAAGTCAAGTGAGAGCCTGCAATCTAAAGGGTCTACACCTTCTTTTTTTTTTTTTTTCACCCTGCAGTGATGGGAGCAGGTGAGTGGAGTGGGGTAGAGGGAGTTCTGTGTAGCGGGGAGGGGACAGTATGTTTGGCTTAAGGAGAGGAGAACTAGAGGCCTTCGTGACCAGGGCTGTCTCCCCACTAATGATAATCAGGTCTGCTTGGGGGTGCTTACACAACAGAAGTATATTTTCTTGGTTCTGGTGGCTCCACAGCTGAGATGAAGCTGTTGGCAGTTTGGTCTTTCCTGAGGCCTCGCTTCTTGGCTTGCAGATGGCTGTCTTTTCCCAATGTCTACACACGATCTTCCCTCTGTGGAACTCTGTGTCCAAATTTCCACTTCCTATAAGGAAACCGATTCTACTGGATTAGGGTCCAACCTAAGGACCTCATTTAACCTGATCACCACTTTATAAAGACCTTATCTCCAAACACAGTCACATTTTGAGGTACTAGGAATTAGGATTTTAACCTATGAATTTAGCGGTGGGGTGATACAGTTTAGCCCACAGGACTGGATTAAGGCATCCGCTTTGTGAGCAACTCTTGAAGAAGACGTGACTCAGGTAGCGCTGTTGGTATAGAATCCACCTGCCAGTTCAAGAAACATGGGTTTGATTCCTGGGCTGGGAAGATCCCCTGGAGGAGGAAATGGCAATCCACCCCAGTATTCTTGCCTGGAAAATCCCATGGACGGAGGAGCCAGGTGGGCTACAGTCAAAAGTGTTGCAAAGAGTCAGACGCAGCTGAACACACAGCACAAAGGCATCAATATCTTAAGGAAGAAGTTTGGTTGGACCATTAGCCTCAGTTGTCAAGCCACAGAGAGCAGAGCCTGGGATGAAAGTTTTGACTGAACAAAGGGGACTAAAGTCTTTAGTCATCTGGTCGACTAGGATGCTACTGGCGCAGGAGGAGCTTGGACAGCTGGCTGGCGGGGGCAGGGGTGGATAATAAATGCTGTCTTCTGAGCTCTGCCTTCTGCCTCTCTCTTGTCTTTTCTGATGTTTCTCACAGAACATCTCCTTCACGCCTGCAGCCTCAGTTTCCCTGGTGTGCTCATCATTTCTCCATCACATCCTCCTGTCTCAACACCTCTTCCAAAGACCTGCTGATCCCTCCTTAAAGTTCAAGGTGTGGGAGGTGCCATCTTTCTGGGAGTCAAGTCTTCTGTCGCTGATTATATGTCATTTGCTTTCGTTTTTCAGAGACAGCATTCTTTCAACCATATCTTGACTTTTTCATTACCAGTAATTTCCATTTGTACTTTTCAACTTTTGTTTTCCCAAAGATGAAGATAAATAGTGTCTGTTCCTGCAAGACCCTTGATTGATGTTAACCTTGTTTTGCACCAGAGATCTCTAGCAGTCTGAGGCACCAAGCTCTGCAGACACGAAGGCATCCAATGAATCCCACCCGTTCCTTGAAACAAAAGTCATCCTGCTGCCAAATGCTGTGGAATTATATAATTATCAGTTTTGCTTTGTTAGATAATTGTGCTTTTTAAATGTTTTCCTGAAAATAGCTTTACCAAAATCTACATTTTCTACCTTCTCTGAAACTTGGGGATGATTGGAGGGTTGCTTTTTTCTTTCTTTCTGATTTTATTGTTGCTAAAATGCTTCACAAACGACATTATTAAAAATGAACCAGAACAAAGTTAAGGACATTTTTTTTTTCATCCTTATTCTCCTCTCTGACACAGAAGAGGCTCTTTCACTTCCCTGGGTCTCCTGTTCTCCACCCACTCGCAGTGTAAGTGGGATGGTCTAAAGATTCATGGAACACTTGCAAAATTCTTGAGATTTCAAGCTGAGAAGGTTCTGTGCAAGTGTGGAAAACAAAGGCCAGAACTCCACACGGAACAATGGCTCTTCAGACTTGGCCATGACTGCCCTGCCCTGCTTTCGTACTGCAAAAATAGCTGTTTCCGTCGCTTTCTCTTTGTTTTTAATATGCTTATTTGATAATTTATTCTGTTTTTAAATTTCAACAACCCATGGGAATTTAGATCACACCATTTACCAACTTTAGTTCAAAAAAAAAAATCATCACAACTTTCAAATGTTACCAAGCACGACATTAAAAAGTCAAGATGAATAACAATAGTTTCAGATCACCTAGGAGAAGAGTGTTTTTTTCCACCACCAGGGTATCTAACTGTCAGCTTCAATAATAGTCCCACCAGCCTCTCTCATGATCACTGCCCTCCCTGCCCCCAGTCCTGAGCCCACTCTGGTGCCAAAGGTCAGGCTCACGTTAGTCGGTCGCTGTCTCCTTATCACCCCAGAACCTGCCTCCCCTCTCCCCATGCCGCTGCCTCTTTGGCTCCTTGTTTCCTCTTCTTTGTCTTTCTGAAACACCTCTGCTTCCTTGAAATGCAACGTTTTTTAATTTTTATTAGGTTATGGTTCTACTTTTTATTCCAGGTGTTTTTATAAACTTCATTTGCCAGAAGAAAAAGAAAAAAAAAAATCTTGCTGTATGATCACATTTTGATAAAGTTAAATCATTTCTCTTATATACATCTGTCTACTTGTTTATTCCTCATCTCTTTACTTAGAGACTCAAGAGGTAAATCTTAAAACTTGGTAACTCTTAGGTGGGGGAGGGTTGGGTCAGCTGGTGGCTACTGACCCAGACAGAAGCTTGCTGGGTTTTCTGAAACTGGGAAATCCGGGGGCCCAAAGACCCACAGCTGGTTGCACCATCTCTTGAGGGCCTGCCTGTGTAAATTCTTTCCCTTTGGGTATTTCCACACAGGCAGGGTTCTGAACAGGTAACAAGAACATTACCCTGAGATAGGAGAGCCAGCCTTGAATCCTGGTCCTGTCCAAGGAGCCGTTTAGTCTGGGACTAGTCTAGACACGGTCCACACGCCCTTAGGGCTGGACTGCGGCACCACCCCCTAGAGACTAGGGGTCTGGTATGGCAGGTTTGGGGCCCAGTATTTAATAATAACATAAACTTGTGTCAGTAGCTTCCCAGGTACCATGGTAAAGAATCCAAAAGATCCCCTGGAGGAGGAAATGGTAACCCACACCAGTACTCCTGCTTGGAAAATCCCATAGACAGAGGAGCCTGGTGGGCTACAGTCCATGGGGTTGCAGAGTCAGACACAACTGAACGTGCACGTTGCATTGTGCCACGTGTACTGGTCATTTCTTGTCATGCATCTGCCTCCTTTGGGGTCTTTGCAGGACAGGAATCTGGCATTCATGGGTTCTCCAGGCATGACACCAGCTTCATCTCAGTGCCTAACCTCCTCTCTCGCACACACACATACACACGCCCTGACTATCTCCAGCTGACTCAGAGTCTGAGATCTCTTCAACATGTTCCCAGATTGATACTATGTGATTGTCAGAAATCTGCACTCCTGGATGGTCCTTAAGTTCCTGACTCAAAGGACAGGTAACCCCTCTCCCTCACCCCTTAAGTCTCTTTCCTCGGCACTGAGACTGTCTTTACCCAATCGAGCCTGTCCCTCTAAACGTGCTTTAGAGATTGTGCCTGTAGAGTGCAAGGCAGGTGGGGGCCACCAGGAGCCATCCAGCAGCCCCCACATCCAGCAGCATCCCCCCATCCAGCAGCCCCCACAACAGCATAGAGGTTTAGAGTTGAACTTGACAGACCCACATACCTTACAATGGCAGAGACAGCAGGCCTGCCAGTGACTACGGAGCTGAGCCACACTCCCACCTGCCACCCAGAAAAATGTGTCTCCTCACTCACTGAGAGGGAGGGAAAGCCATCAGCAAGGTACCAGGCGTTCTTTAGGTGGGTTGTTGAGAAACCTACCTCCCAGTTCTGCAGGATCCTACCCTACTCAGAGCCTGTGTTCTCTGCTTAAAACAGCATCTCACCCTCCTCAATGGGGATGTGACCTGAGTGTCTGATAGAACCCTTTCGGGTGATGGGCTGCACAGAAAGGAAAACTGTCACCACAGGATCTTGGAAGCGAGCCCTAAGTTTGAAATTTGGCTACTTATTCTGGCCGTGGGCATTCAGACACATTATTTAAAATCTGAGCCCGTGCAGGCATTTATAACATGGAAATAATGACACAAGCTTGGAGCTTGGGTGTAACTGCATTATCTTCCCTCCTACCCTGCCTCCCTTCCCTCGAGGAACCAAGAAGGCAAAAAGATGCCAGGCATCTATTTCCAGGGCAGGGAGAGGTGGTCACGAAGGATGACAAGCACCGGGGACAGAGCTGGGTCAGCTTTGTGTGGCCTGGATGCAAGTGAAGATATTTTTCTATGAGGGCTTTGTTCCCTGGGGCCCAACCTTTTTAGAGACTGAGGCTATTTTTAGCCCACGTTTTTGTGATTCTGCAGGACAGCTGTTTCAGGCAAGTATGTAGGCCACTCTGTGATATTTGGAGTCATCATTTTAAGGTTAGGGAGTGGGTTGGGGGAAGACAACGAGAATAACTCCTGAGTTTCTAGATGCATCGTTGGGAGATTTACCCCTACCCTGCAGAATGCCGCAGCCCGCATTTTCTCTGTGGCTACTCTGGAGCTTCTGGAGGGACCAAGCTGATAAACATCCTTTTCTGCGGGGTAGGGGAGGCCTTGCCACTTGGCATGGGAGATCTTAGTTCCCGGACCAGGGATGGAACCTGCGCCCCCTGCAGTGGAAGTGTGGAGCCCTAACCACTGGACCATCAATGAAGTCTCCAGATGAACATTTGTTACACTTCAAGTTGAGAGTGTTTGTCCTCTTCCAACTTTTTTTTTTTTTTTGGCCCAAACCAAATCACGGTGGAGAAAAGTTTGGTGACACTCCTGCCAATGAGGCTGTGGGAGGTGGGCTTACCCACAGCCACAGGAACAAAACGAGGAGAGCCTTCCTGGAGGGCACGCTGACAGTATTAAATTTAAAAAAGGACTCACCTTTGGACTCGGCATTTCTACTTTTTGTTTCTTGTTATCATTTTTAACTGTAAAATACACACAACATGCAATTCACCATCCTTATTACTTTTCAGTGTTAAACACATTCACACTATTGTGCAACCACCTCCAGAACTTTCTTACCTTGCAAAACTGAAACTGTACCTATCGCACAACTCCCCATTTCCCCTCCGCCCAGCCCTTGGTACCCCCATTCCACTCTGCATCTTTGATTTTGACCACTCTAGGGACCTCAATTAAGCGGACTCCTGCAGCTTTTCTCCTTCTGTGACTGGCTTATTTCACTCAGCATAAGGTTCTCGAGGTTCACCCATGTAGCATACTGCAGAACTTCCTTCCCTTTTAAGGCGGAAGAATATTTCATTGTATGTATATTATCAGCGTTTCTACTTTTAGGACTTTCCATCAGAGAAACATTCCTAGAAGTACCCAAATAAATGTCCACTTCCAGAGCCTCCAGGAAACTGCAGAGTTGGAGACAACTCAAATTTCAAATGGATACCTTGAATATAGGTCAGGTTTTAGAAAGATGTAAATGTGCTGGCATGGAAATGCGGAGATCAATCGGTCCCTGAAAACTCATGCTGAAGAGGAGGCTCTATGGTTCAACCCACTTTAGTAAAAACAAACAAAAATAAAATTTAATTCCAAATTGCTGCTGTTGGTGATCTTGAGTATTCTGTAAGACTTGGGATTTTAAAAATAGTTTGGAGTCTATGTGTGGTCCCAAAGAACAGTAAAGATATTTTTGGAGATGAAAACAGAGAGGAACAGGAGGGCACACACCTGTTGTTCAAAGAGGTGGTCAGAGAGGAGCATGCTCGGTCCACTTATGTGCTTACAAAGTGATATTAAGAGGTGATGATAGGGATCTTCCTGGCATTCCAGTGGTTAAGACCTCACTTTCCAGTGCAGGGAGTGTGGGTTACATCAGATCCCACATGTTTTGGGGCCAGAAAACCAAAAGATAAAACAGAAGCAACATTGTAAGAAATTCAATGAAGATTTTTAAAAAATGGTTCATGTCATGTCAAAAAATCTCTTTAAAAAGGAGGCTATGATAATCCAGTAGGAAAGGATCCTCTTGGAGACACCCCTTGAGGTCCCATAGGTCTAGCTCTGTCCTGTGCTGTTTATCCAGTTGACTTCCATCCAGCTGGTGTGCATCTACAGCCAGTGGTAATATGAGGGCACCTCAGCTTCTAAGGTCATCCATCAGTTATACCTTGAGCTTTATCACCTGACCCTGCTATGGCCTCTTAGTAATCTTGGCGCAGGTATACTCCCCGAGAGTATCCTTGCCCTTGAGTCTCCCAACCGATGACATCTTCCTGCTACCCTTCCCTGGCTTCTTTCCTGAGCTTCGAAGACATGCTCGTCTAGCTATGAAGCCTGAAAAGTGAAAGTGAAAGTAGCTTAGTCGTGTCAGACTCTTTGCGACCCCAAGGACTATACAGTTCATGGCCTGGATAGCCTTTCCCTGCTCCAGGGGATCTTCCCAACCCAGGGATCGAACCCAGGTCTCCCACATTGCAGTGGATTCTTTACTAACTGAGCCACAAGCGAAGCCCCAATGGAGCTTAACACAATGCAAACAACCACTGTAACAGCTGTTGTGCAGTGAGTACCTCCCTGGGGCTCATACAGGCGAGCGAGTGCCCACAGCGACCCCATGAGGCAGGTGTCGGGATCACACCCATTATACAGATGAGAACTGAGGCTGTGAGAGCTCCATGTAGCCCCGCCCCTCAGGACTCACCTCTCCAGCACTAGCCTGTGGGGATCACAGGTAAGTTTGCTTCAATTGTACAAAGATAGACAGGGTGGTAGTTCTCTTGGGATAAAAAACACTTTTCTTCCATTTTCTATTTCACCAATTTCCTCCCTCTTTCAGTTTTCCTTCACATAGATGTCAGCATGCTTCCAGTTTTCTGGAATCCTTTGACTATTTTGACTGCTCACTTTGGCAGTGGGGAGTTGGGGAGAACCTGTTTTTTGTTTTAAATCACTGCTCACAAAGTCCCTTTTCCTGGCTGATAGCTTCAGGGCTTCTTTCCCACCGTGGCTCTGGTTACGCTGGCCCAGGAGCCGAGGCCCCGCGGCCAATACAGGGTCAGTCACAACCGAGGGAGGGAAAGAGCCTCTCACCTGGAATGTTCCTGACTTCACAGAGCAGGAATCAGAGCAGACCGGGTTGGTGCGTTTTTCTCTTTTACTCAAAGCTTCTGGGTCAGAGTAAGGAGGAGGTGGCTGAGCAGCTGGACCAAAGTGAGAAGATGCCGTCTATCTTCCCGGAGCTTGTGTTCCGGATGCCAAACATCGGAGTCCTCAGAACTAACTGGGAGATGGCTGACCTTGCTCGTCAATCCTCTCAGCTCATCAAAAGTCAGGTTAGAGTTTTCAAGGAGATCTGGGTTTGTAATAGAAACACTTTCCAGAAGAACTCTAATCTTCCTCCTATCAAGGATTTTCAAATAAATTTTTTAAAGAAGCGAAAATCCTATTTAGAACAAAAGTAGACTCTGGAGATGTTAGTCTGTCAGGCTGACTGCTGGAGGCGGAAACATGGCCTGTCCCCAGGCCCAGCTGTGAGTAGGCAGGATGCACGTGTGTGTGTGTGCATATGTGTGTGTCTGCATTTGTGTGTGTGTGTGTGTGTGTGTGTGTGTGTGTGTGTGTGTAGAGGAGTCAGGACATGAAAGAAGGTGCATGTAGCTGAATTCCTCATTCCTTCTGTTCCTTCTTTGTGTTTAACTCAAAGGAAAAAAAGTGCACGGGCTGCTTGGAGGTGGCCAGGTGGAACGAAGCCACCGCAGTTTAGTTCAAGTGAACTGCGATCCGCAAATAGATCTGAGAAGCAGTCTTTGCCAAGGGAGAAACACTGTTCAGTCTACCCTTTTTATAGGAGATATTTTAAAAAGTCAAGTGAGAGCCTGCAATCTAAAGGGTCTACACCTTCTTTTTTTTTTTTTTTCACCCTGCAGTGATGGGAGCAGGTGAGTGGAGTGGGGTAGAGGGAGTTCTGTGTAGCGGGGAGGGGACAGTATGTTTGGCTTAAGGAGAGGAGAACTAGAGGCCTTCGTGACCAGGGCTGTCTCCCCACTAATGATAATCAGGTCTGCTTGGGGGTGCTTACACAACAGAAGTATATTTTCTTGGTTCTGGTGGCTCCACAGCTGAGATGAAGCTGTTGGCAGTTTGGTCTTTCCTGAGGCCTCGCTTCTTGGCTTGCAGATGGCTGTCTTTTCCCAATGTCTACACACGATCTTCCCTCTGTGGAACTCTGTGTCCAAATTTCCACTTCCTATAAGGAAACCGATTCTACTGGATTAGGGTCCAACCTAAGGACCTCATTTAACCTGATCACCACTTTATAAAGACCTTATCTCCAAACACAGTCACATTTTGAGGTACTAGGAATTAGGATTTTAACCTATGAATTTAGCGGTGGGGTGATACAGTTTAGCCCACAGGACTGGATTAAGGCATCCGCTTTGTGAGCAACTCTTGAAGAAGACGTGACTCAGGTAGCGCTGTTGGTATAGAATCCACCTGCCAGTTCAAGAAACATGGGTTTGATTCCTGGGCTGGGAAGATCCCCTGGAGGAGGAAATGGCAATCCACCCCAGTATTCTTGCCTGGAAAATCCCATGGACGGAGGAGCCAGGTGGGCTACAGTCAAAAGTGTTGCAAAGAGTCAGACGCAGCTGAACACACAGCACAAAGGCATCAATATCTTAAGGAAGAAGTTTGGTTGGACCATTAGCCTCAGTTGTCAAGCCACAGAGAGCAGAGCCTGGGATGAAAGTTTTGACTGAACAAAGGGGACTAAAGTCTTTAGTCATCTGGTCGACTAGGATGCTACTGGCGCAGGAGGAGCTTGGACAGCTGGCTGGCGGGGGCAGGGGTGGATAATAAATGCTGTCTTCTGAGCTCTGCCTTCTGCCTCTCTCTTGTCTTTTCTGATGTTTCTCACAGAACATCTCCTTCACGCCTGCAGCCTCAGTTTCCCTGGTGTGCTCATCATTTCTCCATCACATCCTCCTGTCTCAACACCTCTTCCAAAGACCTGCTGATCCCTCCTTAAAGTTCAAGGTGTGGGAGGTGCCATCTTTCTGGGAGTCAAGTCTTTTGTCGCTGATTATATGTCATTTGCTTTCGTTTTTCAGAGACAGCATTCTTTCAACCATATCTTGACTTTTTCATTACCAATAATTTCCATTTGTACTTTTCAACTTTTGTTTTCCCAAAGATGAAGATAAATAGTGTCTGTTCCTGCAAGACCTTTGATTGATGTTAACCTTGTTTTGCACCAGAGATCTCTAGCAGTCTGAGGCACCAAGCTCTGCAGACACGAAGGCATCCAATGAATCCCACCCGTTCCTTGAAACAAAAGTCATCCTGCTGCCAAATGCTGTGGAATTATATAATTATCAGTTTTGCTTTGTTAGATAATTGTGCTTTTTAAATGCTTTCCTGAAAAGTAGCTTTACCAAAATCTACATTTTCTACCTTCTCTGAAACTTGGGGATGATTGGAGGGTTGCTTTTTTCTTTCTTTCTGATTTTATTGTTGCTAAAATGCTTCACAAACGACATTATTAAAAATGAACCAGAACAAAGTTAAGGACATTTTTTTTTTCATCCTTATTCTCCTCTCTGACACAGAAGAGGCTCTTTCACTTCCCTGGGTCTCCTGTTCTCCACCCACTCGCAGTGTAAGTGGGATGGTCTAAAGATTCATGGAACACTTGCAAAATTCTTGAGATTTCAAGCTGAGAAGGTTCTGTGCAAGTGTGGAAAACAAAGGCCAGAACTCCACACGGAACAATGGCTCTTCAGACTTGGCCATGACTGCCCTGCCCTGCTTTCGTACTGCAAAAATAGCTGTTTCCGTCGCTTTCTCTTTGTTTTTAATATGCTTATTTGATAATTTATTCTGTTTTTAAATTTCAACAACCCATGGGAATTTAGATCACACCATTTACCAACTTTAGTTCAAAAAAAAAAATCATCACAACTTTCAAATGTTACCAAGCACGACATTAAAAAGTCAAGATGAATAACAATAGTTTCAGATCACCTAGGAGAAGAGTGTTTTTTTCCACCACCAGGGTATCTAACTGTCAGCTTCAATAATAGGCCATCATAACTCCCTCGCTGTTTTCTTCTCAAACTCTTTGCTTCTACTAAATCATAATTTTAGGAACAGAGGATCCTTTGAGGCTGCTAGGTCAACGGTTTCACTGCCCGGGGAGCCCAGGAGGGTGAATGCTTGAACCTGGAGTGGAACACTGCCTACAGCCCTGTCCTGCCCTTGACTAACTTGGCCTCTGAGACAATTTCTTCATGGTCTGGCGCAGTGTTTGAATGTGACTTGTCAACCTGATTGATAATATGATAATGACTTCTTTCTCTGATGAATGAAGAAAATAAACATTGAGAAAAAACTCCTACTTGGTGATTAGAGTCTCTTATACCAGAGTTCAACCTCCCTGTGAAATTCTGATTTTTTTTTTTCTTTTCTTTTTTTTTGGCCACACCATGTGGCATGTGGGATCTTAGTTCCCCAATCAAGGATAAAACCTGTGCTCCCTGCAGTGAAAGTGCAGAGTGCTAACCACCTGGACCTCCAGAGAATTCCTCTGATATCTTATTTTGCTTATTTATGATTGTGATACATTAGCTTTGAGGCTCAACCATCTCTAAAATACCAAAAATGTCACTGCCATTTGCCACTTGGAATCATGTGCTGTTGCTTCAGTTGTGTCTGACTCTGTGCAACCCTGTGGACTGTAGCCCGCCAGGGTCCTCTGTCCATGGGATTCTCTAGGCAAGAATACTAGAGTGGGTTGCCATGCCCTTCTCCAGGGAATTTTCCTGATACAGGGATCGAATCCAAGTCTCTTATGCCTCCTACATTGACAGTCAGTTTCTTTACCACTAACGCTACTTGAGAAGCCCACTTGGAATGATAGAAGAAGTCTTTCTTTACGTATCAGTTACAAGAAAAAAAAAAACAAACATTTTTATAACCTCATCCTCCTCTCCATAATTTAATGGAAGCACACTTCTTGACTGTGATCTTACTTGAATGTGATTCATACAAACCATGCTAAACAGAGTCTTGTTGCCCCTTTCTTCTCACTGCATGCCGAGAGAGTGGAGGTTAAGTCACCGTGAATTGATCATGTTTGTCATTTTCACTGGCTCCCTCCACTGGATACAACGACCGGAGGGCACGCTGATGGTCAGTCATCCAGGGTCCTCTGTCCATGGGATTCTCTAGGCAAGAATACTAGAGTGGGTTGCCATGCCCTTCTCCAGGGAATTTTCCTGATACAGGGATCGAATCCAAGTCTCTTATGCCTCCTACATTGACAGTCAGTTTCTTTACCACTAACGCTACTTGAGAAGCCCACTTGGAATGATAGAAGAAGTCTTTCTTTACGTATCAGTTACAAGAAAAAAAAAAAAACATTTTTATAACCTCATCCTCTTCTCCATAATTTAATGGAAGCACACTTCTTGACTGTGATCTTACTTGAATGTGATTCATACAAACCATGCTAAACAGAGTCTTGTTGCCCCTTTCTTCTCACTGCATGCCGAGAGAGTGGAGGTTAAGTCACCGTGAATTGATCATGTTTGTCATTTTCACTGGCTCCCTCCACTGGATACAACGACCGGAGGGCACGCTGATGGTCAGTCAGTCACTGCCTGTCTTCTGCCAATAAACTTGTGTATGGATTGGCCTGCAGGAACAGGCCCTGAACTATACAGATATGCTCTTTTTTGCTTCATATGTGGCTGATGTTCCATCAACCCTGGGCCAACACTTGTTTTCCAGTTTACAACAAAGCTGCCCAAACAATCTCACATCCTGGTACAAGAAAGTCATTGAGAGCTTCTCCCTTGTGAATGTGCCATGCTTGGGTCAAGAGTGAGATTGTATTTTGCAGTGTTTTGTCCCAATCTAAGTTGAAGAAACTTTTATGATGTGCACACACACATCATATAGACTACTCTTTCCTCTTGTATGTCCCACTGATTTTACAAGACTTATTATACTGTCATTTGGTAGTGGCCTTTGGCGATAACCCTCTCTGCTTTTGCCTCTAGGCATAATTTTGTCCTGACTACTGTGATTGATATTACAAGATATTTACTTCTGTTTTTGCTGTCAGTTCAATTAGTTTAGTCGCTGAGTCACGTCCGACTCTTTGCAACCCCATGGACTGCAGCACACCAGGCTTCCCTGTCCATTATCAACTCCCGAAGCTCCCTCAAACTCATGTCCATTGAGTTGGTGATACCATCCAACCATCTCATCCTCTCTCGTCCCCTTCTCCTCCTGCCTTCAATCTTTACCAGCATCAGGGTCTTTTCAAATGAGTCAGTTCTTCCCATCAGGTGGCCAAAGTATTGGAGTTTCAGCTTCAGCAGCAGTCTTTTCAATGGATATTCAGGACTGATTTCCTTTAGGAAGGACTTATTGGATCTCCTTGCAATCCAAGGGACTCTCAAGAGTCTTCTCCAACACCACAGTTCAAAAGCATCAATTCTTCGGCACTCAGCTTTCTTTATAGTCCAACCCTCACATCCATGCATGACTACTGGAAAAATGGACCTTTGTTGGCAAAGTAATGTCTCTGCTTTTGAATATGTTGTCTAGGTTGGTCATAGCTTTTTCCAAGGAGAAAGCATCTTTTAATTTCATGGCTGTAGTCACCATCCAAAGTGATTTTGGAGCCCCCCAAAATAGTCTGTCACTGTTTCCATTGTTTTCCCATCTATTTGCCATGAAGTGATGGGTCCAGATGCCATGATCTTAGTTTTCTGAATGTTGAGCTTTAAGCCAACATTTTCACTCTCTTCTTTCACTTTCATCAAGAGGCTCTTTAGTAGTTCATCTTTGCTTTCTGCCATAAGGGTGGTGTCATCTGCATATTTGAGGTTATTGATGTTTCTCCTGGCAGTCTTGATTCCATCTGTACTTCATCCAGCCCACAGTTTCTCATGATGTACTCTGTGTATAAGTTAAATAAGTAGGGTGACAATATATAGCCTTAACATACTCCTTTCCCAATTTGGAACCAGTCTGTTGTTTCATGTCCAGTTCTAACTGTTGCTTCCTGACTTGCATACAGATTTCTCAAGAGGTAGGTAGTGTGGTCTGGTATTCCCATCTCTTTAAGAATTTTCTACAGTCTGTTGTGATCCACACATTCAAAAGCTTTGGCATCGTCAATAAAGCAGAAATAGATGTTTTTCTGGAACTCTCTTGCTTTTTCCATGATCCAATGGATGTTGGCAATTTGATCTCTGGTTCCTCTGGCTTTTCTAAATCCAACTTGAACATCTGGAAGTTCATTTTTCACATACTGTTGAAGCCTGTTTGGAGAATTTTGAGCATTACTTTGCTGGCGTGTGAGATGTTCGGTAGTTTGAGCATTCTTTGGCATTGTCTTTCTTTGGGGTTGGAATGGAAACTGACATTTTCCAGTCCTGTGGCCACTGCTGAGTTTTCCAAATTTG